>PVJL010000822.1:322391-335011 GCA_004026885.1 Lyroderma lyra
AAAAAAAAAATAATATGAGTGTATTGTTAAATAGTAGAATAAAGTTCAACTAAACTCACAAAAAAAAAATTGCAACCCATATGTCAAGACTGCAGACAAGGTTGCAGTGGCAGGATATTGATTTAAATCTCAAAAAACGGATGGAAATGTGCTACATTGATTAAGTTTATTGACTTAAGATTCTTTGTGTTTACAGACTGCAAACAATTGTGGTTCAATATGGCAAGAGATTTTCTTCTTTGTAGAATTAAAAGAATCTGCAAAATGGAAACTAAATCAATGTTGTGCTTGCAATTTAAAATATAACCCCTTACTAGCACCACTCTGCATTTATTTTATACTTCAAATGCTTCTCTGCTCTGCTAGGTCAGGGACTATAAACGGTATATTCATACATGTCTAGTTCTGCAATCAATAAAGCTAATTTAAACTATCCTTTTACAGGTGAAGTAAAAGATTAGCATTTAGGTTTGGGATTTGCCACTGAAAATAGGCCATTCTGTGATAGCCTCAGGGACACAGCACAATTTTAGGTTTTAAGGGTCAAAGAAAATCCATTTTGAGCCAAATAGTTAATTATGGACAGGTATGTATTCCACTAATAATGATATCTTTATTTTTAGTTCCTGAACCACCATCTCTCTTTTGTGATCTAACACGTTTTCCCCCTACTCACCTCAATTCTTAGCAACTGTATTTTTCTGCTCTTCCCTTTGTTTTTGAAATGGAGCTTCCAGTTACATTTACCTTGATTACTATTTCAACAGCTATTAAAACCAAGACCAATGTGTTTATTTTTCTATTGGCACAATTTTCACTGTAAGTATTCAAATAATGTATAAAATCTTGCTGAAGCAATTCAGAAGCTGAAAATGTGTATACAAGAAAACCATGATTCTGTAGAATTCAAAATTGGCCATTCGGCATTCTTATAAAATTGGTTAAAATCAAAATGTACATTTGGTTCTGTTTATTTGCTCTTCCTTGTTCTCTTTAATTCACTATTATTTCTTTTGTTCTTATTTGTAGTCTCTCTCACCCCACACTGATTTTCTTTCTGCAGATCCTTTGAATGATAGATACTGACATCAGTGTCTACAGTTTTAACACCTTTATTAAACCTAATATCTTTCATAAAAAGCCAGGTACACCTTAGGGAACCAGAAGCTTACTAAATGTTAGCTAACCTCATTTTATGGCCAAATCCCTCTTTTCCTACTGTCCTAACATTTATTTTGTCAATTGCTCTTACATTCTGATCAAGCATCATGATAAAAAATATAATTGAAATACCATTTTTTTCTTTTCACCACCAAACATTTTATTTTGACAATTTTCAAAAATATAGAAAAGTTGAAATGCATGTAGAGAGAATATCTGTACACCCACCCATACATATTCTACTATGAATATTTTATCACCATTGCTTTATTACTCAGCCCTTCATTTATGCATTCCTTCATCCATCCATCAGCCCATCTTAACTTTCGATGCAGTAGGTTGCACATATCAGTATACTTCATCTCTAAGGGCTTTAGCATGTGTATCATTAACTAGAGTTCCATATTGGTTTATATATATTTTTTCAAGTAATATGTATATATAATGACCTGTACAATCTTAAGCTTACCATTTGCTGAGTTTTAACAAATGTATACACTTGGGTAACCTAAACCCCTATCAAGATGGAGAACATCACTATCTTTCTGCAAAGTTCGCCATGCCATAGTCCAGTCGATCCTCACTCACTCTCCTCCTAACCCAGGCAATGAGTGTTCTCATTTTTTTTTCATCACTGATTAGTTTTGCCTGTTCCAGAACTTCATACAGATGGAATCATAAAATATCTATCTTTATGGGCAAGACTTCTTTCATTCATAATGTTGAGACTCGGTCATGTTGTTGGTACATCATTACTTCTACTCTACTGCTGAGTGGCATTCTGTTATGTGACTATACCACCGTTGATTTATCCATCCTCCTATTGATGAACATTTGAGTGGTTTCCAGGTTTTGGATATGATGAATAAAGTTGCTATGAGCTTTTTTGTACAAGTATTTTTGTGAACATGTGTTTTTCTTTCTCTTGGGTAAGTATTTGGGAGTAGAATTGCTGGGTCCTACGGTAGGTATACACTCAATTAACATTATGAGAAAGTACCAGGCCTATTTCTAAACTAATTGTGCCATTTTACACATTTTGTCAGCAATGTATGATTTTTTGCTTGCTCCACATTCTTCCCAACATTTAGGGTTGTCATGCTTGAATTTTAGTTATTCTTATGGGTACAAAATGGTTATCTCATTGCAGCATTCATTGGCATTTCTTGATGATTAATGATGTTCAGTGCTTTTTATATTCTGTTGGCCATTCATAGGCCTTTCTTTGTGAAATATCTGTTTAAACCTTCATTCACTTTTTTGTTAGGTGGTTTATGTTTTTGTTATTGAGTTAGATTTTGAGTTCTTTAGATATCCTGGGTACCAATCTTTTGTTGGATATAAGTTTGTGAACCCATTTCTTCTTTGATTTTATCAGTCTTGGCCTCCATTCTCTGGTTTAATTGAACTTTGTCAAGCATTGCCTACATAGATTATCCAAAGACCTTTAGAAGTTTGTAAAATAAATACTGGCTAAGTAGTACCTTTTAAAATGCCATACAAAGGCAATTATGGACCCCTAGAAAACTTGAATGTCAGGCACTTTTTTTCCTATTTGTCCAATATAGTATTAGCAATCACTTTTAAAATGAGCACATAAAAATGAGCACTTTCTTAGTTTACTTAAAAATACAGTTTCACCTAGTGGGTAATTCTATTTATAAAGTAATACAAAATGGAAAAAACTCAAGAGAAATGTAAAAAAACAAAAAAACTAAACAATGCTTTAATGTTACTTTATTTATGGTTATCTAGGGGAAAAGTAGCTAGTGCTATCTGTGATTGATGGTAATAATAGAGTTGATGATATTGCATATGTGTGAAGCTATACTTTTTTTTCAAAGTACTTTCACATTTTTAAATCTTTAAACTCAGGAAATAAACTTCAGCGTTATCTTCATCTCTAGGAGAGAATTAATACTGCAACTAATGTAACTGTTATGGCAAGTTATCATATTTAGAATTCGTTAAGTGTAAGTAAAAATCTAGGAGAATTAAAGTACTTTTACATCAATCAATGCTACATTGTTTGTAATAAAAATGATTAATAACAATTCAAGCATCCATCTATAGGGGACCAGTTCAAAAAACTTGTTTTAGCCATAGAAGGGAACACTTCCCCTTCTCTGCCTCTGCCTACAGGATATATCACTTGTGTTGTTTTATTTTTTCCATCATGATTTCATAACCATAGTGTTTTACAGGTAGAAAGAACTGTGAGGTCATCTGATTCTATCCCCTCATTTTATAGAATAAGAGAAACTCTCGGTGAGATTAAATAATATGCCTAAAATAATAGAATTCACAATTGTCTGAATAACCTTTTGGTTTCATGTTTTTTTCTCTGTTGTCAAGTCCTGTGGATTTGTGCTTTAAGATGACACTTGCATTTATTACTTCCTTTTTACTTTCTTTTTGCCCATGTGGTCTCCAATTGTAGCAAAAGTGGATATCACTCAGACTAATCTTTCTTCTTCGGGTCTGTCTTCGGGTTTATCTCACTGATTTTCCTAATACAGACCTTTCATCAGGCATTCTTGTATTCCAGAAACTTCAGTGGTTGTCGTTGAATCAGGTCCTAAATTCTGAAGGATCTCACTACTCTAACCCCATCCTGCTTCCTCATCCTTATTCCCACTCTCCCCAGTCTGCACCTGCTCAGCAGAATGGTCTCACTATCCCTTAGCTGCATGCGAATTCCTATTGCGGTTCCTGTGTCGGTTTTACATATTCTGCTGTCCCACCATTTAGCCACTTTCACACAGCTCATAGTTCAAAATCCAGCTCAAGCTCCACATTCTCCATGAAACATTTTCTAATTTATCTTCACTGCAGTTAATTCTCACCCCTGACTACGAGTATACACTGCAACATCCTGCTTAGCAACTGAAACTAGCCTTTATAGCAGATAAAATCCCAAATCTTAGTGGCTTAACATTATAGAAATATCCTTGTTGTTCATTCATGATAGTGTATAAATACTGGTGTGCTGGCAATGGTGATAGTGGGGGACACGGTGCTGTTTGCAGCTATTTAGGGAGCCAGGGTGGTAGAGGCTCTGCCATCTTTAACACAAAGCTCCCAGAGTTGCCCAGGCGTTGGCATCCAGCTAGAAGTTAGAGAAAGAGCAGGGAAGTCATGTGTGCTTCCTGGCCACCTCAGTCCAGTAGGGGCACGTCACAACACTTTTGCTGCTAAGAACTAGTCACAGGGCTCCACTCCACCTTATGGTGGGAAATGTACCCCCTCCCTGAGCATGTGCATCTCTGAAACTAGGCACTCTTTGAAAGGGAAGCACGATTCCCTAGAGGGCAGCTAGTGAGTTTTGTTATAATGTTATCCTGCACTAATCTCTAATTGCTAGGTCTCCGTGTATCCCTAGCTGGTTTTATACTGTAGCTAAAATTCCACAAATGTATACACCAAAATGAGAGTCTGGCACTTTGTGTATGCTCAGTGAATGTTACATAACAGAATAATTTATGTAGCCTTTTAAAAAAGTTCTTAATTCCTAAATTAAACAAGAAAGGGAAAAAAAATCCCCAGAGGTTCTGTCTCTGTCTTTTCTTTTTAATTTATGGAGGTGACAGTGGCTAGCAAAAATTACAGTGCATTGTCTCTGTGTTGTAGTATGTGTTTACCACCCACAGTCAGTTCTCTTCATCACCACGTACTTGACTCCTCCTCCCTTCTCTCTCACCCACACCTCCCCACTTACCCTCAGGTAACCACCAAACTATTGACTGTGTCCAGGAGTTTTTGTTTCTTTGTTGCTTTCCGTTTTATATTTCACATATGAGTGAAGTCATATCATTCTTGGTTTTTTTCTGTCTGACTTTTTTTGCTTAGCATGATGATATCAATTTCCCTCATTTTTGTTGTAAATGGCAGTATTTCATCTTTTCTTATAGCTGAGTAATATTCCATTGTGTATATGTACCACAGCTTCTTTATCCAGTCATCTGTCACAGGGCACTTTGGTTGTTTCCATGTTTTGGCCATGTGAACAGCGCTGCGATGGACATTGTGGTACATATGTCTTTGCGGACAAAGGTTTTCAAATTTTTTGGGTAGATCCCCAGAAGGGGCACTGCTGGGTCATATGGTAACTTTATTCCCAATTTTATGAGAAACTTTTACACTGTCCTCCATAGTGGTTGTACCAGTTTGCACTCCCACCAGCAGTGTACCAGAGTTCCTTTTTCTCCACATCCTCTCCAGCACTTGTTATTCCTTGTCTTGTTGATAATAGCCATTCTCACAGGTGTGAGGTGATACCTCATTGTGGTTGTTATTGGCATTTCCCTAATAGTTAATAAAGTTCAGCATTTTTTCATATATCTGTTGGCCATTTGTATGTCTTCATGGGTGAAGTGTCTGTTCAGGTCCTCTGCCCACTTTTTAATTGGATTGTTTGTTTTTTTGTTGTTGAGTTGTATGAATTCTTTATATATTTTAGATATTAGACCCTTATCTGATGCGTTGTTTGCAAATATTTTCTCCCATTCAGTTGGCTGTCTCTTTGCCTTGTTGATGGTTTCTTTTGCTGTGCAGAAGGTTTTTAGTCTGATATAGTCCCATTCATTTATTTTTGCTTTTACTTCTCTTGTCTTTGAGGTCAGGTTCATGAAGTCCTCCCTGAACCCAAGGTCTATAAGTTTAGTACTGATGTTTTTTTTCTATACAGTTTATTGTTTTGGGTCTTACGTGGAGGTCTTTAATCCATTTGGAGTTAATTTTGGTATATGGTGACAGTTCACAGTTCAGATTCATTCTTTTGCATGTGGTTTTCCAATTTTCCCAGCACCATTTATTGAAGAGGTTTTCTTTTCCCCATTGTATGTTTTTTGCTCCTTCATCAAAAGTTATTTGTCTATGTATTTTTGGGTTTTTGATTCTGTTCCCTTGGTTTATGTGTCTGTTTTCCTGTCAATACCAAGCTCTTTTGATTATTGACACTTGGTAGTATAGATTGAAATCAAGGAGCGTGTTGCCTCCAGCCTTATTCTTTTTATGTAGGATCGCTTTGGTGATTTAGGAACTTTTCTGGTTCCATATGAATCTGATGACTTTTTTCTACGTCTTGAAAGAATGTCTGTAGGATTTTGATGAGAATTGCATTAAATCTGTATAATGCTTTGGGTGATATGGCCATTTAACTATGTTGAGACTTCCAATCCATTAACATGGGATATCTTCTCATTTCTTTGTATCCTCTTGAATTTCTTTTAATAGTGTTTTATAGGTTTCATTGTGTAAGTCCTTTATGTTCTTTGTTAAGTTTATTCCTAGGTATTTTATTCTTTTTGTTGTGATTGCAAAAGGTGTTGCTTTTCTCATTTCTTTTTCTGAAGGTTCACTGTTGGTATATAAAAATGCAATTAATTTTTGTACATTGATTTTGTATCCTGCAACTTCACTGTATTTGTTTATTGTTTTAATAATTTTCTGGTGGAGCTTTTAGAGTTTTTTATATAAAGGATCTTGTCATCTGCAAAAAGTGACAGTTTAACTTCTTCTCTCCCAATTCGAATGCCTTTTATTCCTTTTTCACACCTGATTGCTCTGGCTAGAACTTCAGTATTATATTGAAAAGCAGTGGGGATGGGGGCATCTGTTTCTTGTTCCTGCCTTTAGGAGAATAGGCTTCAGCATTTCCCCATTCACTATGGTATTAGCTGAGGGTTTGTCATATATGGCCTTTATTATGTTGAGGTACTTTCCTTCTCGCCCCATTTTATTAAGTGTTTTGATTATAAATGGATGTTGTGTCCTGTTGAATGCTTTTTCTGCATCAATTGATATGATCATATGGTTTTTAACTTTTATTTTGTTTATATGGTTTATCACATTGATTGATTTGCGTATGTTGAACCATCCTTGTGCTCTCGGGATGAATCACACCTAATTATGGTATATATTCCTTTTAATGCATTGTTGTATTCTATTTGCTCATATCTTATTTAGGATTTTGGCAATCTGTGTTCATCAGAGTTATTGGTCTATAGTTTTCTTTTGTGTGTGTGTGTGTGTGTTATGCTATCAGGCTTTGGTATTAGGGTAATGTTAGCCTCATAGAATGAGTTGGGAAGTATTGCCTCTTCCATATTTGGGAAGTGTTTGAGGAGGATAGGCATTAATTTTTCTTTGAATACTTGATAAAACTTGGTGAGGCTGTCTGGTCCAGGACTTTTGTCTTTGGGGAGGTTTTCGATGACTGTTTCAATTTCTTTTTTTTTTTTTTTTTTTTTTTTTTTTTTTTTTTTTTTTTTTTTTTTTTTTTTTTTTTTTTTTTTTTTTGCTTTTTGGTATGTGGGTAGCTCCCTGGCTGGGAATCTTACTGTAGCTTGTTCTACTTAGATTATCCAGTTGTTCTTGGTTCACTCTAGGTAGTCTATGTTTTTAGAAACTTGTCCATTTTTTCTAGGTCATTAAATTTGGTGGCATAAATCCCTTCATAATATTTTCTTATAATCCTTTCTATTTCTGTGGTATCGGTCATAATTTCTCCTCTTTCATTTCTAATTTTGGTTATTTGTGTCTTTTTTCTTTGGCCTTTTGTTAGCCTAGCCAGGGGTTTGTCAATTTTATTGATTTTTTCAAAGAACCAAATTAATTTTCCTATTGTTCTTCTATTTTATATAGTTCTGCTCTTATTTTTATTATTTTCTTTCTTCTGCTGGTTTTGGGGTTTTTTGTTGTTGTTTTTATTTTTCTAGTTATTTAAGATGGGATGTTAGGGTGTTTACTTGTGATTTTTCTTGTTTCTTTAGATAGGCCTGTGATGATATAAATTTCCCTCTTATTACTGCTCTCACTGCATCTCAATCATTTTGATACATTGTTTTTTAACTGTCATTAGTTTCTATGTATTTTATTCTCTTCTTTTATTTCTTCTTTGATCCAGTCATTTTTTAATAAGATGTTGTTTAACCTCCACATATATGCGATTTTTTTTCCCTGCTTTCTTTTTGTAGTTGATCTCCAATTTCAAAGCTTTGTGCTCTGAGAACACACTTGGTATGATTTCAATCTTCTTGAATTTGCTAAGGCTAGTTTTGTGTTCCAGCATATGGTCTATCCTTGAGAATGTTCTATGTGCACTGGAAAAGAAGGTATAGTCTTGTGTTGTAGGGTGAAGTGTCTTATAAATGCCAATCATGTCCAATTGCTGTAATGTATCATTTAAAGCTGATATTTCCTTTTTTATTTTCTGTTTGAATGATCTGTCCATGGCTGTCAAGTGGGTATTTAGGTCCCCTACTATAAATGTGTTTTTGTCCATTTTTCTTTTTAGATGTGTCAATAGTTGTCTTGTAAATTTTGGTGCTTCCTGGTTGGGGTCATATATATTAATGAGTGTCATGTCTTCTTGTTGTTATAGTGTCGCTTTTATCATTATAAAATGTCCATATTTGTCTCTTACTGCCTTTTTTATCCTGAAGTCTGTTTCATCAGTTATCAGTATGGCAACTCCTGCTTTTCTCTGGATGACATTTGCTTGGAGTACTGTTTGACATCCTTTCACTTTGAGTCTGTGTTTGTCCTTGTGGCTGAGGTCTCTCAGAGACAACATATGGATGGGTTTTGTTTTTTAATCCAGTCTGCTACTCTGGGCCTTCTTACTGGTGAGTTCAGTCCACTTACATTTAGGGCGATGATTGATATATGGGGATTTCCTATGGCCATTACTTCCTCCCTTTTTAGTTTTTTTGTTGTCTCAACTCATCCCCATATTTTATTTTATTTTATTTATTTCTGTTTCAGGTTGAATAGTCTCCCTTAGTATTTCTTGAAACACCGGCCTTAGGCTGGAGAATTTTCTCAGCTTCTGTGTGTCTGAAAAGGTCCTTATTCTTCCTTCATATCTCAAGGATAATTTTGCTGGATAGATTATTCTTGGCTGGTAGTTTCTAACTTTTAATAATTTGAAATTTTGATTCTACTCATTCCTGGCTTACAGAGTTTCTGCAGAGAAATCTGATAATAGCCTGATTGGCTCTCTTATAAAGTTTATAATTTTTTTATCCCCTGGCTGCCTTAAGAATTCTTTTTCTTTCAAATTTATTTGTTGGAGAGAACAGACTTTTTTTTTACCTGTAGCTTTTCCCAGTCTGAATTTTGCTATTTATATGCCTGTGATATAGTTATAAGGCAGCTTTAAACATTAAAGAAAATGCTCATGTGCATTATTATTCAGAAAAGTCAGGAGTACATAAATTTAACTTTGTGTACAACTGAAGTCTATATAACACACAAACTGTGATTTTCATCTGGGAACGGGAAAACATAAACTTGACAATTCATAATAATCATTTCCAGAGTGGAATTTTTTTCTCTTGTGACTAAGCACTGAGTCAAATTTGATTCTTCCTTCCTCTTCTTGCTGGGGAGAACTAAGTTCCTGGACCAAAGTCATCTCATATATACAGAAGGTGCTAAAAAAATTTATACACATTTTAAGAAAGGAAAAAACTGTATTAAAATTTTAATACTCAATATATACGATAACAAAAAATGAATACAAGTCACATTTGGCTCCTATGATTACAAGAGGTGCTCAAAGTGGTTACCATCAGTATTTATGTAAATACATAGATAACATCTCTTAAAATGTGTATACTTTTTTTGGTCACCCCATATGTTGTTTTTTATTCAATCTTCTCTTTTAACCGAGGTTGAGGCTATTTCTTCATCCCTCATTTGTCCTCATTTCATAGGCTTGTAAAAAGTCAATGGTCAGTCAGTCTTCTCAAAGGGGAGTTTCAGAGGAGGTGAGAGTAAACTGTAGATGCTACTGGGTGCTGAGAATCCACCCCTGGCATCCTGTTACCTACTAGGGCAAAATCAAAGGAGGTCATTGTAATACCCAGATTTACTTAGTTAAATCTCAAGTTTGGAATAGCATCCAGCTAATAGGGCACCAGCAATGGATAGCACATATTGCTTAGGATAAACTACACCTCAGGTGATGCATGCATGTGACGCAGCAAGGACAGGGTGGACAACCACACTACATTTGTGAAGCACTATGAAGTGAAGTGCAATGAAACAAGGTATACCTGTGCAGTAGTTCCCAAATTTGTCTAATAGGAATTACCTGTGCTGCTTGTTAAATTCACAGATTTCCTCTGCTTTTCTAAAACTGGAAATCCATTGGGTGGGCCTGAAGTTGTGTTTTTTTTTTTTTGTTTTGTTTTTTTTTTTTT
Source organism: Lyroderma lyra (assembly GCA_004026885.1). Taxonomy (NCBI): domain Eukaryota; kingdom Metazoa; phylum Chordata; class Mammalia; order Chiroptera; family Megadermatidae; genus Lyroderma; species Lyroderma lyra. The sequence continues at coordinate 332,762 of PVJL010000822.1, forward strand.
TTAGGTAATTATTGTCATTTGATAAGTTTAAGAATAATGGCCAATGTATATAGCAAGGACTGAGAGGATGAAGACACATGAGGAATAGGGACACAAGTTGAGGGGAGGAATAAAGAAATTTCTGAGTGAAAAAGAATTTGATCCAGCACTGTTTATTTTTTCCCAGTATGAATATATCTGTGTAAATGCTGATAACCAAAAAGTTTATTGGATGGAAAACTGATAATGTTGATGTTGGCGAAAAATAAAACTATCAGAGCAAAATATTAAAACTATCCAAGTAAAATAAAAACTGAAAATACTGATCAAATTTTGTCAAGTAGTAGTAATTATAGTCATTTCAATGATGTCTTTACTGTTGTATCTTATTACCATGCAGCACAGTGTCAGATTAACGAAGCTGTAAATTTTATTTGATTAAAAGAATAACTTGCCTCCCTCTGAATACCTATTTATGTCTTTATATAATTAATCTTCATAGGTAGTTGTATATGTAGTATATTGCCATCTCAATTTTAAAATATTAGAAGGAAGGCTGCACAGATAAGCCCCTTTTTTATTCTTATTTTTTGAAATTTAAGACAAACACCTTATAGAATAGCAGCTTACTCATTTAATAATCTGTCTCTTTTGAGAAGTTTTTTTTGGTTTCTGTCCCATCCCCATCAATAGGGGAATTTTATACTTTAAAACTTACTGTACTTGGTAAACTACTGTACTCACAGGAAAGGAAAACCCCAAAACTTTGTACGAGGAGGGATCCAAAGAACACGGAATTTATTTGTAAAAAATGGTGTATTTATTCTTACATGTTTAAACTTCAGTCACATTCAAAGTACTCTTCTTTTGATGCAATACACCTATTGAGGTGCTTTTTCTACTGCTCAAAACAGTTTTTGAACTCATCTATCTTGATGCCTTTTAGTGCTTCTGCTGATTTTGTTTAACCTCTTTCACATAGGCAAAACGTTTTCCTTAGAGGAATCTTTTCATCTGGAGAAACACATAAAAGTTGCTCAGGGCAAGATCGGGTGAATAGGAAGGTGGGGCATGTGGGTCATGCCATTTTTGGTCAAAAACTGCTGAACACTCAGTGTAATGTGGTGTCATGGTAGAAGAACCAGTCATCTGTTTGCCATAATCCTGTCCCTGTCTTCTGCAAATCGTGATGCAACCTTCTCAAAACTTCCAGATAAAAACTTTGGTTGACATTTGACCCAGAGGCACAAATTCCAAGTGCACAATCCCTCTCAGATCAAAGAAAGATAGTTTGGGTTTTGGGGGTCCCCCCTCGTACTTTGAGGCCTTCACCCTCTGAGGGCTTAGTCACCTTCTCTGCAGGTCATTGGGATGGAGGTATCCAAGAAGGAGAGCTTTTGGGGGAGGTTTCTGTGTGTGAAAGGTGAGAATAACAGGGACCCTGGAGAGCCGGGAGAGGCTGCAGCTGCTGGAGGACCTCAGACACGGGAGAGGTAGCAGGGCCTCAAAGAAGTCGGCAGTATGGAGACTTCCAGGCCTTCTGGTTTAAGGACCTGTCATAGTGTCCATTGCTTAAAAGGTGAGATTATTAAAACGAATAATTCCTAAAGGACCCTATTTTTGTAGTATGAATCTCTTCGTAACAAACATAGTATGATATGAAAGAGGGTCCACAGCGCAGCTTTTAGGGCCATTGAGTTCTCCTCTCCCCAGAGTCTGTGCTCTGCTCTTCTGTGTCAGCAGGCTGGCTTCTGGCCAGAGACAGCATAGTTTCTAAGTCTGTTGTGCTAAAAATTATTCTCACTCAGAACAATTCCCTGTTGCTTAGTACTTCCCAAATTTTGGGTACTTTCAGAAATTTGCAGCCTTGCAATTATGTCTATTAGTCTAATATTACACTCGGTCTGCTTTTATACAAATAACAGCATGGAGCTGGCTGATCAGGTACTGATGGAATTCAGCACTGAAGGACATTGATCATATTATCCACGCAGAAAAATTAAATTTTGGTTTCTGTAGATGTTTCCTGCTGCTGCCCATATTTACCAGTCTTATAATGTCCTCTCTTTATTTATTTTTTTTAATTCATTTTTATTGTTAGACTTATTGGGGTGACATCTGTTAGCAAGGATTACATAGGTTTCAGGCATACAATTCTACAGTGCATTGTCAACTTGTTGTATAATAAGTTCACCACCTAATGTGACTTCTCTTTCCATCACCTTATATTTAGCTTCCCCCCCTCCTCTCCCACCCCCTCCCCTTTCTCCC
>PVJL010000823.1:0-334869 GCA_004026885.1 Lyroderma lyra
ATACTTAAAAATAAAACCAATAAGATTCTTAATGTGTAGATTGTCAGGTGTGAAATGGAAAAGTTAAGCTTCTTTGCCCCAAGTGACTGGAAAGTTGGAGTACCCAATATTGAAGTGGGGGAGACTGCCAGAGAAATTGTTTATGGGGATGGGAATTAGGAGATAGTTTTCTAACTTGTTATAACTAGGATGTCTATTAGACATCAACACGGAGATGTTGAGCAGGCAGCGACGGTAAGGTGTAAGTCGATTTGTGTGTTTGTGGTGTGTGAGATTTTATATTTGGGTGTTATTAACATAAAGGGGCTGTCTGGAAAGTATCCAGCCATGTAATATGAAAAATACAGGCATTTATTGATGGATTTTCCCCTGCCAGTCCTTGTATTGATGACCTTTAATGTTACTGAAGAAATCATCAAGAAATCACAAGAAAACCGGTTCAAGGGCAAACATTGGGTTTGCCATGACCACCAATCAGTGAGAGAAGTAGAAATAGAATCCTTTGAGGTGTGGCCAGTTAAGGGAAGAAGACCCAAGATAAAACTTTTCATGGAGGGGATAGAGTAATCAGCTGTGTCTAAATTATCAGGAAGTTAAGTAAGATGAGAAGTGAAATATTAGGAATAGAAAAGTAGATTTCACAGTGTAGAAGGCATCAGTGATTTTAACAAAAGCAGTTTTAGCGAAATAATGGGGATAAATGGCTGATGAAGTTTCAGAAAGACTGGAGAAAGCATTGAAATGTCTCTTTTGAGAAATTTGGCTGTAAATACAAGAAATTGATGGGAGCCGGAGAAGATTTGGGGTTACACAGCAGCCATTCAAAGGATTGAATTGAACTGAAATGCTGGTATGGTATTACTTCTCTATAATTTTTTCTATAGCATCAATTCATTAAAATGTTTTCATATAATTTATGGATGAAATTATATGTAGGTCTGTGATACATATAATTTAAATTTACTTAATTTATGATTTTATGAAAAGAAACATGACATAATTGTGCAACACACAGCCCTTATACCCTATCGGAGGTATACAAGAAAAAACTTGCTGTGAAATCAACCCAAGGTCATTTATTTTAACATAGCTTGTTAAACAATTAAGTGTATTGGTTTACTTTACAAGATACGTGGTGCTTATTTATAATACCGACTAAAGTAACTTATATGCTGACCATATTTTATGATGTAGATTTAAAAGCTTTTTATGAGTCAAACGCATCTGGATAATAAGAGGAAAGTGTCAACAAACATTCTCATAAAACAGCACCCATATTTACTTTTATTTAAGTAATGTCTGGTATTATAGCAATTACTTGAATAATTTTCTCATTACTCTTCTCATTTCTCATTGAAAATTCTCTTCCATTGCTGATGTCATGGGTCTTTGAAAATATTATAAATGCATTCTATTTCACTTCTCTAAGAGTATATTTAGTTTTTAATGAACTGTAAGAAAGAGAGAGAGAGAGAGAGAGAGAGAGAGAGAGAGAGAGAGAGAGAGAAGGGAGAGAGGAAGGGAGGAAGGGAGAAAGGGAAGAAATCCTAAACTTTCGAACTCTGAAATCTGGCCTGTTGGCTCTGGGAAACATGTACATTGCAAATTGACCTTAAACTGCTGTTGATCCTTTATTACCAAAAATTTCTTTAGAAAAGGAATAACTATATATATTTGAGGGCAGCATTATGCTTCATACAATTTGAGCTTTTATTTCATATTTTGTTGTATTTTTAACCATTACTGTTCCTCATGCTACTTTGAAGCTAAAGAGAGTATCTATTTGTCTTCCTAATGTATGTTTATGCATTTGTTAATATGCTTAATTGATGCCCTTGACATCGCCAAAGGTTTATTGTTATTTTGTTATCATTTGCTCTGCTACATTCAATCAAGTGGCATGTCAGTATAGATTAAGGTGAATTATTTAAGAGTTCATTGAATGAAAAAGGGTTATGTCAGAATACTAGAATAAAAACAACAGAGAATATAGAGGAAAGCTATTCACACAGCATCGACAAGGACAGACTACCAGCATTATAATTGTCAAGCTAGAGAGAAGGCAAGGGAAGTGCAACTATGAGATAATTAAATTTTTTAATAAGTGTATACAAAAAGTTTCCACATGTAATATCTTTCCACTACTGTGTCTTTCTAAGTGGACAATACCTACCTTGTAAAAATAATTTTAGATATTTATTTAAATACTCTGTGTGGTTTTTTGTTTTTTCCTGGTGCTTAGGTAATATTGCCATATTTGGGAGATTTGCCACCAAGTTAATAAATCCAGAATGCTAATAAAGAGAAAATGAAAGTCAACTTGCTATTTATATTTGTGTTCAATGTTAGCCAAAACAGAGATAGGAAAATAAAATTTGGTACATTATATTCACATATAACTCCACTTAATACAATAATGAACCAAAAAAATGTGAAAATTTTGTGGATGTTAATTTTATTGAATATCAGCATCAATCTGAAAATAAATATAATTAAAATATTATGTTTATTTGTTTTTATAATATTGACAATAAAATTAATTATAAGTGTACAATATTGACTATTAATGTGTAAAACATGTTGATCCATGCATCTTAATGATCATGTTAAGTAGCATTATTGATTAAGATGATTCCTAATGATACCCACTTTGTCAATAATATATAAAAAATTTAGATGATTTAATTACTATAAAATTATTACTTATTTAAATAATAAGGAGATTAAAATCCAGGAAAGAAAACACCTAAGGCAAGCTAAAGATATGAAATACTTGGCTACATGTGAGAACTATGATTATGTATTTATGTACATTGAAAGAGAACAATATTGAATGTTTTAAAATATTGAGTATCAGAAAGCAAATTAATAAAACATGATGGAAACAATGTTATACACTGTCATTGCATAGAATTCAAATAGCTTTTTTTCCCCTCTAAGCCAGGGAACTAAAGTTCCTGTGTTATCATCATGGATGTTAGGAAATAAATCTCAGGGATCACAAGACTGTCAATTAATGGTGATGACACTGAGAATTAAGTTTGTATAATTTTTCAGTCACAGAGCAAGACTCAGGTTCTAAGCTGGTGCTGTATTTGCTGCCCCAGCTGGTTCTTCATATAGGTTGTTATATTCATTGTTTTATTTTTTTATAAAATGAACCAATGAAATGTTAAGATTCATAAAACTCCCTTACAAAGGCTAACTCCAGCCCTACAAATTCCAAAGACAAGGAGAGAATAAGGTTTGGATATATTCTAGAGGGAAATGTCAGAAAAATGAAGTGGGATATGTTTCATATCTGGGATTTTACAACCATGAGTACAAACCATATTTCCCAATTATATTATAACTACAATAAAAATGGCATCTGTCTTAGATTGGGAAGCAGAAGTGATATGTCACAACTCCTTCAAACTCAGACACAAGTTCATTGGTTCCATCTTTTCTACTTCTGTTACTCATGAATTAGAAGAAATGAACCCAAAAAAGCCACAGAAATACATGAACGCTAAGGTACTCCACTGTGCATAATTGCAATGAACTAGTCTCACCTTCTAATCTTAAAATATATTGCATATAAGCAATTCTCCTAATGGAATTGCATTAAGTTGAATTCCTCTAAAAGTAATATTATAAAATGAAATAATTATTTTGATTTATGTGTATGTTTCACATTTAATAGAACCATCTTGCTTTTACATTATACAGGTAAGAAGATGGCTTCTAGTCCACTTTAAATTGCTTTAGACTTCTACTTTATATTCCTGATAATTAAATATTTTGATTAGGAAATTCCTAGAATACAAATGCCAACATTACATTGTCCTTTTTAGTATGTATTTGCCTTAGTAGATTGTCCATGAAGATTTTAAGAGCAGTAAAGTGTCCTAAAATGCATGGTATATTGGAGGATTAAATTGTTGATTGAGTTAATTAACTGCAATAATTTTGGGTGGAGATATTAAAATGATTAAATATGTTGATTTTCTGGTAATCATTGAAGAGTTTCAATACTACACAGAAAAATTCAAGAAGAAGAGAATAAATTTTTGGCAACTGATAGAGAAGATGATAAATCAATTCATATTCAGCCAGAATTTCACACTAACTAAAATGAACTCATTAATAAGTCATATGTGAACTTTTCTCCTACTCACCCTAAAATATAGTTCCCAAAATTGATTTAAAATTCCTGCTACATATTATCTATTGAAATTTGTCTTAGTGAACAGCATGTGTTAAAATACTCAACCATACTCACTGAGAAATAAAATATTTATCAATTTCTTCTTTATGACTATTTTTGTATGCAAAGCCTATATAAAAATTAAAATAAAAATTTTCTCTGAATACAGTCTATAATCCTTAATTGTCATTCCTTTGTCTTGTAACTAGGACAGGTATTGAAATCTACGACTGTTCATAAGAGCAAATCATTAACCATAATTTGCAGTGAGATGACTGCCAAAGGATATCTTCAACTACTTGCTCTTACGTTCAGAGAAAAATATTAGATATGGTAGCTTTCAAACACCAGAGTTGTAAAACGAACAAACTTAAGATGCTGATAATCATTTCTATTTAAAGGTGCTCAATGAGGCATTAAATATTATTTTTTTTCTCTCTCTTTTTTTTTAAATGTGGGTAGTTCCCTGGCTGGGAATCGAACCCAGGCCGCAGCATTGACAGCGCCAATGCCTTAGCCACTACACCACCAGGGAACTCCCTAATATTCTACAAAAATAAAACATTGGCAAGTAACTGAATGCCCTTAAATAAGAGGGTAAATACATATTTTTTGCTAGAAATCACTGTAAGAAATAGTTTTTGGTAATCAAAATTATATTTCTGATAAATTGTTAATGGTTGGAAATATGTTCAAAGACTAATACTAAACAAAAGAAGCAAAAGAAGAATTCAATATCATCTATCCCCTTTATGTTTAATTTATTTTACTATTAACACAAATTTTAAAACATTTATAGTTACCCTTTTATTCCAGATATTTCTGGAATGTACTTTTTAAAGTAAGATTTAGTTGAATCATGATTTCTTGCTTTAGTAAAAATATAATCACATGATATCCACCCATGGCTGATGAAACGTGCTCCTTAGAACCCCGGTCGGATGCAGATACCTGTTATATTTTATACATAAGCACACATATGAAGTAACGCCCATTTTTATGAGCTGGTAATCTATTCCGATATTTTTATTACAAAATCATAAGCCTGTAATTCTATTACATAACAATATTTTAACTACTTTGAAAAGGACGTTACTTCTGCTGGATTCTGTATATTTTGCTGGAAGAAAAGAAAAAATAAAGTTACCTTTACTCTCCTAAAACCTCACTGCAACCAAAAGCTTAACATTCTCTCAATATTTCCAATGAAGAAATTTAAAAATCCCTAATCAGTGTTAAGACAAACCAAAAGGCCTAGTTTATTAAATACATTTTCTCATTCAATGTTTGTCTTTTGGGTTACTTCCAGTTAATCTTTATATTCCATAGTAATTCCCATTTCATCAGGCTTCAGAATCCAGATGGAGCTGATAAAACAAAAGTCTGGTGCTAACCTCCGTCAGGTCCAGCCTAATCATGGAGCCACCACTGCTCCCTCTGTCCCTGTTTATATAGTTCAATCACACGTGACCTTCTCATTACCTTAAATCAAAATGAGCTGCCTCATCCCTCTTCGTTGTATTACTGGATTGAAAGAACCCACTGGCCCACAAAATGTCAAATGTTCGATGGGTTAAAATACGAGCAGAAGAGCCCTGAATATCACTCCTAAGATTTATTGGACATGGACTGTGTGCTGGAAACAATGAGAAGTTACATAATTTCTGTCTGAGGAGGGAAGGAGGCATAGTTTTGTGACAGATGAGAACACTGAGAGTCAGAAAAGTTCAAACTTGCATGAGGTCACCATGCTACAAAGTTACAGAGCTGCTCCTGAGAGCTGGGGGTGCCTGACTCAGAGGCCCCAGCTTTGCAGCTCATTGCCATGGCAAAAAGCACGTTTGAAAACTGAGAATCATAAGCAAGAATGGCATATGGATTAGAGTGGTAACGAAATAGCATGAACAGTACCTATCCTGAGCAGTCACCCATTATTTGAAAAACTCATTGAGAACAAGGCCTGAAAAATAAAATGATACAATCCAGGCTTATACATCATGCCTAAATGTCAGCTATTGACTAATTAGAAACAATCATTCTATACTAGTATATCTTATCATCTCCACTGCACAATATCTCTACTCCTAAGAGGATAGAAAATACCACAGATAAGGAGACAGACACAGCAAGACAGCAAGATCCAACTTAGCTTTTAAATGAGTCATGTTGACACGAGGAAGTAATTTCTGCATTGAGGAATCATGGCCCAGCAGTTTTATTTTTTTTCTTTTTAAATAATACTAAATTAAATAGAGTGGTTAGAATCTCAGAAGATAACAATGAGATTAAACTTCAAAATGACCTTTAACTTTAGTTATTATCAGGAACATACAGAATAAAGTTTTGTTAAAACAAGCACACGAACAAAACAAGAGACACTGTACAAAATCAAAGTAGAATGGCAATATATCATTTGGGCAGTTCAATAATCCTCATGGGAATGTAGAATTCAAACTGCAGGTAATAGCATAAATAAACCAATGATTTGTCTTTCTGTAGTTTTATTACCAATGTGCGTAAGATTTCCTAAATAAAGCGGGCCGTTATTTGTTGAATAAATGAGTGAATGAATGGATATATGGTTATATTAATTTTGAGAAAGAATTTTAACTTTGAAATACAATTTTAATAATGTTTCAAACTTAAAATAGTTCATTGGTTGTAGTACTGTGTATTTAATTTGGAGTTCTTACAGTAAAACTATATATAAAAATTAAAATATTAAGCCTTGTTAAGAGAAATATAAGAGAAATTACAAAATTAAGAAATTAAGTCTAAGTAAAAAAAACAGTAGTTAATGAAAATCTTTAAGACTATAAACAATAATAAAATTACTGAAAGTGATTTTATTGTATTAAAATAATAGAAAATTTGCTAAAATTGAATAAGATATTAGGGGCAATTCATAATTGTTTCCCTCCTAAAACTTAGAAAAAATGGATTTGGCAGAATTAATAAATAAATTGATATATACCATTATTTATTAAATAAATATTTACTGATTGCCTATAGATGTCAGGAACAATGATAGACACTAAAAATACAAAGAGAGCTAAGAGATGAAACCTGGCCCCAGTGTTCCAAAAGAATAATTTTGATTCCAGCAAGAAAATGAATGAGACACTCTTCAAATTGTAATTTCTGAGTGCTGTGATGTATGTGTGCTAGTATGATTCTAAGCATCATTTCCTGCATACATTCTCATTTGATTCATTCAAAATGATGCAATTCACAGAGAAGTAGTTAAACCTGTAGCTCTAACGCACTATTCAAAGAAAAAGAAAAAGATTGTTAGTCCAGTCATCTCTCTATATAACCTATAATTGGAAAAAACAATTCCATTCTCTGGGTCTATGGGGCAATATGCAAATCCGAATCCATCTACGCACTGGAGTTCTGTGTTTTCGCCCAGTATAACCTATCTTTATTTGCAAGCTCCTAACATGACAGGGGTTCAATAACCCCACTTCTCCAGTGTTCTGGCAAAGGAGCAAGAGATTGCTTTCCAGGTGGGTAGTCACAAGTAAGTAATTTCAGGAATCCTCTAATGAGGCAATCCATAATGGTTTTCCTAACTGGGTTCATTCTCCAACCACAGGAGAAAAGCAAAGTAATTCTAGCAGCCTGTTTGAAGATGGATCTCTCCCCCTCTCTCTCTCCCTCTCTCTCTCTCTCCCTCTCTCTCTCTCTCTCTCTCTCTCTCTCCCTTTTACTCTCTCTCTCTCTCTCTCTCTCTCTCTCTCTCCCTCTCTCTCTCTCCCTTTTACTCTCTCTCTCTCTAACACTTCTTACACAATAAAACGCAATGCATCACTTTAAGTATTCATTGTGGATGCTTAGAAATTTTTTGTTCGTTTTTCTTTCTCAAATAAATAACAAGCACTATGATTGAAGAATAATCATTTATATTCTGAGGTAGTATTAAAACAAATCACTAACTAGTATGACATAACTATGACCTTGGACATATAGATAAAAATATTAAGGTGTATTAAATATTTTAGGACTTTGTTTTATATAGATCTACTTGTAAAGCTTATTAGTTGCTATCAGGAATGCTTTAAAAATAAATAAATAAAATAGATGACCCTTCAAAGGTAAGTGAATGAGTATGTGTAGGATTTGGGCCTCAAATTTAAATTTGCAGCACACTCTATTGTGTTGTTGCATGTATACTAAATTTCTGTGGCTGTTACCTAAACAATTGTCATCTCTTCTTCCAATGTATAAAACAAAACCTCAAATTTTAATATATTATTAGTATAAATTATCATATACTTTTAGAACTGAAAATGACTACAGATTTAACTATTCAAATTCTCCCCACAATTTGGGGTAGGGAGACATGCTTCAAATTTTGATTTGAATACTTGACACGAGTCATTTCTGCAGAAATTCTTGAGCCCTTCTATAAAATACAAGTCCCTCAAGTCGACAATCTTCAAGTCACCCTTTTTTTCTGTCACTGTTCTGTGGATCTGCCAACTCTATCCTCTCTTTCCATGACAGCTGTATCTAGAATGTGTCGCATACCATCACGCATCTGACACTACCAATGGCATCTTTGATGTCGATTACTAGTATTTGGACCAAGTTTCTCTAGTTCTCTCACCCTTTCATTGTCAAGTTCTTTAGTTTCACAGAGTCTTCCAAGTCCCTCGACCCTCTATTTTCTCCCAATTTTAGGGAAACTTAAAATTTATTCACAGTCAAGAGACTATGTCATATTACATGTCAAGAGTGCTTCAACTTTATCATGGACCCATCCCCACCTTATTGTCCTTCCTAGTCTGCTCTACGAAACTTCACCTCTTCATGTATCCATTCAGGTGGAGGAGAGAGCACAGAGGAAAAAACAATAATAAAAACTAAGCAATTGAATATAAGTGAATGGTTTATGGATTTGGCTCATCCTTCAGCTAGTTCAAAGGAACTTCCGTTATTTCCCCAACTGAACAGTCACTCCAAAATTTCAGGACAAACCTTAAACTTGCCACCTACACCCTATCCAAATCTCAGCAGACAAACTTAACATCATGCACTTACAGAAAAATTACCATCATTAGCAGCCATCAGTTTCCTTTTAGTCACCTTGTTTAGGCTCCAAATTAAGTATTTCATCTTCTCAGGGATCTTTCCTTATCAACCGACCTGTCATATCCTGGCAGCTTCACTACGTTTTTAAAACTTCTACTGACTCCTTCCTCTCAGCATGTACAACAACGTGAATGATGTATGGGTGTTAGCTAGCTAGGCAGGAAAGTGTGTTTGTGTGTGTGTGTGTGTGTGTGTGTGTGAGAGAGAGAGAGAGAGAGAGAGAGAGAGAGAGAGAGAGAGAGAGAGAGAAGAGATTGGGAGAGAAGGGAGAGAGAACATTCTAGTAAGAGAACAGGCATCACTAATTTAGCTACACTAATTAAGCACAAATCTTGCGACCCAGGTTCTTTACAAATATCTCCCTGAAAACTCTAAACGTGGATGTTATCATCCAAATTTTACAGAGCAGGAATCTGAGATTTAGGTTTTGCAACTTGTTCAATGAAGTCATAATACACCACAGTACTAATTTAGCTCTTACTACTTATTAGGCACAGTTCAAACCAGTTTAAATTATTTGGTGATGCAATCATCTCCATGAACTTAGTAAATAGTCACATAATCACCATTTTATAGTTGAGGAAACACTACCCAAGTCCAGCTGGTACCTTCTCTTTCCTTACTAGACCAAATTCATAAAGGCATTGTCTATATTCAGATCTCTTCTCTTTCACTTTACATGAACTCTTAAAAGTGGGACTATTTGCAGCAACGTCGTTTCACTGTCACAAAAGTGCAACACTAAAGATTCCTTGTTTTTAAATCTATTCCCGATCTCTCTCTCTCTCCCTCTCCTTCTCTCCTTCCCTTCCTCTCCCTCTTCCCATCTATCTGCTTACTCACAAGTCTCTGTTAGATTTAGAAATAGTCTCTTAATCTTTTATTTTCTTCCAAGCATCCCTTCTAACACAAATACATGGTCGTAATTCTTTTGTCTGTGTTTTGTTCACTACATGATTTCACTAGAATCAACATGAAAACGCCCTGGGCAGACCATAAAGGACTTGCACTCTGGTCCTCCTGATCCACTTGTAATGTTCTGGACTTGTCCTCAACCTCAGTTTTGTGCCTTTGCCCTTGCTTATCTTCATACTAGAATGTTCTCTCTGCTTTCTTTCTAACATATCACGCACACAAACTCGTGTCATTCACCGTGTACATTATTCCTGTTACATGCTCAACCATAAATGCTTGTTGTGATTTTCCCCATCTAACCTCCTTTACAAAACAACCTACTCATACTTTGTTTACTTTGATCATCATTCTAGATCAGAGTTGAGAAAATTTCTTCTGTAAAGGGACAGATTTTTACGCTTTGTGGGCCTAAAGGCAAAAGTGAGCAACTGTTTTCTTTAAAAAGTTAACAGTCTGTTCAAATTTTAAATTTAAAAGTGTATAAAAAATGTGCACCATTTGGGACATACAAAAACAAGCAGTGGGCCTGATTTGACCTATGGGACATAATTTGCCAATATTTGTCCTAGATTATTATTATTATTTTTATAATTTATATCTATCTCTCCCATCTCACCATGTGAATGTAAAAAATATATATTTTATCTTTTTATTTATGCAATTATCTCAATGTTTGGTAAGCATTGGTCATTAATATACAATGTTAATAGAAAGCAAGTAGTAAGTGATATTTAATCTTGAATCTATATAAAAATTCAGTCAACCATTTCTACTCCATTTTACAGAGGAAGAGCCTGAATCAGGGACGATGTTAAAGTGGCATACCTAAGTTATAGATATAGTCCTTATTTTGAACAACATATGATAAATGCATTAAAATGTAGTCATTGTGCTTATTTCTTCCTCACTGAGGCAAAGATTGTGTCTTGTCTCTTTTCTAGGCCCAGAACACTGCATGGAGTCACATACTTTGTAATCATGCACTTGCCTTCATTATGTACATAAAATCAAATACATAAAGTTTATCAAGTACATCAAATGCTTTCTAATCTATTTTACATCATGGCATCATGAAAGAGTGCTATGAAGGAGATACCATTATTCTTATGTAATAATGATAAAACTGAGTGTACAGAATTTTGTCACTTGTCAAGCATAACACCACTAGAAGATGGCGGAATCAGGACACACATATCTAGGACTTTCTCATTATTAATTTGCTGCCTCCGCACCAAAAGGAAATATTTGCTTAATTCTATATTTAACTATATTGCCAAAACAAGAATCAGTTAAAACAGAGGCTTAGAACTTTTTAGCCAAAGGAATAATTTTTTTCATTTAAGTTTGGAGCATTTATCAGAGAGTTTAACTACTACTATTAATGCGCCTGCAAATACTTTTCAACTAAGCAAATCGGAATACTATAATACTTTGATTAAACTTTAAAGGTGGTTTTTGATAGTATCAATAACATAAACTTATAGTGGAAAAATTTTGAGGAAAAAAACTACACGGGGTAAGAGAAAACAAAAGTCAATGTTAGATACAGATTGTCACATAAATGTCTTTCAACAACGTACATTCCTTTAGTAAGGCTTATGGATATCTTTTTATCAAATTTTGCACCTTACCTTTGGTGAGTTACTTAGCCATTACTGACTAAATTTAAAAATACACAAATTTCATGAACTATTGTACCATGTGTCTTTTTTTAAAAATTCAGTTATAAATTATACATGCATCTATTATGGTCAATATGACTTTTATAATTCAAGTAAGAAAGCATTCAATGGTTCATAATAAAATGATCAGCATTAAAATAATATTAGTACATTTTGTACTAGGTGGTTTAGGAATCACATATGGAATAGCATTAAGAGCACAACAACAGAATGAGTCCCTAGCTACACCTGAAATAATACAACAGTTATCTCTGAGTTAACTAGAATAAAAACAACTTGCTTCATGGTTTCAAATGTTACATCACAAATCTGATAATTCCATCAAAGTTACAGATGCACAAAGCACAAAACAAAGGTCTCCACGTTTCCTAAGAGCTAAAAACTTATTTTTCTTAAGGTTAGAATTATTCAAAGCAAAACGTAATTAACTACTAAGAACATGCTTTCAATAGCCTATACATGGAGATTTCATTAGATTCAAAGTGATGAAAAAAGATTTTGCATGAAATTGGTTATTTGTTGGAGATAATGCTGACACTGTTGTGACTTTCATAAACTGCTGGAAGACAGCAGCAGTATCCAAGGATGATTTGATAATATAGCTGTTATATTCCAAAAGAAGGATTTCAAACACAAACAATACCTGCTGTGTCATTTCCTCATATTTTTGTATAAATTTAGAAAGTGATGACTCAGCAATTTTATACAAGGGATTATGACTTACAGTATTGACTTTTAGACAATGAATGAATGGATTAGCTGTTATCTGTTAACTGTTATTATCTTACATGCTCTCAAGAAAAGGCTAAATCCTAGATATTTAACCTATCAAAAAATCTCGAATCGAGTAAACAAATTTCAGGAAAGAGAACAATGGACATATGGTAAGTTCTACTGTTTGATCTTCTAAAGAAAAAATTTTCAACCAGAAAATATTCTCAGCTACAACATTTCATCCACATTCTACGTGCTTGTCTTTGGGTAAAATGAGCTATTATCTTTGGCTTACAATTACTATGCAGTTCAATCGGTAAGCCTCTCACTTAGTCAGCTATACTTCCTCTATTTTGTTTTTTTCTAAATATATCTTTGCCACTTTCCCCAAATTATGGTAGTTACAAATTTACTTTCTAGTTTTAAAATATGTGGGAAGTATTACAACTTAATAAATAATCCTTGGATTCAGGGCTTTCAGAGGCTAACATAATTTAGATGTATAATATAATCATATACACAGTATCAGTTTTATGGATCATTTTCCTTTTAGAAATAATTTCTAAGCAAGGTAAGGTATTGTCATTTTTAAATACCAGGCTCATTAAAACTTAAAAACATGATTCTAGAAAAAAATCATGAAGAAAATCACAGGTTAAAAACATGATCTCCCTCTTTCTTTTTCATAATTCTAACAAATTAATGTATTTTTATCTTAGACCTATATTCACAATCCAGGTCAAGAAGAAAGTTCTGGATCTTTTCCCGGATTTTTTTCTGCTCTGCAGAACTTACTGGAAAGTCCTATTACACAAAACTCTTAAGGGTATGAAATCAAGATATCATTGCTGCATTATGCCTGTGCATGCTGATTTGAAAAATGGAAAATAGGGCATGAGAAAAAGATAAAAACACTGTACTTCTTCAGCACTTTTAACAGGCCATTACTGCTCCCCAGAGAGAATCCCTGAGCCCGGTCATTTATGGCTGAACATTCTCTTTTGAACCCTATATCATTTTTTCTATTTAGAATTAATTTGTTTAGGTATGCGTGGTGGAAAAGGTGGGGCAAAAGGCAAAGGCACTGATCAGAAATGTATCACTGCTTTTTTGAGTAAATAGAATATCTCTAACATTTATATCTGAGTAAGACTTGCATTTCTCTTATGTGGGGATGCCCAGACTGATTCCTTTTTTTTTTTTCCTATTTGAGCACTATTTGCAAAGCCATCCTTGAGTCTTCTAGTTCTTATTAAATGGAATACTATTTTCACTTAGCATGATGATCTCTAGGTCCATGCTAAGCAAAATAAGCCAGACAGAAAAAAACAAAAACTGTATGACTTCACTCATATGCGGAATATACAACTGAAAGCAACAAAGAAAAAATGAACAAACAAACAAAAAAACCCATGGACACAATCAATAGTTTAATGTTTTTTGGAGGACAAGTGGGGAGGGGTGGGAAAAGGGGGAGGGGGTGAGAGAGAAGGTAGGCGGAGCTAAATACACGGTGATGGAAAGAGAACTCACACTAGGTGGTGAACTTAGTATATAACAAGTTGACAATGAATTGTATGTAATTCTTGCTAACAAATGTCACCCCAGTAAGTCTAACAATAATAAATAAATAAATAAATGGAATACTAATTCAACCAGCATTTAATCAAATTTTATTAAAGCATTATTATGCCAGGGCTAATACAGGTAAATATGTTATTTGAAGTTAATTGCATTCTCAAAAGGTTATGGCATTTTATATAGATGTCAGTCACAAACATGACAATTTTTAAACATTAGAACATGAGAAATCACACGTTTGAATACATTTAAGATATTTTTGTTGTAATTAGCCAATTTTCCTATTTGGATTTGATAGGATGCATTAACACTCTTCTAGAATAATAGGCCACATATTAAAAACCACTCAGGAAGCTAGACCTTGTCCAACAAAAGGAATAATGTTTGGGATACGTGGTATGAGAGCTACAGCCCTTTATCTGAGCTTTGTCTTAACACTTGTCAATTCAGGTAAGAATATATATATATTCTTCTCTTGGAAAAAAGTGCAATCAGATATCTTTTACACTATCATGCTCATTCACTCA
Organism: Lyroderma lyra; assembly: GCA_004026885.1. Classification (NCBI taxonomy): domain Eukaryota; kingdom Metazoa; phylum Chordata; class Mammalia; order Chiroptera; family Megadermatidae; genus Lyroderma; species Lyroderma lyra. Next base: position 14,706 of record PVJL010000823.1, read on the forward strand.
TTCATCCATTCAGTGTTGTTTAATGAGAAATCCAAATTTCTGGGTAAAATTGTGTTAACTGCCAATCCATTAAATCAGGCAAGAACTTGGAAGGTAGTGTGGCATTAATAGAATAAGAATATTTTTTCTTTATTTATATATCAGAAATAATAATGTGGGCATTATTGGAAAGAAGTACAGTCAGTGACCTATTTCTAGGATGGTAAGTCTAAACCATTACCAAATTTCTTGTACCTAAATGATGAATCTAAATGTTTTAAAAACTATGCTGGCATACTGTTCAATGTCAGTCACAATAAGAAACATTTGGAATGTGATCTAATTTTCTTTTCCTGTTATTTAAGTTCATTTCACCAGGCCAGTTAAGTAAGTCTCTTCTACATTGCAAATTTTCACAGACTTGATGTTAGCCGTGGTCATCTCTTGGCTCTTCTATTAGCTTTTCCATACTTATCTGAAGTAAATTTATTTATTTTTGATTTTTACTCTTCGATCTACTTTAAATAAAAGAATATTAATTTATAAAAATGAAACAAATTATCAATTTATAAAAACACAAAATAATTCTACTATTGCACCAATGTTTATAGTAGCATGACTGTGATGGTTAATTTTATGTGTCAATTTGACTGAACTAAAAGATGCCCACATAGCTGCTAAAACAACATTTCCAGGGGTGTCTATGAGTGTATTTCAGGAAAAGAGTAGCATTTGATTTGGTATACTGAGTGAAGGTCGCCCTCACAATTGTGAGTAGGCGTTATCCAATACGTTGATAGCCTAAATATAACAGAACAAAAAGGCAAAGAAAGGGCAACTTTGCTCTCTGTTTGAGCTGGGATATTGATTTTCTTCTACCCTCTGACACGGGCCCCATGATTCTTAGGCCTTCAGACACAGACTGAATTATATTACTGACTTCCCTGGTTCAGATGGCAGATCATGGAACGTCTTGGCTTCCATAACTGTGAGACAATTTCTGTATTTCTCCTTTTATCTCTCTCTCTCTCTCTCTATCTATACACACACACACACACACACACACACACACACACACACGTACATGGATGTTTACTTAGTGAACTCATCCTAAAAAAGTGCTACATCCCTCATTGTTAAATATCACTAGTGTACCTTTGCAGTCCTCCCCTTGGGAAGCTGTGCACCAGTGCCAGCATCTAGTGCACCCTTCAAAGCAGTTTTGGAACTCTTTTTCTGGAGTGGTCATCAGAACTGTCATTGTACCCAAACTCTGACAATTAAGTTCGTGAACTTGCCACCGTATGCTTATGTTGACAGCACTGTTCAGACAACTTAGTAAGGTGTCCTAACCTTGGCAAGATATACAGAGAGTGGAATAAAGGTTATGACATGTCTATCTCTGTCTCTGTCTACCTATCTATCTACACAGCCATCCTATTGGCTCTGTTTCTTTAAAGAACTCTTAAGTATGAGGGCTGTCCAGAAAAAATCCAGCCATAAACACGTCTAGTTTTCATATTACATGGCTGAACACTTTCCACACAACCTTCATCACAGATTGTCCCATCTCTAACATGTCATATTATTGGCAATATGATGTCACACATGATTTGATCACCATGTTCATTCAGCTTCTGTCCGGTAAAATGTCTGATTTTTATCATCTTTTTTCTGTAATATTTGGGTCCCTTCAGTCACTAATTAATAGCTATTTTATCCTAACATACATTAAATATGCTAAGATTTGCCAAATTTACATATTCTTAATTATTCTTACGTTTAGAACAATCCTTTATAAAAATAAGCCACTTTTTAAAATAATACTTTCCTTTATTCGTCATTGGTATTAGAGAGAGATACTCAATATTGGAAGAAAAATGTTTTATTGAGTTCTTTCTAAAAAAAGTTTTTGTTTTTTTTTAGAGATTAGTATTTCTATACATTTTAAAATACAAAATAAATATTCTCTTAACCTAAAATCAGTTAAATTGTGAATGCAACTTTGAGATTCTGATGAGTAACATATTAAAAGTCTGAGCCCAACTTATTTGAAAATTCTAGATAGGTAAACAAAATAAATTTCTCACGATAGTCTCCAGTGATGTGTTGACATATTGGTAGTATTCTACACCTTGATTTATACTAATAAGAAGTTCCCTTTCTTGTGATTTTAAAACAGAATCTACAGGCTAGCAGATTTTACTCCTACCAGAAATTGGGTGACAAAAGACAGGACAACAAAGGATTGATAGAGAGTTCTAGTAGATACCATGGACTCAGATGAATAAAAGCCAAGAGTTGAATCTGATAGGAAAGACCATGCAAAAGTTTTCAGAAAAGAAATCATTGTCTGGGACCTGGCAAATCTGTTGAAGTAAAAACAAGCAAATGGTTATAGTGTGACTGGATTCATAGAAAAATCTAAAAGTCAGTAAATGGAACTCAGACTGAGAGAATGCATAGCAATGAGAAGTGCATGTTGTTGAACTTCAGGGAGATTATGCCAGTCTCAGGACCCTAGAAAGGACAGAAACTAGAACAATTCCAGTGGAAAAAAAAAAAAGAGTTAATTGAGACAAATACCCAAAAGCCCCTCCTTTAATTCTATTTCTTTGCTATAATTTTGTTCAAATACTATTTGCTTCCAGGGAAGTTGAATCCTTCCATAGCCTCAGAGATGAATTTAGATTATTCCAGGGTGATTGATGAGAATGCTCTATCTATTCTCTTTTCCTGCCTTTAGTTTACAAACAGGCATGAGCTAAGATTCTGAATTCATCACATACCTCTAAAAGGTAAACAAATATGTAAAAATCTTTATATGTAAATTGTTTCATTAAACATTAATATGTGAGTATAAAAGTAAGGTATAATGTGAAAATATTTTAAAAGATTGATGTGCATTTTAATTGCAAATGATTAAGCTTGCTTCTGCATTCAGGAATAATAATAATTTTATTTTGTTGTTTTTAAAAGAGATTTTTTTTTTTAGAAAATTACAAAACTGTATAAATATAACCCATTTTTATTACAAATCTTGTGTGGTTCATGTATATTTATTCACACATTCTAAAAGTTTTATATATGCAGACTATAAAACATAACTTTTAATTAAAATGTAGAAATAAAATATATATGTAGACATAAAAGCTTGCATTGAACTCTAATGTCAGTCCCTTAGCAAAAGAACAAAGGAGACAAAAACTGAAGTTATCAGTGACAAGTAAGGTACAAACAAATCTTCTAAGTATTTTTTTCTTTCTCTCTCTTTTCTATGAAATAATAGCAATGGAAAATGTCAAGCAACAGATTAAATGAATTTTTGTTTTGATACCTAATGCCACCATACTAGTTAAACGAAAAGGAATTACATGCCATATTTACTTATATAAATTGCTGCCCTTTACTTTCTTGCTTTGTAAGTCATTCAATTCAAATTAACGTGTACAAAATTCTACATACAGCAATTATACAATCGTAACCAATATGTGAGTAAATATGGTAGATGAACTGAAATACTGTATATATCAGCAAAACACTGCTGAATTTCAAAAAGTCTCAACTAGAAACGAAAAGTAAAAGATATGAGACCATCAGGCATAAGTAAACAGTGTGCACATACATTTGTAGGACAGATGGCAAACTTATCATGAAGAACAATTTTTAGTAATCAGTGTGCAAATTTGAGAAGAAACGTAATAGAGTAAATGTTTCTCATCCTTCTTGGATTTTGAAAACTTGATTCTTCTGCATAAATTAATTTATCATGTTAAATAATTAATTTGAAGAGATGACAACCATAATTTAAATGAGCTTCTAAACATTGCCTACAGTCTTAAAAATAGAAACACTTGTATATAAAAATACATTTAAACAACAAGCATACGGATGATCACTTTTCATGCCAAATGCTCCATTTTTAAAAACAGAAACAAATAACAAAAGCATATAAAAAATAGGGGATGGACTGAAATCACACAGGTCTCCATGAGAAAAGACCTACCCAAATTCCCCAATATTCTCCAAATCTGTCTGTCTTGTAGCCTAAAAGTCTTTCATCGTGCACACACCTTTTCTCAAATTCCTTTAATCACTAAGTCTTAAATTATTGATATACATTCATATTATGTTTGAAGTGAGGAGTATATTAGTTCTGATTCTTCTGCTAATTAAATAACAATCAACATGATGGCAAGTGATATTCTGTGAGTCCAAAGCTGTTAAGAGGTCTACAGTTCACAGAATTACCCTCAAAATAGAGAAATCCAAATAAAGCACATAACATAGATACAAAGAATGTCCTCTATTACAAATTTTAAAAAAATTTATTTACTCCAAGTCATTTCTTTAACTATATTTTAATTTCTTTTTGTTTGTTTGTGTAAAGTAAGCACTTAATTTGATCAAAATAAATGCTTGGTTCTCTTTACCTAAGTGCAATGCTTTTCTATTTCAGTTTTCTATTTTTTTAAGTATTTTTATTGTTAGATTTATTGGGCCTGATATTTGCCTCCGCTATCATCTGTTTGCAATAATATCCAAATGAAAACCTAAGAGAAACAAAATGAGTTCTCTTGTTTCTTTTCTTTCATGAAGCACATTGTTTCCCTGAAGAGAAGTAGTTTGGGTTATAAATTATTTTACTTCCATGGGCCATGCACATTGAGACACCACAAATTTCAACATCATTTTATAGCATATTTCTTGTAGAAATTAAAGGATGACATCTATGTACCTGTCAGTTTTCTCACAATTGTGTGTGGAATTAAACAAAATACATTTCAGTAATTGATGAGTGGGAGACGTACCTCAGAAAATAACACCCATCTTAAAGATGGGTAAGTATATGCATCTATAAAGTAAAGAGTGTGCATTAGGGGTTATTCTGATTTTAGTGCAGCAAAAGTTTGAAAGAAAATTGAGTATCATCATATCCAGGTTAAATAACAAGTAGTTCTTCTTCGTTAGACTGCCTTTCTCTAAGATCTCAGGATGAAATTTCAACATGTCCCTGTCATAACTGGACCCTCTTCCTACTGTGAAACCTTTTTATCTCTTGAAGCATTAGCAGGATTTGTGCTCAATGATCTGGTCTAGTAGAGGGATTCTCAAACTGTGGTCCTGTGGCCAATGACACTGGCACATCCCCTGTGATCTTGTTAGAAATGCACATTCATGGGCCTTACCCTGACTCATGGAATCAGAATACTTGTGGGGGCAGAATATCAGAAATCTGAGTCTGAGTATTCTTCAGGTGATTCTGGAGCACCTCAAAGTTTGACAACCAGTAGTTTGGTATATGCATAGCTTAACTATAAAAAAGCAGTTTATTATCATCATCATCATCATTACTATTATTTGTTGTAATAGTAGCAATATTTCTATAAGGGGTTCTAAGATTTTTTTTGTAATTATTCAATGCACATGCAAAATAAGCTGGAAATGCAAAGTGGTAGCTGTCATGATATGATAAAGGAAACTCATGCATAAGTAGAGGAGAAAAATGAGTCTCCATTCCATCCAGTGTAAGCTTCTATTACTTGACATTGAAGGCTCAAAATGGTTTTTCTAATTCAGCATTTCTAGAACGTGTATAACACATGAATAGCAGCGCATGTCACTAAGGGACACAAATCTTGAGTCCTGTGTTTTCCTCAACTCACACGGTCAGTATTATGTAATGAATGGATGGTCTCCTTGAGGAGGCCAGTCTTTGACCACGTGAAAACAAGAGTACCCTTATAACAGGCCAATCTAACATAATGGGCAAGGAAATTGCTGGTTGCACTTACCTGGAATCTTTGCACTCTTTGTTTTTCAACCCTTCTCATTTGTTCTCTCAACATGAGCTTGGAAGATTTAAAAATGAGCAAGCTGGGTAAAACATAGCCATAATATTGAGAAAAAGTGTAGGTGGAGAACCTACATGCCCCACTCTTGTTCAACAGTCACTATCTTTACTTTTAAATTGTTGGAAGTGAACCTGCCTGCTCAGAGCACTTAACTAACACCCAGCTCCCACTGAAAATACTATTTTGAAGGGTGGAAAAGTACAGTTTAAATTTTAAAGGTGAGTTCATTTTGAAAAATTCTCTTCCCTAATGTAACAAATGTCCAGTGAATTGAATAACTCTTAGGACAATTTCAATGGTCAGAGTTACTCAATTCACTGGAAATTTGAAGAAGTCATGTACTTTTCTTCCATGTAAAATGTCTTTTAGATGAGCAGGACACAGACTAAAACACAACGTAAAAGAACCACAAAAATAGTTCTTACCGTGTTGATAACTAGCTGGGTCAAAACCTTACCTAAAATAGACCTATAACACTAGCATAAGTAACACTTGTCTGGCTTGATTTTTATTTTAATTAATACAATTTATTTTAAGTAGTTTTACTTAGCAGAAAAACTGAGGAAAGTACAGTTTCCATATATACCTCAACCCCATTAATATGTTGCTTATTAGTGTGGTACATTTATTATCATAGGTAAAATACTGATACATTGTTATTAACTAAAGCCCATATTTTACACGCGAGTTCATTCTCTGTGTTGTACAATCTATGAATTTGGACAAGTGCATAATAACATGCATTCACCATTATAGTATTTACAGAATAGTTTCACTGCCCTAAAAATCCCCCAGGGTGGCTTAATTTTAAATTACATAATACTGGCAAAGCCAGTTTAGAATGCATTTGGGATAGAGGTAGGATAGATCTAAGGCTCGTTGTTTACTGAACTATAAAGAACACGTCTAGTAAAGCTTATGCATACATGAAAATATATGACAGAATGGTACAGATTAGGCTCTAACACCTTGCTATTAATACTTGTTTTAGCTCAGGCTGCTGTATGAAATGCTCCTAGACTGGGTAACTTAACCAACAAATATTTATTTCTCAGAGTTCTGGAGGCTAGAAAGTTCAAGATCAAATCTATGTTGAGAACAGTTTGATCTTGGACTTTTTAGCCTCCAGAACTGTGAGAAATTGGAGTATAGTGTGAATGAACAAGAACTAAACAAAAGGCAGGATTTGCAAACAGGTTTGACAAGTGAATGTAGTTCGTTTCCATGTTGCTCTTGCTTAAATATTCTATGCAATATGCAGCCGCTAGTAGAGAAAATAAATGTATGAACACAAAATTTAACTTATGGCTTTAAAATTTAAAACTCAAAGCTTCACTGTTTCCTTTCCTTAATGCATTTGATTAACTTTTTTAAGCTCTTCAATCACCAACAAAAAATCAAATGCTTTTTTTTCTCTATGTTAGCACACAATCATTTTAAGCTGAATCTCAAATTTGAAATGCACATCACAGATTTTTAATAACCAAAGCCTTTATTTGAATAAAGCACAACTGAAAAGTAAAGCTGAGAGAGTCAAAAGCAAAGACTCAACCTACTTTTTGTTATCCTCATTAGCTTAGCTCAGTCAAGATGCTAAGACCGCTTGTGGTATAAGACATGCTCCTGATAAAACATTTAGCTCCAACATTGTTAATGACCATTTTCAAAGTCCTAAACCTCTCCCCACTTCATATGTTTCATATGTGAATACATTCATATTCATGATACAGTATTATTTAATTAGAAAAATAAATGATGCAAGTATACTCTTGTGAAGCATTCCCCCACCTGCCCCCCATATTTTAGGCCTGTCTTGCTCTCCATACACATTTTCTTGATCGCTGTAAGCAACATCCCAACTTTCTGGTTCTCATTGCTCATATGGGGTTGGGCCACTGGGGACAAATCAAAGCCCTGAAAAGAATGGCTTTGCTCTTTAAGACCTCTTATAAAATGCATGGGACCAGTTAAATAATCCTTTTCTATTTTATAAATCATTGCGAGTATGTGAAATTTTCCTATTTTTAACAACCCTGCAGTATACATATTGAAATCACTCTTAATTTTCATAAGTCTAAAGTCTTTTGTCTCTAACAGTTTTAAACTTGTTCAATGAAAACTATTGTGAATTAATAAATATAATTCTGGCTAATTCTTTTGGTGAATAAATAATTTAACCGAAAGGCTAATATCAAAAGCTAAGAATATTAAAATAATGAAGATACAGTTAAATGTATTTAGTCTTTGCTACAAGTAGAGAAATTCCTCACAATATAGAAAACTCTGAAAATAAGGTTTGGTAGAAATATCTATTTTTTTTATATATTTTAGGAATAGGGATTTTTTTCATATTACAATAGAACACAAAATATTATACTGCAGCCTATGCTTCACATACCTATTTCATAAGGAAATATGCATAGGAAAAGCTAAAATTTTAGCAAATAAATGTCTTAGTACAAAGCAAGATTTATGATGATTTCGTCCTCTGGGGAGTTCTATTTTAATTCCTTAGCTTCTAAATGGCATTGGCATTACTATGATGTTGCTTAATCTAGCATGAAATGCCACAATAAATAATATATTATACACTGCTCCCCCCACAAATTTGCAATAATTAAATATTCTTTATCCCTAAGGGAAAGTCTAATATATTTATGCATGATGCTGACAACACAACTCTCCTTCACAAGCTTTGATCCTGCTGCAGATGAGTCTTATTTGTATACAGATCATAACCTTAAAATCAAAGCATTAGGCTAAAATCTTGTTTGAAGTACATATCTTGTATTTGGAAATGCAATTAACAGTTCTCACAAATGTATGCTATAAAATGTGCGATGCTAGTAAAACTTAGTAAAGTATGTGCTTAAATATCTTTTCAAATATACTACTGTTAATATCACGTGAAATCCAGAGAAAAAGTATCTGAAAATCTAAGAGGTATTATTATCAACTACTTTATCTTATCGATTTAGTTGTAGAAAAAAATAAAGTGACACTGTTTGATAGATATTTGTTCTTCATTTAATTTACTGTTTCCTAGATCAGATTTTGCAAAGCCTGGCCATTTGCCTACCTGTAAAACTCCCTGAAACAGAATTCCTGAATGGAAGGACCCTGGAAATGCATTTAAATAAACAAAAAATGAACAGCCAAAATTCTGGTGAGTCTCATGCATAGTGAATTTGAGAACCATGGCCTTAGATTATGTATGTAAATGTTTTCCAATATTTAGGCATGAACAACTCTCATTATATTTTCCGGAAGATGCAAAGTGTAAACAGATTGTTACCTTTGGTCTTTGAAAGCCAATGAGAAGACCTTTATTTGTAGGTCTGATGACAAAATATGTATGTATGCATAAACACAGGGCTTTATGGTGGAAGCAAACCGTATAGAGCAAACCTTCAGTGGTTCAGTATGAGGTTCATTAAAATTAATTTCATACTAGAACTGCCTGGTCAAATGGTAGAGGTATTTGCATTTTAAGAGCTCTTTTCAGCTTGCACAATTTACCTTTTTAAAACTAAAATACATAAGAACAACTTACGATCATTTTTCAGGCTAAAAAGAATTTTAACTGAAGGGTAAAACAACTTGATGGAGTTGTCAGAAAAAAAGCTATTTCTCTAATATGCAAACTAAATATCTATACTTGAAGGAGAAACAATTTCACTTTATTCATTCCCCCCCAAAAACACATAGACAGAAAGAGGAAAGTTTCAGAAATGTATGAGAAATAACAGGCAATGTAAAGTTTAAATTGAAAATGGGAAAAGCTTGAGGTAGTTGCAAAAATTCATAAGTGAGTTGGTAAAGTGCTTATTGGAATTATCAGCTTAAAAAATACCATGATGAGAATGTAAATCGAAAGCCATTCCTGAATAGCTTAGCCAGCAGAAAGAACTGAGACGGGCAGGTGACGAGTGCTCCTCTAGATGGTGGTTGGAAATTAACATGTACAAGGTGAAGAGAGAGAGAGATTTTATTTTATTTCAAGTGTATTTTTATTCACCTTTGTCATATGTACAAACTAAGAAAAATGCACTTGTTTTTGAATGTGTCTCCATATAAATTATATACATATATATGTAAATACATCATTATATGTGTTTATATAAATTATACATAGAGAGAGGGAAAAGAAGTAAATCATTATTGCTATAAATCATTATTGCTAAAAAAACAAGGAAGATTTGTATTGGCTTAAAAATCTTCCAATTTCTTCCTAATAGCATTTTAAACAACATTTTTTTAATTCAGTGTTTGATTTAAGAAAACCCACACCAACCTTGAAGCCTGTAACTATCATTTCTCAAATTATACATAATTATAGCATGATGCATGTTACTAACTACCTGTACTATGTGACCTTAAGCAAGTTCCTTCTTTCTATCCACCTCAACTTCTTAATTGTATATTTTTCTTATTTGTTTTATTTTCAAGAGCACAATAATTTTGCTGTGAAGGGTAATTCTAATCACCACAAGAGCTACATTTGTCTCTTTATCTGCTTGAGTCAACTATAACTTTTTCATTAAATTGGTAATGCAAGAGCACAATGGAGAGAAAATTGAACTATCTTTGGGCAAGAAGACATGTTTTAGTCTCAATATAAACTGGTTGAATGTCATTAAGACAATTCATCTTGTGGTTCTGAGTAGTGACCTTCAATCCCTAAAATCTCTGCCAGTTCTAAAAGTCTAGAGTTCAGCCACTGTATATATTCAATTTTTACTTAATTGGCAATAGGATTAATTTAAGTTTTAAAATCATAAAATAATACTAGGAGAGTTGACGTTGGGTGGTGAACTCTTAATGCAATACATGGACGATGCACTGTAGAATTGTAAACCTGGAACCTATGTAATTCTTAACAAATGTTAACCCAATTAAGTCTAACAATAAAAAAATTAAAAACCATTTAGAATGATTAATTACTATTTTTAAATACTTTCTCCTTTAATCATCTCATATACTTTTTATAATAGCACATTTAAGAGATAAGGAAATTGAGACCCAAGATGTATTAAATTGCTCAAAATCCCTTAGCTAGCACACAGAAACCACATTTCAAATAAAATTCTTCCGATTCTCAATTCCCTAACCTTTGTAAACCTCTTCCAGAAAATCACAATCAGCCATCTTTCTTGAAATGATGCTTTTAATCTAAATTGTGTGGCTCCCACTGGACTTGTGAAGGCCCATTTTACATATCACTTCTCAAGCCCGTGTTCAGAGATGTCAATTTGTTAGCTTCAAATCAGCATGGTTATAGTTTTTTAACCATAAAAATTGGAAAATAGTACAAATTAGCTCCTCTTTCTTCCAAGGAGACAGTTATTAGATATTTACTAACACAGTTACTTGGGTTAATTCTAAACATGGGTTGTTTCAAATGCCATTAAGTATGGTAATCCATGATTTTTGTTTTCATAGATATTTCTCTCTTACCCTACAATTTGGTGATCAGTTTCTCAGGAAAAAATGATCTTATTCATTTGAATAAGTACATTTTTCATCAAATCATATCAATTAGTATAGTAAAAAATACTGAACTTTTCATGATCTTCACAGTAGATGTTACTGTACTGTAAACATTCTGAACAGTGAAGTTTCTATGCATATTTAACCTAGCAGTGTAAAGCAAACATAGTTTCTTAGAATTTTCAACCACGTTTATGAATTCTATTGAATTCCTAGACCTATGTTAGCCTCCTAAGCCTCTCTATACTTTAATAAGACCCTAAGAGTAACCTTTTTTAAAATCATGTTTTTTTCACTCTTTTAGCCATTATTCAATAGATGAGTTTACAACAGCATGTCTTCTTGGTACCATGTCAAACTATCTATATCCTACCATAACAGTTTCAAAGCAAGAATGCACGTCTGTAGTTCAAGATGCCCTTGTCAGAGTATTGTTTGACCTTATCTTTGGTATTGGAAAAGGACACATTTGCATCCTTCACATGGGACTGTCATTGATCAGGCCATCGGCCTGTCAAATTTTTATCCACCATTAGAAGTAGACTATGCCACCAGCCCTCAGGTAGGTCAATAGATCTGTTGTATGAGGCTGTTCTCTTTTATGGCTCTGTCTCCTTCCTTTCCTAGCTAACTTATATATTTTTTTTCATGTTGAGTTACTATATTTTTCCTTCATACTTGGTTCTTGTCTGTCGCTATCACTAACAAAGAACTTTAAATTACGATGCACTTTAAAATGTCAGAAACATTTCATTTTCCCTCCATCACTCTAAATGGCCCTTTCAATCTACAACTTGGCTAACTGCTTAAAGTAATCTCTTCTCAAAGGAGGAAATTGTTTTAAACTCTTTTGCAGAATTCAATGTCACTTAGTTTTATAAGTTTGTTGTAGCCAGATCTTCGTTTTAAAGCAAAGCCCATCAGAAAATTTCATAATTAAAATAGAAAATATAAATTGATGGAGAACTAATAATAGTGCATTTATAAATATCACGAAGATGGCAAAAAGTGAGCTGTATGAGAAAAATTAGCATATAATTACATGCACAAAAACATGAGATGGGTGTAAAATGGAAATACATGTGAAATCAGATACCACGCTCAAGAGTGCATTTACCTAAAAGTTTCCTTAGTGTTATCAGTTCAGCATGACTCTAGAATAAACATAAACATTCTTTAAAAGTCTTGTGGTGAGCATTAGAATTCACAAGCCATGAGATATGATGGGCCTTGGGGGTGGTATGCATATGAATGCACACACTTATGTACTTAATTATTTTAACTGAGGTCTGAAATGAGCATGCAAATTGGAATAGCTCTGTTCTACTTTCTTTCACTGCTGTATCAAACTTGGTAACATGTGTTCCTTCTTATCATTCTCCCTGTACATACCAAGCTCTGATGATTACACCAGGGGGCATACAAAGAGGAGAAATCAGCAGTCTGGAAGGAGAAAAGGAGCAACTAGAGAGTAGTCAGGAGATGTTACAAGAACAGGGTTTGTACCGGGTAGAAAATTTGGGACCAACTAACTTCTGACATATCTGCAACCTTCACATCTATTCACAAGGTTTGATACTATAAAATTTTATTTCATATATAATATATGGCACTTTCATTTAATGTTAGTGTGTCCACTGTGATCTTTATCATCTTTAACTCAAGTCAAGGCAACAGTCTATAAACAGGACTCCCTACTTCTGTTCTCTTCCCTCTGTCATTTCCTCCACATGCTTTCCAAATCAGCCCTGTAAAATTCGCATGTGATCATAACACTGTGCCATTTAACTTCCTTGGTGATTCATTACAACCTGCAAAGTAAAATTTAAATACTATTCTGATATAGCTCAGAAGGCTCTTTACAATGTAGCACCTGTCTACATCTCTACAGTACCATGTTTTTCTCTTAATCACCCAGCAAACTTCTTCCTAACTCTGAAATTCATTAGAATTCAACTGAAACATGACTTTATTTGATACCCAGGATTTAACATGATGCTGCCTATAACTGAATTGCAGGAAAATCCCCATTTTAAGATCTCATTTTCCTCAATAAAACCAATAACATCAGTTATACACTTGTTCTGGAAGATCAGAAAAAGCATTTGGGATATTTATCAAGAATGATGTAAAATACTTGTAATTTAAAATGTCAAAAACAAAAACAAAACTTCCACAGAGCTTGCAAACATTAAGTCTCTATAATGTGGATTTCTGGATTAAGCCACAAATGGCGCTTAGGTTGTGGGAGAAAAGCCAGAAGTTGGCTTTTAGCTAACATTTTACGCTTGCTTATTTTTAAACGTTATGGAATGACTATTAGTTGCATTTTTTTTTCCTATTCTACAAATAAGGCTGTGGTAGCATCTAATTGGAATATGGTATTTTCTTAAGGGGTTTTTAAATATGCTTGTTCCTTCAGATGTGGGAGAAGACCCAAAAGAACAGAGAAAACCTGCATGCCTTTAAAAGAGCAAAAAACCCAGACCCCGGCCCAGACAGTAACTCCTATTCCATGCACTGCTCAGAGGGCGGAGCAGAACTCAATCACGTAGACGCCTGTCATGTGTGGGCATCTCCAAGACAAGAAAATTTGGACGATCCAGCTCTGGTTGGGTGGCAGGAAAACAGAAGAGGATACCTCTGTCGTCTGTGTGGTAGAAAGTATTTTTTCAAGTGGTCTGCTGCTCTACATCATCTCTTCTGCGTTCTCAAAATTCAAAACAGCAATTTCAGAGGTGATGGAGAAATGGGTCCATGCAAAAGATACAATGAATTTTAAAATAATAATTTTGTCATTCATTTCAGAACCCTATTAGAGTTACTTTCAACTACTATCTGTCTGCTTTTACTTTCAAGCTGCTAAGCATTTTTAATTCCTCTAATTGAACACTTAGGTTTTTGTACAATTCTCTATGTGTAAGCCACTCTGACTCTCCCTGCTACGTTCAGTGCACTGGATGTTTCTGCTCTCCTTACAAATGTGTTGTTGTCTAGGTGACCTGAAAGGAAATACTGCTGAAGTACATGATCCACCCTAGTCTTTACTTCAGAATTTTTCAAAAGAGCAATTTTTTCTTCTACCTAAACTTAATATCTCTATTTTCCACTTCAATCTTCCTATCTCAATTTTTTTCACAAAATTATTATTCATTAATACTTCAAATATTTATGTCTATGGAGGACGTAGCAACTGCCAATCACTTCCTCTTTCTAGAAACTCTCTAAACATCAGCACCCAATAGCTTTCTTTCTGACCAAAAAAAATCATCCAGGCATGACGTGGTAAATAGGAAAAGATTGCTTTTAGGAAATGATGCTTGGGATTAATTTTGAAAGATTAAAAGGAGTTCACTAAATGAAAGATGGAGGTAATAGGAAAGTATATGCAAAAATGGTAGAAAAATTTGTAGAAGTTCTGAAAGTAAAGGAATATGAAAGTAAAGGAATACCCATGAAAACCTGTAATAAAGCCAAAATCAATAGAGTATGGGCAACTTACTCAGAGGGTGACACAAAACAGAGCTAGACAATAGGAAGGGTTTAAATTGCACAGGGCTCTAGGGTCAGAGCATTAGTTTGGGTCTCTATTCTAAACCAATAAGATATCACTGAGGAGGTTTAACAAAAGGCATGACATGATCAGATGTTGTTTTTAATTAAAAAATGTCTTGTACACAGAACAAAATAGCAGAGTAAGAAAAGTACCTATCAGTCAAGAGATAATCAGGTAGAGTTGATGGTCCTACAGAGAGAAGTAAAAAGATGTGAATGGTATTCTGAAAATCAGATTTGCAAGCTTTGTGTTGGATCATGAAGAAAATCCTGTGTCAAGAAGAGGTCTACACACACAGTTCAGTCTCATTTACTAAGACAGAGATCACTGAAGGAAGACCAGATTTGGAAGAGAACTTCATGAGTTTATTCTTGGACATGAGGAGAACTCAATGAGCCAGTTGAATATATGGTTCTCACATTTATAGAAAAATAATGCAAACAATGCAAACAAGCATGGCAAGAGTTATTTTTAGAGCTAAATATTAAATTTGGTTTTGAGTTTTATCAGTGGTAAGACTGAAAAACAATATACACTGAATTGATAGTTATTGTTCAGTTTTAAAAAGCTCAGAATTTCTTGACCAGAAATGTTTCTGGAATTTATAGAATTTTTTAAAAATGAATGTTTATGACATAAAAAATATACAGTATCTTTCAGGAAAAATTTCACATCTTTGGTAAATATTCTTCAAACAGGAATTCCTGGTATTACCCTTTTTTCCAAAGCAAAGGCAATGATGAAATACTTAGTAAAATAACTCTATAAAGGAATTAAAAATATGCAGTTCAAATGTGCTACATTTTTGTAATTGATACAGTAACAAAGTTTAATAAAAATTTAGTGAAATACATGGAATATTGCCTCTTGGGTGGTTCCCAAAAATCAAATACCTGAAAAATTTTTGCAAGTGTTTTTTGGTAGCTAATTCATTATTAAATTTTTGTAGAGACCTGAATATTCTTCCTCTACATACACAATAGCTTATATATTTTACAATATTCCATATACAGAGTAGTTTCGAAGTCAGGGATGTCTATCTTACTCTATTTGAAAATGTAGATGCTTTTAGTAAGTGCTAGCTCAGAAAAGACTTTCCAATTTATGAAGAAATGTTAGTTTTAGAACTACTTTTCTGTCAGTCAACCATTGAGGGGAAAAAATAGATTCTTAAATTTGGTAAGGATTTGAGTAAGAGAAGCAGTCGTTATCACAGATGGATTTGAAGTTTGGCTAACTGGAGTTCAAGTTGCCCTTCCACCAGTAGAGGGCACCATGAATGGTTAGTTCAAATCCCTGGCTCTCCATCTCTTGCTGTAGTCCCAGGAAAACATGGGCCACTCCAGGAGGACAAAAGGAGTTAATAATGTAAGCCACTTACCGTAGAGTTAGGAACACGATAATGACTCAGTTAAGTTGCTTATATTGTTATCAGTCAGTAATACAAGCTCAAGACACTAAAGCTCCTGTACTATAAAAAAATAAAGAAATTTTGTATAAAAGTATTCAAGAATTTTCTAAAAGGATATTGTATTCTGATGTGACATTACAGAGTTATCAATGGCAACATTTCACTCAAATAGCTAACTTGTTTCTTAGGTTCTTCAGTATTATACATTTAGCTACTAAAGATATCTGAATATTTTGATTAATAATGTATCCAATAGCTATTTCTTAAAAATCACTCCAACATTTTGATAATTTGTCTTATAAGAACCATATATTCAAACATCCAATGTCTATTGTGGAGGTAATACAACTTTAGAATAAGAAGACCTATCGAAACTGATAAACCGATTTTCATCACTGCAAAATTTGTCAAAAACCATTTTCTCCACTTTGATTTTGGCACTAACAAACTTTAAAGAAGCTGACATTTAGTGAAGATTTTATTCAAAGTAAGCAAACAAGCTTGCTGCCTGACAGTTAATTTTGTACATTTATAAACTTTATAGCAATGTAATCTCAGGATAATGTGAAGAAAAAAGCCATCAACATCTACTCTATGTAGATGTCCCTAAATTTATTATTTTTATGTTTGAGAAATATTTAACACAAACAATTGAATTTCAAAAAAGACATAAAAATATAAATGTTACCTTTACCCAGATTTGTCTTGAATATTGATTTTTTTCAAAATTTATAGGTATTTATAGTTTATAGTGAGTTTGAGGAGAACAAATAACTTATTTCAAAAATAGATAATCAATTCTCATCATTTATGCTTTTCAGCACACACTATGAAAATGTGTTTGACTTTCTAACTCATCTTTACTCTTTTTTAGACTTTGGGTTTATTAGAAAGTACCCAATCACTTATTTCATAACTATTTAAGAGGATCATTAAATATACACATACATACACAATATACATATCTGTAAGTAGTCACAAAAGTTGTCTTTAGGTCCCAAGGGCTAAAAGATGGAATGGAATGGAAAAGACAGACATCAGAGTAAAAGAAATAATGCTATGATGAAGGAAAGGAGGGTAAAAGATGGGATGGTCTGAGGATATGTAAAATTTCTAAGATGAATTCCTGAATCTTTCAAAATTCTAAAATTCCAAGGCAAATTCAAGCTGCTAAGCTAAGTAAAAAATTCAAAACTAACACAACAAACAAAGGTGCGGTCTATATTTTAAATTTTGATTACATATATCTACATTTTAAAGGTGCATGACATATAGCCCCCCAACATATATAATAGGTAGGACATAACTAAAATTGTTAATTTGGTTTTCTTTTCCATGTTTTATTTGCATCGCAACTGGAGCAAGCCAGTGTTTGGACACGTGATTAGCTTCCACACAGTATATAATTCAGTTACAAAACAACAAAAATTCCAATACTGACTGATTTTCTTTACCCAATGCATTTTTGCCATGTCAGTGCAGACTTTGTCCTTAGCACTCTTCAGCTGAAAACATATGATAGCTTTGGATACTGTGATAGAAATGCCATGCTTATCTAGAATGTTCCAAAAGTTAGAACTCTAAAAACCAAGATTACATCTACATGTCAAAATATATATATTCACAGAAATAAACTGAAGTATATGTATTTGAAGGCCTAATGATATCTAAGCTGGCTGCACTAATAAAAATGCTTCTAGTAAGTTTCTTGCTATTGTCAAAACAAGAAAATTTTCTTTATCCAAAACATGATCTTCCCTGAGATGCTTCTATATTATGTTATAGGAAATTGCGTGTCAAAAAAGATCCTTACTCACTCAGATGACCCAGTTACTTTTCTGTTCTTCCATAGAAGCATTAAAACAAAAATGCAGAAATACATTTTTGCAAGGGATTAACTACGGAGAAATTAGGTACAAGCAGAACCCCTTTGAGAAAGAGGGAGAACAACATGTGAGGATCCCATGTAAGTATTTGATCCAATGTACTTTCCACTCAATTTCTTGGTTTTTGCTGTTCAGTAAAGAACTACACCTTTAAATTTTAAGGGATACATTCTCATTTAATTTACATAGAAACAACTCAAACCATGTAAAATCTATATGGGGTGGGCAGTTAAAATCTAGGAGGGCTCTACATTGTACAAAAGAATAAATTAATCTATGCATCACATCTTTGAACTTAGTACTTCTAAAAAGCAAACCCAGAATAACTACTAATACATGACAAAAACATCTTAGAAATTAAGTGTCATCCCAGTCTTTTCAGTACCTTCACTGTGAAGTAATATTGATGCTGAAAATATGGTCCTAGCAAATTGTTATCATTAGATTCTTAATGTAGCATATAGATATATTAATAGATGAAGAGACAGAGATAGGTAGATGATAGATAGATACACACATGTACATACATACATACATACATACATAATAGATATTACAGACAGAACTATGTACACATTAGATAAGACAGCAATTTGAAAATGTTTCATTAGTCCTTCAGAATGGGTGAAACACAATTGTTTTTTGTTTTTGCAAAGTTCTTATCCCAAGGGTTTGAGATTGATTGCTTCATACAACTCACGGTGACAAAAAGATTTACAGTTTTTGATCATAGCTCCTAGTCTGGGCATTGGCACCATGACGTATTACTTGAAAGTCTGTGTGCATTTTAAGATGAATTGGTCCTGAGGAGGACCTCTAGTGAGCTCTCGGGCTCAAATTGCGAAGTCACAATTTGTTCTGACATTTTGTTTCACTGCTTTGGTCAGTCATTCTAGTTCATGTGTTTAATAACAAGTTGATGGATTTTTTTCATATTATGTGCTTCAAAATTTTATTGAGAAAAATATTCTTTTGTGACCTACAAAAAAGTAAAATATGAAGAATAATACCCTACCAAGAGGAAAACAAAACAAAACTTAAGACTAAAATTTATAAAGAATGTGACCAATAAATAATATATGAGTAAACCTACTGAATTTAGTATCTGCATACTAGTGTAGTTATATTAAAGGGGTGTAAACAGAGGTAGCAACTGAACTCATGACTAAATTATCTATAATTTTAAATAATCTTCCTACCATCACTGTGGTGAAATACTATAATTTTCTGTAATTATTAGTGGCTAATTATATGAAAAATTTAATTTTTCTAGTGTTAAAGTTAAGAATCCAAAAGATTGGTTTGTTATTTATATCACATAGTTTATTCTTCTGTATTTTATTATGTTGTTATTGTTAATACAAGTGGATTATGCTGTTTAAAATGAAAATGATGGTTTAAGTACTAGCAGATCTTTTATTTAAATAAAATGTAATACTTAAACTTTTTAGAAGGTCCTAACTTCTAGAAGTTTCAATAAAATGGAAATAAGCTCATAGTCATATAATTATATTAAACAAATCTATATTTGAAAAAAATTATAATATTTTAGGTATTATAGCACTATCAAACTTCAATTAAAACAATTATGGCATAAACAAATGTCACACTGGGGTCGCAGCTGTTCAGAGGTTGGGTGCAATGAAAGACGAATTAAACCTGCAGGTGACCCTGAATCCTTGAGACCTCCCACAATGACCCTGCTCATTCCTAGGGGACCCTAGGGGACCTGATGATTCCGGGGATCCCTGATACTTCTGGGCCTCTGTGGGCTGAAAGCAGAACCGTAGGACCAAAGGACCACTTGGAAAAAGCTGGAACTAAACTTGACTTTCACTAGTATTTGTCTGTTGATAATTTTTTTTCTTCGCTCATTAAGCTTCCCTCAGTTGGCAAAACTGCCATTGAGCTTCCTTGAACTTTTCACATAGAAAATAATCTGGTGTTGATAGAAGAAAATGTGTTTTTCCAGTTCTTTGTCTATGTCTTCAGCCATCTTCCTGTATGAGTTCCCCTTCTGATATGTGGAGTTCATATTTCTATAAGTTTTGGGGAGTTTTTTTGTTTTTCTCTATTTCTTATCTGTGAATTTCTTCCTCAGCTGATTTTCTCTGAAATTGAATTATGTGTTTTTCTTGTACTTGAGGCAGTATTTAAAGTTTCAGTTGAAACTTCTGAATTTCACTCTCAAGCTACAAATTTTCAGACTTAAGACACTTGCTCAGTTTGGAGACTTTTTATTTATCCTGTAAGCTCTTCATTAATGTGATTTTTCTTCACAAAATTTTTTTGGATATTTCTTGTTTTTTAAAGAAAACAATGTCATTAATAAGTTTCTTCAAATCAAATCCTGACTGATATACTAAGTGATCTTCATTTTCTGACTTACTCCTTTTTATCTAATTCCAAGTTGCTATGCACATAACCTCTAAAAAATATCAAGCAAACTTAGGATATTCAGCACAGATTCAGTCAGAGTTTTCACTGCCTATCTGCAATGCATGACCTGCTTCACTCGGGTGTTTTGATTTTCGAGCATTTCTTTCTGCTCCTCCAGTTCCTGCACTTACTTCCGTCCTGCCATTTGTGGGGGCAGGCAGTGGGAGATGTTCCTGATGATGAATATTTTCATTTTGATCATTATTTTCTTCTAAAGTTGTTCTACATTGCTCTGAGAAGCTTTCCAGATATTTTTGACATTAGTCACTTGGGATTGGGGGAATTGTGATGCACCTTTGAGTGATGTTATCTTCCCTTGAAGGAAGCCATCATCAGTCCAGGAAGTGCAGTTGAGTGGCTTCCCCTTCTGTCCTTTTTTGTAGAAAGGTCAATATGTCCTAAGGTGAGGAACTGTTTAGATTTTGATTAAGTACTGCCAAACACAGCATTTGTAACTTCAGAGTGTTGGCTGCCACCACAGGGGACAAGAGAGGCTCACAGACCTGTGTGAGTTGTCTAATCTTTTCATTGATTATTTGATATTTCTATGTAGGTAAAAAACTGTCTGGATTTTCAGGAGAAAAAAAAGAAAAAGAAAAATAAAAACAAACCTTTTCTTCCCCTGAAATATGTTAGATCCTTAATAAGAAACCACCATAAAAATACATGCTCGAATCTCCCAGAGACCAGGGTCTTGTCTCAGGCATTCAGAGGACACCAGCAGAGCACTACACATCCTTTCCACAGAAAACTAGGGACATCTTTTTGTGGCAGTCAGCAGGTCCTCCATGCTCTGAAGGCACGACAGCTCTGCCTCTGGCTGCCGGTACTTCATGAGTCACAATTGACCACACAACACCCTGTGGAAGGGTTCATCTCTAACAAGTCAAATAAGTACCCAGCAATCAGGACAGAACCATCACTTGGGCTGAGATAGGGGAGGTCCTCCAGATTCTAAAAAGCAGTTGGAATATTGCTCTACTCACAGCTCAAACAGAAACGGGTACTTGTACAGTAGACTTGAGGAAGTCTAAGGTGCCCATCACAGACTCAAGCAGCCTGGAGCTCAGGGGCACTCCGGGGCCCGCCCAGCCCTACAGGAAACCTAGAGGATCAAAGCAGTGTCATGTCACATCCCTTCTCTGCACATCAGCTGATCGATGCATGACAGTGTGGCCCTGTGCAGGGGCAAAGCTCATTCCCCTGACTTAATATTTTTTTCTGCCACAGAAAAGCCTGATCCTGCTCCCCCACATCTCAGAGATCTCCCTCCTCTGAAGACTTCCTCTCTCTCCTTTGTGTTTAGTCGCTGCAAACATGTAGGGGAGAAGACTGAAGGTCTCGCAAAAGTATTAACTAAGAGACCTGCATTCCAATTCGAGAGAAATCAGTTCGAACTGCCAAGTTTTTAAAATGTAATGGCCTCTGTGGAGCCAGTATGTCCGCATTCAACCCAAGTGGTCCTGCATAAAGACAACTCTCTGAGGTGACATAGTAGCTGAGGATCCTTTCCTCATGTGGCCTCACAATCTGCAGCACATGCTCCCCGAGTTTTCCCCTGAGATGATCAGTCCACCATCATCCTCGGACCTGTCTCTGAAGAAGATGCCCTTTCTTAATTTGTCACTGGTTTATTTCTTTACACCACATCTCATTCTCCCAGCACCTCTCTGACACTTGGAGACTTATAAATGAGCTAGGACTCTGCCACGAGCCACTCAACTCCAGGATTTCTACCAGTGAGGGAAACGAGAAAATGGTTAGCTGAGGTCACTGCAGAGTCTGAAGGCATGCCAGGCTTCAGGCTGTGGCCTCTGTCCCCTGCCCCGAATGCATGTGGCAAAGAGAGAGGTTCTGGCCAGACTTAGGAGGGGGTGACCAAATGCCTAAAGTATAGCCGATGTCATTGTTGTTGCTTACAATTCATTGATGTATTTCAAAAGGAAATCTGCATTTGAAAGTTTATAACCTGTTTTCTAAAAGGAAATACTTTGTTCATTGTTGGGGGGTAGGGAGGAAGCATTTGAGAGGATTATAGTCTTTAGTTTCTCTCACCCTCTCCTTGCACCAGCTGCTAGTAACCTCTTTTCTACTATCTGTCTCTAGGAATTTTCTTTCTTATTCTAGGTAACTCATAGAAAGGGAATCATACATTTGTCTTCTTGCATCTGGTTTATTTCACTTAGCATAATTAAGGCTCATCCATATCGTAGCATGTGTCAGAATTTCCTTCCTGTTAAAGCTGAATCATTTTTATTGGAGGTACGTAGACCATGTTTTATTTATCCATTTATCAGTCGATGGACATTTGGGTTGTTACCATCTTGTGAGTAAAGCTGCCATGAACACTGCTGTTCTAGTATCTGTTTGAGTCTCCACTTGTAATCTTTCCGAGTGTACACCTAGAGGAGAAATTGCTGATTTATATGGTAATTTTAGGTATAGTTTTCTGAGTAATTTCCAAAACTGTTTTTCACAGCAATGCACAAAACTTTCAATTTTTCAATGTCTTCATCAAAAACTTAGTATTTTCCATTTTATTTTTGTGATTAAGGGTTTTGTTTTTTTTTAGGTTTATTTTGCTTTTTAATAGCCATCTCCAGCATTTGTGTAGTGCTATCTCATCTTAGTTTATATTTACATTTCGCCAAAGGGTCATGCTGTGGCTCAGCACTCCATGTACTTATTAATCATTTACGTATCTTCTTTAGAGAAACGTCTAGTCAAGTCCTTTGCCCATTTTTTAATTAGATTAGGTTTCGTTGTTGAGTCCTAAGAATTCTTTACAAATTCTAGATATTAATTCCTTATCAGATATATGCATTCCTAATATTTATTCTGTGAGTTGTCCTTTCATTTTCTTCATAGTGTATTTTGATGTGCAAATTATTTAATGAAATAGAATTTATCTATTTTATTGTGGTCAGTGGTTTGGTGTCATATCAAAGAAATCATTGCCATATTCAATGTCATGAAGTTTTTCTATACGTTTTCTTCTGAGAGTTTTGTAGTTTTATCTCTGTGTTTAGGGCTGTAATCCACTTTAATGTCATTACGATTTATGATGTAATGTAAGGGTACAACTACATTCTATTGCATGTAGATATCATTTTCTAGCACCATTTGTTGAAAAGACTGTCTTTTTTATTATCTTATTAATTTAAATGATAAACATTAGAGGGTATTTTCATAATTTTTAAAAATAATTAGCAATATCAAAATAACTTTATCTATATTTACAAACTGCATAACAGGCATGTCCAACCTGAGGCCCAGGAAAGAAATGAATGTGGCCCAGCACGAATTCTTAAAACATTGTGACATTTTTTTTTAGCTCATTACCTATCATTAGTGTTAGCATATTTTATGTTTGGCCCTAGACAATTCTTCTTCCAATGTGGCCCAGGGAAGCCAAAAGTTTGACACCACTGCTGTATACCATGGCATTTCAGTAAATAAATTATTACCACAACATTTAGACATTACAGGATTTTCTGCTGCAATTAATTTACATTATTAGTGTGAAATAAAAATATATTCACTTAATTTTATTGGCCAATAAAATTATAAGCATTACCAGTTCCATGGGGAATATTACAACTAAGTTGTAAAGTTGCTGATCACTTACTAAAAGAAAAGGTGCTCAAGTCACTGCTTTTTTTACTGCCTAAATCTAAAGGTAAAGAGGCATGAAGGAATTTAGGTATTAATAACAACATATATAATTTCCCAGAACAAATTAAAGCTGAGCATCTCCTACATTTACCTATTAAATAAACAGCCAAACATTAGACATCTCTAATCACATAAAAATAATGGTTAAACTCTTAATATGATTAAGGAAAACTTATTTTGAAAGATTGAACTATTGACTACAGAATCAATTGAAAATATAATAGTTATATGTATTTTATAAACTAATTACCACTTTGTCACTATTTTAAACATTCTATTGTATGTTAATATTAATTATGTTAATTCCCCATGACAGACAAGCATTTAAAAGATAAGCATAATTTTTTTAATTGCAAAGAATGTCTAATCTTGAAGAAATATTAGAAAATGTGCTAAACATTGTCAAGAATAGCCTTTATTCATTGATGTATAACTTTTAAATGATGTAAAGTGCAAATGATGTAAACTTTATACTAATTCCTTACTATCTTTTCAGAATGCTAGCTTCAATAGAATTTTATGAAATACTGCTTTCATTATCAAACTGGCCATACTGAAAAGTTTATATATTCCCTTTTTCTTTAGTTTTCTGTTAACAGATTCACAAACTTTTTCAGAGAGACATAGAATTCCACATGAAGCAAAATTGCAACTTATCTGTATTGTATTTTAATGATGGTATTATCTTCATTTATATTTATTAAATGACAGCTGGAAATTTATCAACATTGAGTTATAATATCCTTTTTAAATTTCTGTTTAAATCTGTATCGAAATCAATCTGTTTTAAAATAATTATAGGTGTAATTATTTTCAATACTAAAAGTAATTAATTTTTCATGACTTTTTGAATCCATATTTATATTTCTTATTATGCATTCTTTTTCATTTGGGTATTTCTGTTTCCCAGCAAGAAGATGACATTATAAAAAACTCACAAACTACTGCTTCTTTTCTGGAATTTTCAAAGCATCATATGTTGAATGTTAAGATCTCTTAAGGCAAAATATGAGAAAGTAGCTTTGTGAAGATCAGTAAATATAAACTTATAACTGGAAATTGTATTTTGTCTTTGCATGAAAGTCATCTTCTTATAATTCCACATGTTAGATGTGCTGAGCATTTCTAAGCAGAAGCAGGAAAGAGAAAAGATAAAAGAACTTAGTGATAATAATACTTTACACACTTTATTCTCAAAACTCCATTCTTCTCTCTGACATGGTAAATAGCTTATAAATAATGATTTGCTACACATATAAATCATGATAAATGAAGTCCCAGGAAGAGATTACAGCATGTGGACTGGCTCTGAAATAAGTCATATGAATACAGTTAGTCCAGTTAACTTTATCCAGATTATTTAACTGTGAGTGTCAGGACTGAAAAGATAGAATAATTGTTTTAAAATTAATGCAAATTTAGGGAGCATAGTGATGTACTTAGCCTCTTAAAGAGAAAGGTTTGAAAATACAATGTTTTAAATGGTTAGTAAATATAACCATTTAAAAATAACAATGAAAAATATTTAAGTAACATAAGAGGTTGCAATTTATTTTGAATCTTTTAAAATTAGTACCAGAGGACTCCATTAACAGAACACTTGAAAGACAATTCAATATATTCTGTTCTATATCAATTAATCTTTTTTCTGGAATATTGACTCCCCTACGTGTTTCCATAGTGCTTCCTTAAGATATTTCTTCCTAGGCTAGTACTACAACTTCTAGTATCCCTGAGCTTACAGTTTTATGAAAATATATGGCTCTTAGAAAATTCTGAGCCCTTCTTAGGGCTTCAGACATCATTTCTGCATAAACGACTATCAAGTATCTACGTGCCTTCAGAGTCCGCCTCAGTTCTGTGACTCAGAATAGCCTTCTCCCATCACCTACAAGTCCTCTCGGGATTTCTCATTGTTTGTATCACCATCACTTCAAAATTAATATATCTAAGTCAAAATTCTTATCCTTCTCCCCAACTACCTTTCCCTTTGGACCATGATATATGTCAAACTGACTATCGGTTTCTAAATAACAAAACTCAAAATTTAAGAGTTGCTTTATGACTTAACCACATACATCTACTAAGTCACTACTTTTTATTAATTTATAGTATCATCATCCATTTATACTCTTACCAACCACTACTACCTAACTAAGCCTGTTTTTGGACCCAATACCTGGTCTACTGCAATTATCTTCCAATAGGCCTTCTTGCCTCCAGTTTTCTGAACTTTAACTCAACCTGCACATTGCCTCCCTGAAATTGTTCAGGAAACTCAGCCTTGCAAGTTGATCAGAACCTTATTTGCTCCCAATGTGCTAAATGGAGCGTGAAATCATTGTCTAGATAGTTCTCAGTAAGCTACAAGGATGAGCCAAAATTATAAACAATAATAGCTAATAAGGATAAATACGACGGTCTCCACATGGATAAGAAAAACATTAGCTATACAACTGTGGAGAAGCGGGATGAACACCAGTTTATGTTTTTTAGGTACAGGATTTTAAATGAGGTCCAACCTCAGGGGTCTCTGTTTTTAATCTTTTTAAGCTGTTTTACAGAAATGTTATTTCTGTTTTAACAACAATTTAATGTTTTTGTTTTCTTCTTCACAACTCCCAATTTTCTCGTGCGCCAGTGATAACATCCTTCTAAAATGTGATGGGCAGCTTTTGTAAAAATAGCTTTCATGTCATTTACAAGCATCCAAACAGAGACTGGTACTTCTTCATTTAAAGTGATTGTAGCCAGAACTTTTTCATATAGGAGAGTTTGAAAGTGACCTGGCCACAGTCTTTTGGCCTTTCGACCTTTATTATCCAAATAGCTGGATAGAGATTGTCATTTCCCTCCCCGCTGCATAAGGTCTGAGTGGTACACGTTCTCAAAGAACATATATATGAATAAAAGACAGATCAGTATTTAAAGGGATAAGACAGTTATGCTCTCTTGGTTATGCTTGATTATATTTGTGCCAAGAAACTTACAATGTTCTTATCAAAACTGAGATGACAGTACACAATGCAGTATAATTCCCATGTACAACTTCTGTCATGTGGAATATGAACTATTCATTTCTCGTTAAGCCTGTCATTTGCAAATGAGGCTCAGGTCCATACTTCCACCTGAAAGGCACTTAACATAGCTCCCCATTGGGTTTAGTCCCCGGATTCCTACAAAATCTGGGTTTAGTCCTGTTGTACCAGATAATCTTTTCTAACTACTCATAATCATGAGTGAACTAGTCCATTAAAAAGTCTTCTTTGCCTTTAGATTGCCTTTGGAACTAATTGTCTTTTACTTTAAAAAAATTTCTATGTACTCTATTCACAACTAAACTTATTGCTTTTCTGTGTTTTTCCATCTTTCTGGTTTTAATATTTTTTTCTTTCACAACTCCCAATTTATTATTAATATGAACAATAAATGAATGTTAATTTATCTCTTTGTAACTGTTTTAGAATCTAGAGTTGCAGAGAGAAGAGACGTAATTCATATGCTCTAGGAACTCACAATCTAGGGCAAAAGAGAAATAAACTCTCAGAGGAAGTAATCAACAAGTGCTAACGAAATCTAATTTCTACCAGCTCCAACTCCGCTCACTATGCATTTAAACCAGACTTAGTCTTTCATAAGTAGACATATGCATGGCTCTTCAAAATACCCTTCTTCACCTTCTTCTTAACATCACATGAATACAACTAGGTAGCACCCCTAAATAAATGGTAGTGACACTGAACTTGAGTCAAATAAAAATCGATCTTTACGTCTCGGCTATGAATGGAGCAGGCTGTTCAGCACGGGAATTCAGAGCCTGTGCTGGATTTTTAAATGTGATTTTTAAGGTGGTTGAAACGTTAGGATGTTTTTATGCCTAAAAACAGCCAGTAGAGCAGACATTATTCATTGTTGCCTATGAACTTGATTAAATTTTGTTTATTTGTAAGATACAGATTTGAAGTCGTTCAGAAAGCAGATACCAAAATAAGGCTCAACCTACAAGAGAGTTATTGGTGGAAATGGCTGTGAAATATAAAGAGGAGAGAGCACAAGTAGGCAGGGAGTCTTCCCATCAGGTATATGTGGGACCTCGGAGAACTAGAGGAGAAGGAGGAAAGACTTGATAGGAAGGGTCTCAGACAGAAACAGTTCTAAGAGAGTCTGGGCCAGGTTGAGAAAACGGAGGCAAAGAGGTATCGATGAATTCTGTGTGATTTTCTTCTTCAACGCCTTTAAGGAGAAAGAAAGCAACCAAAGGATTCATGTTTGAATTGCAATTGATTAAGTAAGGTAAGAACTCTGACAAAGAACTAACCAATGATCTTTAATGTATGGGTTTTTGAAAATAAAGCCAAGTAATGTTAATGGCTTCAGAGGGAAATTAAAAAAAAAACTATACTTTAATATTTAAAAAAAAATTCAGGGTATAACATGATGCCTTGCATTGGATATTTGTTAAATAAATATCCTAAAAAACCAAATGCATAACTTAAAATTTTATAATTTACTTTCTTATTTCAATTATTTGTCATATGATCCTTTTATTCCTTCTTATAGCAATTTTCAGAGGTTTGATGTACTGGGCCAATTGTGGCTTCAGAAATTAAAATGCTGACTCATTTTATTTCTGAGGATTTGTAATATATTTTTAACACTTACTTGCCTTTTTGTTGATTGTTCTCTTTAGAAAAAGATTTATATAGGAATAGTAGACATCACAAAAAATGCATTTTTTTGTCGAAGGACTTTGCAAATATCAACTGAATTGTTAGTGTTTCGCACATGGCCCTAACATTCTGAAGGCAGGCCTTTGTTTTTCCACTTGATAGCACACACATTACACAACAGCCAGTAATTTTGTAATTTACAATAGCATAAAGAGGCAAACGGAAAATATTTTACTGTTAAATGTTGTTAAGGACAATCAGAAAAGATAGAAAATATCTTTACTGGCTGTAAATATCCTGGCAAAAGAATGAGAGGTACAGATGGTATATTCTAGTAGATTGGGAGTTGGGTGAGAATAAAAAACACAGAACACACATAGAATACTGAACATATTCTAGAATACCAATAGAAATATGTAGAATAAGCATAAAAAATAAAATGAACTAACTAGGTCATTACCAAAACATTTCAAAGGTATGGTGATGAATGTATCTGCCTAGCGATTTAATGAGATCTGTAAAGAAAAATGGAAAAAAAGGAATAAGATAATAAAATCACACCAAAAATGGTTAGGACTGACTAGACATCAGGAAATTGCTAACATTTAGTGGGAGAAAACAGTTGAGAAGGCAATAAAATATACAAATGGCCACAGATATAACCACATACTAGTGACACCATTATGAATAAAAGGCATGATATGTTGGTTATTCTCCAAACAAGTACTAATACAATATACTACTGGGACCCATTAGATTAGAAACAATGGCTGAAAAACTTTTGGGAAGAGATGGCTAAAAAACACATTAGAAATATGTAAAGTAAGAAATTTAGCCTCACTCAAAGAGAGTCCCGGCCTTTATGCTTGGTTCTTGAGAGGTAACCTTTAGGTCTAAACACTTGAAATTCCAGAAGAGATAGGAGTGCTCTGTTATTCAAGGTGAGCCCCTCTAACCACATCTCATGCTAAAAGGGACTGTTTAGGTTGAGATTGGCTTCCTCCAATAGTCTTAGAGTGGGGACCAGCTACGAGATTAAGGATGGGATTTTCAGACCACGCGATATGAATTCATCCTTTAAGGAGGTGTAAGAAGTATTAGAGATGGAGTTCAACCACATGGACAATTAATCAATCAATCATGCTATGTCGTGAGGTCCAATTAATTTCTGGACACCAAAATTTGATTGAGCTGCCTGGTTATCCACACATGTAGTTTTCTGCTTAACTATACTTTTGTTGACCATTAAAATTAATTTGTTTCCCTTCTCATACCTTATATAAAAGTGTTCTCAAGGTCTCTTTGTTTTTGTTTTTGTTTTTTGTTTTTTTTGTTCTTTCTCTGCAATTGACTATTTGCCATCCCACCCATTATTGTGGCTCTTACTATATCTTTTGTTCACACACTTTATAAATTTACAAACTCACTCCCAACTTATTCCAGAAACTCTTCTTTTTTGCTGTTTTCTGGAACTTATATACATATTACCTCGAGGATGTCTTATCACCACATATTTAAAATATCCCCAAGTGGCCATTAAGTCTTTCACAAATAAAATACTCTAGTAATTTCTGATTAACTCAAAAATCGCTGTACTTTTCTTTCAACCAGGAAAAAAGTAAAACTTTTTATCAAAATTTTAAAAAAAGTAAAACATTTTTGGATCAATACAACTCTTGTTATATCACATTAAATTCATTTTCTTATAAGTTTCCTATCTCAACCCTGTGTAGATAGTGTTTGAAAGCATTTGAAATATAAAGGGCTTATGCATATACTCATATTCTAAATACTCATAAAATAATTCCAACTTATATTACTTAGTTTCTGTTTAAACTTTATTTTTCGAGTCAGGTATTTCCAACTTTAGTCTCACAGTCTCACAATTAAGTCTTGTTTATCTGCCTCTTTATAATTGGTTTTACTGTTAGACACCATGCAGCTCTTGTGTACCCCTAAATGCGCTCTTAGGTTACCCACAACTCCAAGGTTTTCCTTATGTTTTCTGCAAATATTAACCTCCTTCGAATGCAGATCATTGTTGAATCATTCATTGCTGCCCTGGCATTTTACACACATTCTCTTCATACTACTTATAGCATCGTATTACTGGAATAATTATATTCACCAATATGCCCTTCTAATCTGTTCTGATTTTATTTCACTTAGCAAAGTTATTGTCACAAATTGGAATTTTTATAATAACTTTTTATCATTAATCAATCCAATTACTACATGGTACCATAGAAATATACCTAGGTGATATAGCTGAAAGAGGGCCTTCCAAAGCTTAGCTTTAAATGAGGGTCTCGGTGCAGACTTTGTTATAAATACCACCTGAGAAAATACTCCATTGTCATGGGAAATATATTACTTCTCTCAAGTCAGAGCAAAAAGGATATCATTTCCCCTAGAGGGACTAGTTAAGTACTTACATTAAAATACATCTCATCTTTATAAGGCGATTTACTGTAAAATCTTTTAATGCTTACTAGTTACTATTGTGTGCACAGGGAATAAAAAATCAAAGCTCTTCACACCTTTGGAAAGAGACTAGATGGACAACCATAATTTTTCTGTTTTTAAATGGTGAAGGTGGGGCGGTTGTCAATTTAAATTTGATGGATGGTTGTCCCTTTTTCTTTATAATTGGTCAGTGTTTCCGGCTATGGTAGGGCTGAACCAGCTGGAACATCAATCACTCCAGCAAAAGCTGTTCTCACAGTCAGAAATAGCATATAATAAGACTGCATATCCCTTGTTTTAATGAAAAAAAAGATTAAAGTGAAAAGTAGTGTCATCTCAAAAGCATGTCATATTATGCACATATATATATGTAAGTACAGATATATACATATAGTCATTTCCTAAAACATGATTATTTTTAACCTTTAAAACAACAGTTTTGAAATCTTCAAGAGTTGTACAAGAAAACCAATCATTTCTTTGGGTCTTTAAGGAAATAACCTATTCTCTCCTGATTTTCCTTATCAGCAAAGGTGATCTGATTCAAAACCCTTAATAATTTGGTCAGCAACCAAAAGCAAGAAATAAAAGATCCTAAAAAACAAAAGCAGAGTGGCTAGACTTTGGCAACTTGGGTGCTATAACTATGCTGTTATCTTCAAATATCTGTGTCCATAAAGCATATACACTAAGGAAAATTTAAAAATCTGAAAGAAATGACTTATTTTTTATTTTTGGAAAAATATCTATAATATTGTATATTTTAAAATAAAGCAAAACTTCACAATTACTAAAACACAAAGTTGATTATTTTATATTTGAACTTGCATATATAGACACAATTAACATGAATTTTTATTTTGAGAGTTCTGCCTCCAGAATTTATAAATACTGTTAGTGTTTTAACCTTAAACTCAATTGTTTATTTGCTAATATCTGAAATAAAAAAAAAATTGAAATCATACATACTTGCAACTTGAAATTAAAGTCAAAGCCAACTTCAGCAGGATAAAAAGCACGTAATTCTGTTCAACAATAATAGGATTATATTTTAGGTAGCAAAATGATAAGAGAAGTAAACAATTTAAATTGAATTGAGATTTTATTACATTTTAATTTTATTTATACTAAATAGTATTTATGTTTTCTACATTATCTCCTTTTAAAAATTTGAAGCATAATCAACACGCTACGTTGTATTAGTTTCAGGTGTACAACGTAATATAATTTGACACTTTTACATATTGGGAAATGATAACCTCTGTTACAATTAAACACACAATGGAAACCTGGACTTGAGAATTACCTGAGCAGAAAAAACCATTGAAGCTGCTTAAGCAAAGTTAAATCTAGCTAATTTTATGAATGTGAGCACAACCTAACTAGGGTTATTTGTTGTAAATGCCTCTGACAAACATAAAAGAAACTTGTCATCTTCCAAAAAATGGCATGAGATAATCACTTATAACCAATCCCCAACCATCTGGAAACCCCCACTGTAGTAAGTGACCACCATAAAGGGTCAACGACTTCCTTTTCTGACTTCACACGCCCCCGAGCTTCATATCAGTCTTTGAAGTGGGAAGATCCCAGTTTTCAAACTGTTCTGTATCACAATCAACTTATTAAATAGTATTTATTGATTTGATGGTTTTCATTTTGCTATTTCTATATTTTTGACATCACAATAAATCTGGTTCACATTATCTCTTTAAAAAAATTTTGTAGCAAGCTGGCCGTGTAAAATAGAGTAGTTATTTTAGTGATATTAGAATCACAAGGAATGGCCTGGAGTAAAGTCACTTTTTCAGACACCTGCACTAAATATAGTAAAATGGGCCTGGTTTATTGCCTGGGTTCATTTCACTCCCTTATTGCTACTTTCTATAGAACCTAAATTTGTGTATCCTTCTCCCAAGTACTCCATAAACCTCATTCCATCCCAGCTTCCAGAGCGTGCCCCGATGAATCTAAAACTATCACAGTCACCAAAGTGCCCGGTGACAGATGACTGGATAAAGAAGCTGTGGTACATATACACAATGGAATATTACTCAGCTGTAAGAAAAGATGAAATATTGCCATTTTCAACAAAATGGATGGACCTGGAGATCATCATGCTTAGTGAAATAAGCCAGACAGAAAGAACAAAGAACTGTATGACTTCACTCATATGTGGAATATAAAACTGAAAGCAAAGAAAAAAGAAACAAACAAACAAACAAATAACCCATGGACACAATCAATAATTTAATGTTTATTTGGGGACGAGTGGGTTAGGGAGGGGAGAAAGGGGAGGGGGTGGGAGAGGAGGGGGGGAAGCTAAATATAAGGTGATGGAAAGAGAAGTCACATTAGGTGGTGAACTATTATACAACAAGCTGACAATGCACTGTAGAATTGTAAGCCTGAAACCGATGTAATCCTTGCTAACAGATGTCACCCCAATAAGTCTAACAATAAAAATGAATTAAAAAAATAAAACTATCACAGTCATCTTATTCAAGGAGATCATTTTAGGAACCCCAGCTTTAGCCAGTAGATAAGGCTGCATATAGAATGGTTATTGTTAATGGGGTGAGGGCAGAGTTACAAATGAATGAGGAAGACATCAACCTACTGCAAGGAAATGATTTTTATTCCACATTGGAAATAGCAGCCCCTACTAGTGAACACTATTGCAGGAATGAATGAAAGCATATCGTCTCGGGCTTTGTTTGCTGTGTTTTCTGACAGACATGTAGGTTTTCTGCATTCATGTGTGTACTCAATATATTTGCAACTCCTCTCCATCACCAGGACTTTCAAATGTTAATAGTAGTGTTCATTATGAAAAAGAGAGTATGCAAGGTGCTCTCACTTTAGAGTGACTTCTATCATTGCAACCCTGGCACATTGGAATCTCTAGTGGCCAGGTGAAAGAGAGAGGGAGAGAGAGAGAGAGGGAGAGGTTAAGCACTAAACTGTTAAGTATCCTGCCCACAAGCATGCTGGCCGGAAGCACGAGCAAACGTTGAAAGCGTGTGTTCTAATTCTCGCTGGCGTGAGCATTCCTCCCTGACAGGAATGAACCAAGAATCTGGGTCCTCAGTCACCTTGCCAGTTAAAGAATGGATACTCAGAGCCCCGACCCCACTGTCCCGATTTCATACTCCATAGCTTTCTCAGATGCTGTGTCTAGTTGCTCCCCTACCCCATACCTGTCCCCAACTTAGCAGCTGGTCCCTTC
Source organism: Lyroderma lyra (assembly GCA_004026885.1). Taxonomy (NCBI): domain Eukaryota; kingdom Metazoa; phylum Chordata; class Mammalia; order Chiroptera; family Megadermatidae; genus Lyroderma; species Lyroderma lyra. The sequence continues at coordinate 49,362 of PVJL010000823.1, forward strand.
TCTCCCTAGTGCCTTACGAGGCTTTCTTTTGTTGTGTTTTGTAGGGGATCCCATATCGCACGAACTCTGCTTATCTTGGAGGCTTGGGTTCAGAAAGAGTCACCCCAAGATAGACCTCCATGGTACACAGGTTGTTTTGAGCTAAAGGCAACATTAGTTATGGACTCAAAAGAAACTTCTGCCCTCCCTAAACTACCTAGAAGAACTTGAATTAGGGGCCCTGCCTATACTAAGAGACTATCAGAGAGAGAGAAGCTTTTCTGATCTATTGATAGGGCAGGAAAACTTCTATTTACTCAGCATCTATTCTTGCCATAAGTGTCCTGCCGTGACACTTTGAAGCTCCCCAGGCTGCTTACCTTATCCCTAATTCTGAAGGTCTTATACACCCATATTGTCTGTCAATCTCTGAACCCCTCCTGCACGGGGGGGTCTGACTCTCTCACGTATGTAGGGTCCCCATACACATGTACGTATTAAATCGGGTTATCTTTGCTTTCTAATCTGACTCATGTCTATTTGATTATTGGGCCAGGCCAAAGGATCTTGCAGGTGGAGGAAACTTTATTCTTCTCCTATACAAAGCAAGGACACAGTAATGATAAACATGAAACAGTTAAAAGAAAAAAGAGATTCCTTCAAACAGCAGCACCTCGTTTAAAAAAAATCTAATGTCATACAACCTAATTTTTCATAAGGGTCGATTCTATACTTATAGTATATATTTAAATGTAATCATTAATACAAATTAGACCATCTTCGTTTGTCCTTAAAAATGGGATCACAAATGTGAGATACAAAATCAATGTGTGTATTATGCCTAGTGGAAACAATGACATACCTACCCGAATTTAACTTGAAGGGAAAATGTTTAATATCTAATAATCTTAAGGCATTCACTTTATCAAACATGTTATCTATTCAAAACATAAAATGACCTGTAAAGTGGTCAAGTGTTTCTTAAAAGGGTATTTTTAGTTACCAAAAAAAGTCAACGTTTCACATAATTAAAAATAATATATTCTCTCTCCCCTTGGAAAGAAAACGGGGGAATCTCTCAAATTAATGACTCTTAACCATGTGAGTTTGCCAAAAAATCAATTATTTTCTCTGCTATTATTCATCTGATAGATTTTACTACATCGTAGTCTGACCTCATAAAACAAGGATGAATACGTTATTTACCAAAACATATCCATGATTAAGCTTTATTTGTGTGAAGCCATCGGACATGCACTTCTAAACATTAACAAATGAGCCATCTCTGTGATATTCTGTCCTGCTGTCACTTAATCTATACTTTCTTCCTCCTCTGCCTCTCCTCCCTCTACCCACAAACATACCAGATCTTGACTTTGTTTTAAAAATATTCAGCATATTATTTCTTCATTGCACTGGCCAACAAGAAATAAAGCTTTCACCAGGCATTATAGGAAAATATTTGCAGGCAATTGGGTATAAAATCTTTTTCTTCCCCCAAAGGAAAAGATCGATAAATTCCATTACATTGAAATTTCAAACTTTTGTTCATAAAAGGTTATAGTGTGTAACTAAAAGCCACATACCCTGGAAGATAGTTGCTTTATATAAACTAGTATTCTTCCCTTAAAAACCAATTGGACTTTATGTTGTATATTGTATATTCATATATCTTTACTCCAGCAATTTCATTCCTAAAATTATTGTGCATGTTCATAATGGATAAGGATTTTCAAAGAAGCACAATTTAAAGACAAACAAACTTGGAAACAACTCAAATATTCATCAAAGAAATGGATAAATATATTGTGGCAAGTTATTAGTGTAATAAATAAAATACTCTTTAGGAGTAAAAATCAATAACTTAATGGAGAAACCTCTGCATCAATATACTAAGAGAAAAAGTGATTGTTGAAAAGTATATATAAAATATAAAATCATTTGTATAAAATTCCAATCACAAAAACTGTAAATATAATGTAGCTATAATAAAAAGGAAGTAAATGATAGAAGAGAAAGTACAAGCAGTTAACCTTGGGAGGAATGAGAACACCAAAGGAAAGAATTCAATGATACGGTTACTGGTCAGTTATTTACCTTCGACAGTGGTTGTGAAACTTTCCATTAATAAATTTTTATCATAAAGCAAATGTTTCTACAGGCCTGTATGTAAAATGCTTAGACTATTACTCTAGTAGTTTTCTAATAATCTGCAAGTTCATACTGTCTTATAACTGTGTCTAATTTTTGCCCTTTTAAATGTTGATACTTTTACTGATGTAGTTTTCAGGTACAATTATAAAAGGATTCAGAAGTAAAATAAATTCTAAATTTTTTCTTCTTCATTTAAAATTGACAAAGACCTGGTTTGTGCATTACTTGATTACATTATACTCTCATAGTTAAGTCATTAACAAATACCAATTATGTTGTAAAAGAGACAATCATTTGAAAAGGTTTTATTTCTATCATTATGTTTTCATTTTTAACAGTGATCTGCTTAATGTATTTAAATATATACTGCTTTGCTTTAGTAAAATAATATAGCTTGTCAAAAAACAAATAATATCAAAATGTATTGTGGAACAAAGTTATGCAAATACAAATAAAATGGATAATTTTATTTAGTGACTAAGATTCTATCTATCATCTATCTACCTATCTATCTGTCCATCTGTATCAGCTATCTACAGATGCATCTACTTGCAGGTAAATATGTAGTAACCATGAATCAGAAAGAGCAATAAAGATAAGAGAGCAAACTGCTTTTAGACTATTAATAGAACTCAACCTTGCACCTGGTTGGTGCTCTTTTAACATTATTTCCTCCTGTCTCTGGCTCAGGGTCTATCTATTCACTGCTTACTATCTTACGTGACCCCTGACCTTCTCTTATGCTTGCTGGGTACACCTAAGAGAGACCTCCTTTAAGGTGACATTTCCCTAGAACTCATCTAAGCACTTCACTGCTAATGTCAACCTTAGCTTAGGGTTCTCAGAACTAATTTTGAATATAATTCACTTCATTTTTATTTGTTGTTATTATTTTAGCTTGTTTTATTTTATTTCATAAATAAGCAATTATCCTAGAGTAAGTCTCCTAGGATATGTATATGTAATAGGAATTCTTTGATTGTCACACCTCAGGGTTTGAGAATTGACTCTTTATTTGTAAGTGATCACACTTAATTTTTAGCACTGATGGCCATTATATGAAATAGTGGGTGTGGTGAGATTAAATAGGTGTGTGGCAGAGGTTTTCTGCTAATTCCAGAGAGGGTGGTGCCTGATGCTTCAGGGGTCCTGATTTATGCTAATTACTCATGGCTCTAATAATTTAATGATAGCAAATGCAAGTTGTCTTCTTTGGACACTCCCACTTTAAGAGATTTTTGTTTTGTTGTTGTGATATTTATAATGATCATTTTAATTTATTGAATAATTTTTGAAGTTAAACTTGTTCTAAAAATTTTTTAATGAATAATCCTGACAAACCATGCAAGAAGTAAGCATTGCTATCATCCCCACTTTACACATGAGGACATCGAGTCCAAGAATGTTTAAGTAACTTCCCCAAAATGACAAAGATATTAAGCACCAAGATCAAGATTTGAACCACCTGTGTTCCCAACCACTCTGAGTGCAGAATCTAGAAAGAATGGCACAGCTATGGCTGACTCAGAGTGGCACACGTTTCGTGACCCTATTCCTTTACTGTGAAAATCGTTGTCCTCCCATAGGGATTATCTGTGAAGCATTTCCAGAAAAATCAACATCTATGAAAGTTCTTCTTGCCTTAATCACCTTGCAGGGGCCCAAAATGTCATCTCCAGAGCTGAGGGAAAACCAAGTAAATAAGACTTCATCTTCTGCACCCCTCTAGCAACCTTTTCTTGGCTTGCCTTGGTGAGATCCAGGCTGTGGTTTTCTGAGTCTTTCCAAAGTATGAGTATTTTAGATTGGATACGAAATTCACTGCAGCCTTGTACCTGAAGCTTGAGGATTCAGCTTAAATCCTGCCGAAGCCACTAAAATTCCCATGGCAACCCAAAACAGAGGAACTCGAAATTTACTTGGAGATAAATAAATAACTCTCCAAAATACCTCATTATTAAAAACACATCTTTCCAGCAGACTTTTGGCAAAATGCTATGTGGCATTTAATGAAAAGTAATAGATACATGTCATTTAATTCTCTAAAATAAGTTATTGTAGAATTTTAAATAAATTGCCAACAAACACTTTATACTTAAGTAGGTGTAGATAAGTAAGAGTTAACAGTTTGATCTTTCTACTATCAGTATCAACTCCTAAGGGATCAGAAGCCAAAATTGGACAATAGTACCAAATAAAGTATGATTTTATCAATTACGTGTAATGCTCATTAGCAGAAAACATAACAAAGTTGGCAGTTGTGCACTGTACTGTTATCTGTATTCTAAAACCTGTAAAATGTGTCATTCAGAAATCAGTTGCACTCAACCACATTTGTCTTTGCCTGCTATATATTACTTTGTTATATATTTGATACATGCACACACAAGCAAGTTCTATGTTCACAGATACAATAAAACACAAGGTCTGAAGCATTTAGTAAATTTGAATATTTACTAGCAAGTACTAGTGTTTTTCATTTATTTAATGATTTTACAGCTATACTTTCTCATTTTTTATTTATTTTGTAAAATAATTTTTCAGGTTAGATGGTCTTACCTTTGCCTTCTACTTTAAAGATTATATAATTTTATTAAACAAGTATTAGTTGGACAGCCATTGTGTGAAATCCGTCTGTGCTACTTTAATTTCTTTTAATTATTTAGGATAAAATCTAAACTACCCTTTTATTATATCTCCTCATGATTTTATTCTGCTCTTAGCATCTGTCTTCAAAGAAAAGAGATTATTTGACTCAGAAGAAAATGTAAATTATAGGATAGCTAGAATTAAGAAAATCGATGGCTTACTAATATATACACTTAATTTGATATTAATTATGAATATATTAAGATTTACCTGGATTTTTGTCATTCAATTTGGATGAGTGTGTTTGTGATTCAATTCAAAAACAGAAACAAAATATAACAGAGTTTAAGAAGTGATACATACACTGATATTTTCCCAAGCATATTCTTGAGTTTGACAAAAGCAATCACACTTAATCAAAATTAACAGTCTTAATAATTTAAAATTAGATACTAAATTAAATATGCATATTAAATAGCTTTATACAATACATGCAAATTAATTTTAAAACTGTTAAAATGTTAGGCTTTTTTCCTGATTCATACAATAGGTATTTTAGCTTAAATTTTGTATTAATTATAAAGCAAAATATCAATATGTATGTTTGATATGTATTTTAAAAATTATATAATTACTTTTGATATGCCATTTTAACATTATCTTTAAAAGGTGCCATGATTCTACTACATTAGTACAGGATCACCTGGTATATGTATCCTACTTCTTACTTATCATGGTTGTCAGGAAAAACCTGAAGTCCTTGAAAACTTAAAATACCACAATTTCAATCAATATTGATATTATATTAACAGCACAACATATTCATGTGCCTGAATATTAGTCTATTTATTGTATGATCTATATTACATCTATATTAATGTGCATACAAGTATATCTGCATCATAATATAGATATAATATTATAATCTGTATTAGTGTGCATATAATGACCAAGACGATTGACTTAATATGAGGAAGATGTTTCAACTCTACTGTTTGAAAGGAGACTCAACAATCTGCTTATCATTAAACGTATTTTTCAGAAATACTCATTCATTCAGCTGCAGCTGACTTTCCTAAACATATTGAAAAATGGGAATTTTTGCCAAAGCTTTCTTGCACAGAATGTGCATTTTCAAAAGATGTCAGAGAATAAGATGGGTCACAGAGAAGAATGAAAGCTGAATGTGACATCCACTCCCGTTACAGAATAAAAGCCACTGTTTTAGTCTTTATAGTGTAACGGTTGCCAGTAGTATAAAATGAATTTGATGAAGCACCATAAACATAAGACATTGAATAAAATGTATTTTTGTTGATGAAAAAAGGAAACAATCTTTCAGGTCAAAATTTCTTGATCCTTTGAATTCAGATTCCTTTGAAGGGTATAATATTGATTTGTGGAGTGTCTTATTATTACTGAAAACTATTCTCTTAACTCTGATGCCTTTCTCGTGCAAAAAAAGAAATGAGATTATCCAGCAGATATCATTAAAGCAAGAGCAAAATACATTCAAATGCACTGTTTTAAGAACTGAACATGAAAATCAAAGAGTTTGTCTCTTTATCTAAATTTCTCAAACCTAGAAATGCATCTCTAAAGTAAACTCAGACCAATTTCCAAAGGGAAATGAAACACCTGACCTTTACTTTTAAAGTTATTTTTCTTCAGTTACTTAGGAAAATACAAACCATCTATTTTTACCTTAATCTAGAATCTACACTTTAAAATCAATAGCATTAAATTTAGAGGAAAACAGGTTTTTCTGGTCAGGAATGCATAAGCAATCTTTATGAAATCAAGGTAAAATAAATTTACAGTGTGAACTTTTTTGCTAGTTTTGGATTTTGAAACCACTTGCTTATGGTATTATTATGACAATTATTAGTAGTATTATTATAAATGTAATCTATGCTGCTTGATTCTCAGGATTTGTACTTTTAATCATTCCTCTTCACTGCATTTTATTGTCTTCATTAGTGACAACTTGAGAATGCCACCTTGCCATACATTAAATATTATGTTACATTGACAGTTGCTTCTAATAAATATTAGTCAATGACATTTATTTTGTTTCTTTTTTGAATATTTACTCTTTAGAACAGAATAAAAACAAAAGAAGTTTCCCTCCTACCCCATTTTTTCGTGTTTATGAGAGAATCAGAGGTATTCATTCAAGGTTACGTACAGAACACCTCATTTGTGGCAGGACCCCTTCAGGTGCTGGCCATTTGATGGTGAATGAGCAAGACGTGGCTTGTCCTCACTCAACTTGTTGTTACACACAGAATAAATTAACCTTAGAAAGGGCACTACACACAGGACTGAGATGCAGATATCAGCAAGGGTAGTCTTTTAAAAAGAGAAGGAAGATCTCTCTGGTTTGTGCAGGAAGGACAGAAATGAGACAGGCATTGGGGCACCCCACATCTTGGCAGAACAGCTGGGTGGCAGAAACGAAGGACACACGGATGTGCTGTCAGGCCAAAGGCAAGGGAAGAGCTGGGCCACATGCAATCCTATTTTTCACAGGAAGGAGTTCACATTTTATTTCAGGGGAAAGGAGAAAGCCACTCCAATTAGGTAGGTAGTAAGAATAAAGATGTATTCAATTTAAACTTTGAAAGCACGATAGCGTGTGAGCAACAATAATAGAAGAACATTTCTAATATTGTTCCATGGACAACAAGTCACACAGAATGATACCTGAAAAATATAGAAAATACTAAATACTATATTGTCCTTTTGGATAATCGTGATATTCCATACTGTCTTAAATACAGAACATACTCCTATCAATAATGACACAAGCTGCTTAAATTTTCACTCAAAATCCCAAATAAATCATACCTTAAACTCTGCTTTTTTTTTTTTTTTTTTTTTTTTTAGTGATCCATGGCGTCTGTCCCTGGAACCACAGTTTGAAAAGTATTTATATAGAAAAAAAGTGATCAATATTATTCAAGTGTGCTACATTATTGATATTGTCTTGCTTTGTTTCAAAATTCCTGTAACTACTACTAATTTAAATTTATAATACTCAGTATAAGAATTTGCTTTGCAGCTATTAGTTTATATATACCCCCCCAAATTTACTCCGAGTGCAATAAACCCTTTTTTAAGGCATGAATGGGATAATTCCTCCATAAACTGTACTATATTTCATGTTCCCATTGGGCAACTTCGGCATTAAGTATGGATAAAGCAATGATTTCCGTAAGGATGTCCAGTATTAGAATGCTAGGATGATTTTAATTAGTCTCCACCAGCAGGGTAGGTTTACCTGTACGTGTCCATGTGAAGTGCATATAAATCCTGGAGCATCACCTATGCATTTAAATCAGAAAGCTCATCAACTTCTGTTGGCAAGGTGAAAGATAAAAGCCACAGAAGGGCCCTCCCAGCCTCTGTCACTAATGATAAACAGCATTAACTGCTGCTGTAGACACTAATGCTGCTATCTTGGGAATACAGGCTGCCATCAGGAGAACTTCACAGCGTCACTAATCGCACTTTTGTTTGTTGCAAAACACAAAATAAAATCTCAACAAAGAAGCAATGAATATTAGCATTTATGAACAAAAGAAGGTCACATAAATATGTAGATCTCTAAATATGCAATGCATTCTTCATTAACCAAACATCGTGTTCATTATTATAAGCTCTTATTACAGGAGAAGGAAACAACAGAGAATAAGAGCCAATTCAATGAAAGCTGGGGCAGGTTCTGTTACATAGGAAGTATTTTTCATTTAAAGATCTGGTGACTGTAATAAAAATGAATTAATATTTATTTGCTTAAAGAAATTTGCCATATAAATTAATATTCCAAATTCTATAAAAAACTGAACTTTTATTTCACTGAAAATCTTGTCTTTGTGGTATTGTATTTTAGATTCTAATATTCTTTTAAAATTCTATTTTTATTTTAAAAGCAATATATTCACATTGAACAAATTTAATACTACTGCTTGTAAAGTTCAAACAACATGTGTAGTAAATTTGATATTAAATATAAATAGAGTCAAACATTGTTCTCCATTAAAAATTGATAAGGAGAGCACATTATTGAACTAAGGAAATATTAACAAGTTCAAAATAAAGATTACCATCATGTATATATCCTTTGTCAAAATGTACATGCTTGTGAATGCTATATTCAGCTTGTTTTTCATTCTTTTAAGTGAGTATTAAATTCCTAGTTCTTGAAAAATCACTAATAAATTCAATTCTTTTCACCACTTTTCTTTTTGATATATATCCCTAACATGTTTTAGTCTAATTTCTTTTTCCTCTGCTACATCTCCAATGAGATTAATAAAATGATGGTTCAAATAGTTTAAATTAATCAACCGATTAGTTAACCGTGTTACTAATTATACAATACCTTGTAAAATAGTTCCTGCTGAGAGTATGCATTAAAAATATCACACTATTACTTCAGTTACTAAATCCCAGTGAGATACAATTAGTGCTTTTACATTAAAACTCAAATGCAATTAGGTAGTATGCATGTAATTTAGGAGACACGTCTGACAAACCAGAGCATGCCTTTTGAGAGGACCCATAATCCACAAAATAATCTAGTACAGATGATTTGTCCAAAGGCTTTGGTGTTCTTTAATAACCATTAGTTTTATCACCTGTAAACAAGTTATTAAGAATACCTATTTCATGTAGTTGCTATGAGAATTGTTACATATGTTTATGAAATCCTTAGTATAAAAACTGATTATAATATGTGCCCAGTGACTACTAGTTATTATAATTTACTTAGATGACTTTAAATGTGGTTTCTGAAATATATCAAATAATAAAGGAATAATCCCAAACGTAGTTATTCACTAGTGCAAATATATGTTGTACAAATAATATACAATTGCCTAGAAAACATGGTATTGAAATGTTAATAGTGGGGAAAGTCAATAAGGATGAATTATCTGGAGAAAATAATTGGGAACCAACTCTTTAGATGACAGATAGACAGATAGATAAAACAATTCTTCATCATTAATTCATTACTCTTTGGTCCAGTCATTTATCTAGAGACAATTTAACTAAGTAGAAGGTAAAAAATTTGAGTAGATTTTTATCAAGGGATGTTGGCCCACACTTAAGATGTACAGATGTTTTTGAGCCTAATACTGTGTTAAAATTGTCTCTACATGATCTTTAGAAATTAGTGTGAGTTAGCTATAATAAATATAAATACAAAATCCATAAATTTTTATCATCGTAAGTATAACTTGACATTTATAACGACTAATACCATGGATTTCATATATACAGTTTGCTCCCAGACATACTTTTCAAAATTATTTTAAGAAAGAAACTTTTCTTAAAATCCTTCTTTTGACTCTGCTACTTCTCTAAATAAAACATTTCTTTCAATGCATCAGGTATATAATGTCAAAATAAATTTAAAATCAATCATTTTCCTTAAACATATTAGAAAGCTCCGTCATGATCTCTTTTAGGACTTAATTTTTCTTTAACAAAGGAACACTTGAGAGATTTGTCAAAGACTGATGGAATACAGTCAATAGGTCATCTAGGCATGCTTATCTACTTCCTTGAAATATTGCCATTTCACAGCTTCAAACATTAGGGGAGAAAGAAGAAAATTAAGTCTAAAGAAATAAATAAAGATGGAGGAATGGGTGGATAGATAGATGGATAGATAGATAGATAAATAGACAGATAACCATATTTTGCCATGTTATAATGTGCACTTTCTTGCCCAAATTTGTGAGGGGAAAATAAGGATGTGCATTATATGTGGGTAGTACTAATTCCATATCTATATAAATGTTTTTAATTCTCTTATTTACATTTATGAGTTAAAAATATAACTCTAGAAATCAATAACATTATCCATATGCAAAATAATGCACTGAAATATGATAATCGGGTTTTTGTATAAAAAATTTTATACATAATGTTTCTTGTACTTTATATCTGTTCTTGTGTTTTGTAATTACTTGTCACATAAAATTTCCTGTACCATAATATTTTTAAAAATAAATGCTGACATTCCTTTATAGTACAAAAAACAAGTATCTAAATATAAACAAATAAAAATTTGAATTATCTATTAAAAAAAAGATGTTTTCTCTGAAAGTTTGGGCCCAAAACTATCTATATATCTGCATATTATACAAGGAGTACATTATACATGGCAAAATACAGTAGAAGATAGATAGATAGATGATAGACATAACAGTTCTCCATCATTAGTCCATTACTCTTTGGTTCACTCACCCATTATTAATCTTTGATGATGTTACCCTATTTACACTCAGTATTTTAGTACAAGTTGGTATTTTAATTACAATTAAGATCTTTTAAAAATTTTGTCTTCTTTCAGTGAGGTTTTCAATTTTAAAAAAGCTCATTACCAAAAAAATTATTTAGAAGGATGAAAGATCTATGAAAAGATAAATAAATTACAATTGCTTGAAATATTAGTTATTTCCATTATATTTCATTTTCTCCAAAGTAAAGTAAGAGAACTTGCTGTGTTTGGACTAATCCTTTTTTCCTTCTGGGGTTAGAAATTGGCTGGGGACAGAGATTACATTATAACTTGGACCAATGCATTCGCTGGGCAACTGAGACCTGATTGGGGTAGAGAAGGGTTCCTTAATAGGGAGAGAATAATGAATGATGTCATTTCCTTCCCTATTAAGCTGACTATGTAAACTTTCCATAAAAATTATTAAAAATGTATTATCTTTTCTGTCAGGATAAAGTATGTTCTGATTGAAAATTTTAAAAAGCCATGTAGCTATTTATTGCTAATTTATATTTCTAAACTAGATGTGTATATGTCTATAAAATATGTGGAGAAGGCAAAATAAATGTAGGTTTTATGTGGTTAGCTAAAATATTTCTCTCAGGTATGTGTATGAATCTCATCTATAGATCTCCTCTATCTGGTATTAACTACTTCTATTACCATGGTAAGTCAAGGATTGACTGCAGGGAAATGTCTGGAAATAATTTTGGTCCACACAATGACTGGCCCACTCCTCTCTAATCATTTATATATACAATAGCTAAAACACCACTTTCAACACTGTATTTTTTGCTCTTCCTTGTAACTATTGTTTAAGATGAAATTAGATCATCAGAAGTTAGTGGTCTGTGAAGGACACAAAAAGCCTCTCTATCACTGCTGAACAATAGTTAGTGATGTATAACCCAGAGCTTTGGAGCTGAAAACTTATTAGCATTCAAGAACTCTAGTCAGATACAAAATTCAGTGGATAATAGTTCTAGTAACTGTTAAAATTATTCAAAACACATCTTTGCTAATAAGAGGCCATAAAATGTACCCAAATTAATTTCTGTAGATAATTCATTAGTGCTTTTGATTAGTTCACAGATTCCTTCAGTGTTGTAGCCTAAATATTTCCCAACATAAACAAGAACATACCACTCCAACGCCATCACACTTTTGAGAAGGTCATAGTATCAATTTAAAGTCGTTTCTAACTTCAGATTCCTGATCCCAACTGTATTTGTGTAATTATGTGATATATATGTGTGTAGTAGAAACCTTGAGGACATGTTGCTAGTGAACAGAGATTAGTACACAATTATATTTATTTTAGTCTCTCTCTTTTTAAATCTAAGTCACAGGACTCAAGCTAGGCAGAGCAGCAAAATGTCTACATTATGTTGACCTTAGAAATATATATAGTATAGAAGCACTTCATACTACATCAACTTTTCTCTCATTTTTATAGAAATTAAGCATTTAATAAATCTACTTAGTAGAGAAATATTTATTAATTTCTTATTGTGTGCCAGGTACCGTGCTGGAAGCTAATATAATAATGAATAAACATGGTCACTGCCCAAGGACCTGAGGCTCTTGATTTAAGGCTCCAAGGAGTGAACAGACAATGGCAAAATAGTCATGACATCATGAGAGCACATAAACTAACAGGGATGACTTACCAAGACTTGGTATTATTGTATTATTAAATACAATTCTGTAGGAGAATGTATTCTATAACTTTTGCATTCCTTCTGTATATTACTTTTAGTGCCAGGTAGGTGCAAAATAAATATTTATTGAACTGAAATAATAACACAAGACATTTTGCTTATGTATTGGTTAGCAAGAAACAAATATTAACTATAACTAAATCTAAAGTATTTTACATTGATATAAGTGGTTATTCAATAGGAAGACTAATCTGTGTCAAAATTAATATGTGATTAAAAATTATATTCATCAGAGGATGCATGGATGTTAAAATAAATGGGTATAAATTCATTTTGATATTACATATTACATATTTTGATGTTACATATCAAAACCATCCAACATTCATTGGACATACAATTTATGACGTTATGATATATTTATCTTCTTTGTCATAGTTCATGTTTCCTTTGAGAAATCAGTTAAAATTACATGCCAGAATACTATGTTAGGAAATGCCAATGATGCACATTAAGCTATCTGTAATAATTTCAAATTTAGTGAATTTAAAGTCCATTTTAAATAGGAGCACTAGTGAAAGATTAAAGCTATTCTCCAATGTCCCAATTATTATACTTGGTAATGGGTAAAAATTTAAGATTCAGTTACAAATTTTAAAAAGATAATAAAAGATTATTATGAAATAATAAACTAAAATACTAATTCTTCTAAGAAATATATACTATTCAGAGAGTGACAGATAATTTTTGTAGAGATATTTGATATGGAAGTTTTTTAAAAAGCAAGCATTTGAAGGCATTTAAAATGAATGCAACTATTAAATTAGTTTTTGTCTCAATTAATTATTACACAAGTACTTAGAGTCTTATTCATACAGTATGGTAACATCTCCCCTGTGGTTAAATTTTTTTTTCTGATGAAAGCCTTAGAACTTTCTCTTTTCAAAGATTATAAATGAAAACTTACCACGAATAACAAGCCTAACAAAACAACATTCTGAGTGTATTGTCATATTTATTATAAAACACTTGGTTCACTGCATTTTGGCATTTTATACAACTAGTTCTGACAGTGATTAACATGGTTTGGGCTTCTGCAGTTTCACCCAAGAGAAATAAAACACCAAAATCTCCGCAGGTGTGTAATGGGCCAGAGATTTACAATCTGTTCTGCAAAGTCAGACTTCAAAGACTTGAAAAAAATCCTAAAGTTGGCAATGCCTTTATCCTCACGATTATTTAAGGTATTTCCATATTTCAGAAGGAACTGCATGCCTAATTGCCAAGATTTCATCTCCAGTTAGACATTCGTGTAGGTCTCTTCCGAAGACAATTTTCATTATACATCTGCACATTCCAGGTGAACAGGCAGCACCTATGTGAAGCAGCAACCTAAATAATTAAGTATTTACTTGTACTTCCAAGGAGACTTCACTTACTTGAAGTATGTTGCATCGTTTAACTGATGCTAAGGAGTAGCTGGGAAGTACCAAGGTAATTACCAAATGACAATCAGTCAGCAGCACCTGGGCTGTGGCAGCCCCGGGACAAGTGCCCATAATTGCTTCCATGATTGCTTGTGTGAACTTAATATAAAACTTACCCAATTAGGGTCAGAATGCACATGATGATTTCAATTATAGGAGTGTTCATCTTCCTGAGAGCTGCTCACAGAGGAAAAAGTTCAAATAGTGCTATTTAAATTTTTAAATGTGAAGGTTTATCCATTTTTGTGGATATCAAGTCTACATGGGTGCTGAACATGGAATACAAATCATTCCATCATTTAGAATTCTCCACTTCTGTATTTTTAAATGTCACCTCTGTACATTAACGGTCCATGCGTAAATAAACAAATAGACACAGAGATATAATATTATTCTAATGATATGGCCTGCAGAATATCAGTAATGAATTATTTTCTTTTCACTTGAATTCTGTTCATTCAGTAATCTCTCTGGCAACCAAGGCTATTACTAACAGAAATAAAATTAATTGAATAATGGGCCAATATTTTTAGTCAATTTAACCACCAAAGGTTTTGATTGCTATGATATTTTGCCTGAAGTATAGTTCTCTTTACTTCAAGTACTTCAGGTCATAGAAGCATTCATTAACCATATCAGCCAGGGTGGCAAAGAGAAGGTCTTCTTCCATTATAGCTGATTGCAGCCTTCATCCTCATAATCTCACCAACCTTGTTTAAAAGAGAAAATAATCTAAGTTTAAAATAAAGTAAGAAAAGCCCTCCAAGTTTTAACTCACATAAAATGCCTAGGCACTATATAATGCGCATATATACATATATATATTTATATTTAATATTTTATATTTAATATTATATATTAATATTTTAAATATATTTTATATTTTATATTTTATATATATTATATTTTATATTTTATATATATTATATTTAAAAATTATATATATATAAAATTTTTAAATATAAAAACCAACATAATGCTACACATTTTAAAAGCTTTGACTTTTTAAGAATAGAAATAATAAAATATTCATGTATTTAAACTGTTTCTTAAAAATATAAACAAAAGACCTCATCTTAAATGTGCTACCAAAGTTTTCAGTAACGTGAGAGCAATGACATTCTGTCATTTAACAATGTTGTAGAACCCTACACTTAATTCTCTTTTGATTTTTATAGGTGTTTGTAGTAGAAACAAACATACAATCCAGAACACAAATCAAAGCCACAATGGAATGTTCCTTAGCTGAGTTTCCTGTCCAAAGTTACTGTGTCGTGTCTGCCAGGATGCTTTAGCAAGTTTAAATCAATAATATTAACCTGAAGCTAGCACTGACCTAACTGAACTTGAACTCACTGTATTTCATTACAAAGATTGGAGGCTGTAGGAATTCATTGTTTTAAAGCGTAAAATAGTTATTTTAGATTTATAAAAGCCATAATTTATGTAGTGATTTTAATTTCAAGGATACAGTGTGCTTTAAAATCGCTCATTCTGCTTGTCATTTTGTGACAGAGACGCGGAAGCCATATGAGGACTACAAACAATGTTCACTAATAAGGCCCTCTTATGTCCTTGTAGGGTTCACTTTGATGGATATCCATAGTGTTTTCCCATGACATAATTCTACAGAGGAAAAAACATGTCTTGAAAACACAGCTTGTGCTCTCACCTTCAAATATAACTAGTGTGATTTTTCTAAATGGAGATAAACTAAAAATAAGACATAAATGCATTTTTATCATAGTCCCACAATCATTTTTTATCATAGACACTGACAACTTTAATTGGCAAAAATAAACATGCTATAGAAAAAAGGTATGTGCATGCTGTGGAGTATATATTTTAAAAATACATCCTTGTAGTAAAAAAAAAAAAAAAACTATAATACCACTTTGATAGACAAATACAGCAATGCTTTCCCTGAAAAAGTGATTATTTTTATAAAGCCTTAAAATGAACAAGTCCTCGAGTTTCAATGTCCATTTTTGCTCAGGGCTCACGGTTAGCCTCTAGAACCTCTTTCACATTTTCGAGCATTACCTATTGGATCGTATTATAACCCTTAGGCAACAGAGAATAACAAAAACCAAAGACCCATGTAAGGTCTCTCTCAAATGTTTCTATTGTTCACCTAAAAATATAAAGTCAAAGCAACACAGCCATTTACATAATAAATATTAGAAAACTACCTGTGTTAGGATGTGTACACTTTGTGTAAAGGCCACACTGGGTTTTCCAATGAGACTCCTGAGTTGTTAACACCGGCTACATAAAAGACTCTGGTGTCTGGGGAATTTAATTCTAGTGCAGTTCAACATGAAATATTATCAACTGAGTCTTCAGGTGTCTAATCAGAAGTCAGTATTCTGTTTGGGTTATACTCAGTTTCCATGGACTTCCTCATGGGTTTCAATATAAAAATGACCTCATTGATTATCTCTAATTGATAGATGTCTATTTCAGTAAAGAATGCACCTTAGTTCTATCTTCTTCAAATTATGTAGACTGTAATGGCTTTATATAAAACTCCATACAGGTAGAATTAAATTTAGAAATTATATGTGAGATGGTCATGGAAATCCATTATTTTTTAAATAAGTTTATGTCTGTACCTTTCGTGCAATGTTGGGTAGCCTAGGGATTTCACGAGGAAGCACAGGCCTTCATGAGACTTTGAGTACTCAGGCAGAAAAAAGCAGTTGCAACTCCTATATACAAATTTAGACTTAATATATGACACCATGTCAGCTAAATAATTTACTGAGAGTATGCAATGAACTTAAATAGAGATGCCTTGAGAATCATCACATAATAACCTTACATTCCTTGTAAATATAAGCGTATGAATTTTAATGTGCTCTTAACTATATATGTCTTATCATATTATAACACAATCAGTTCCATGTTAATAGAAAAATGAAATTAGAACACTTGTAACTGTATAAAGCTCTAAAAATGTGAAGGAGACACCTTTAGACACATATAATGACAGCAAGTATATAAATAATATAAACAAACAAGATAAAGGTCCAATCCACATTTTAGAAAAAGTGAGAGAACAAATTGAAACTTTATTTCATCTTCCCCTAGGATGTGCATCTCATTATGAAAAGGATTTTAATACTGATTTATAGGGGAACATATAGAGAAGTTATCAAGGACAGTCTGTCATTAGGTTTTTGAAAAGTAGTTTCTAAATATATCCATGTCACTTTAATGAAAAGAGTGATGATAGTAATTTCTAAATGACCTACAGATGTGTTTATATAGCACGTGCCTATCTCTATTGGGCAAATTTTTCCATTTAATTTCACATATATCAAATGGAGGAGTGTGGGCAATTGCGGATACAGTTATTTGATATTCATATGCAGAAATCTAGTAATTCCTTCCAAAAGGATGTATTTAATAAGTGAAATCTGGGGACCATATTAAAAGGTAGAAAGGAGACTAATTTGGAGACACCCCACCTGCTTCAGCAAACAGGCAGCTCTCCCTGTACAAGGGAACATCTGGCTTTGGAAAGGTGAGATGTAATTACTGCAGGGAGGTCTGAGCTATTCCATATGCCTAATCTCATTGGGCAGGTCCTGTAATTTGTTGGAGATCCAAACAGAAGTTGTATGGGCTTAATTGTTTTTGAAAATCATGCCCAAGGCTGATGGTACTTCAAGTCCCATCCAGAGTTGCTGGGAGGAGTAGGATACAAACCTGCAGGTGACAGTCTGAGCAAAGGCACTGAATGAGAAATCGAATACTCAGGGTGTTATACTGCAGATGGTTTTCCGTACCTATCAGATGACTTTGAAGCAAAGCAGTGGCTTGGTATGCTCTACTATGGTAGACGATGGTATTGAGAGGAACAAGTCCAGAGTTGGAAGGACCAGTTAGTAACCAATAAAATATCAGGAGGGTCAGCAGTGGGGATAGGACTGATTAGTTTGATTAATTGGATTTGGGAGAGAAGTTGAGACAGCTTTAGCTTACTCTAAACGGTTGTACAATAAAATAAATATTCAGGAAGAGGCAAATTTAGAAGGAAATATGATTAATTTAATTTTTAGTACACTAAATTTCAACTGTCTCTACATGACAGAAGTGTAACGACCAACAAACAGTAGCATACATGAAGCCAAAGATCAGAAGTAAGTTTGACCCAAAAAGCAAATTTATGAATTTCAGCTTTTGTGTATTTGCTGACTTCTGAGTTTACAGCTATGTTTTCAACGTTGACATTATCAAATATACTACCTTTTAAAATAATAGATGGACCATATATTTTAAAATTTATTTCATACTTGCTGTTTTATTAGGTAACAATAGTAGATGAGTCGTTAGTATTGGAATTAATGAGCTTTGTCAGAAATACATATAAGCTCTGCTTACTAATGGTGCTCATTGTTATCTTTAGTAATAATTTACAATACTTAATCTAAAACAAACTCATAGACACAGAAAATATTTTGA
This sequence comes from Lyroderma lyra, assembly GCA_004026885.1. NCBI lineage: Eukaryota > Metazoa > Chordata > Mammalia > Chiroptera > Megadermatidae > Lyroderma > Lyroderma lyra. The sequence continues at coordinate 67,997 of PVJL010000823.1, forward strand.
TGGTTGCTGGATGGGAAGGATGTTGGGGGAATGGGTATAAAAGGGTAAGAGATTAAGAAGTACAAAATGGTGATTACAAAATAGTCATGGGGATATAAAGCATAGCACAGGGAGGAGAGTCAATAGCACTGTAATAACTATGCATGGGGTCAGTGGGTTCCAGATTAATTGGAGTGATCACTTCATAAGTGATATAAATGTATAATATACCTGAAAACTAATATAATATTGCATGTTAGCTACAATTGAAAAATATAGAATTATTTAAAAAATAAAGACAGATGTGGTTCTTAAAAATTACAAAAGAACAATTTGTTTAGTTTTTGGAAATCACTTGCATTATAGAAATGTTTTATTCGATATTTTCAAAAACAGATGGTTTTGTATTTATCTTTTGTATGTGTACTTATTTACTTTTTCAGTTTAACTTTACATACAATATAAAATAATCATCAGATCATTGAAAGCCCTAAAGATAGTGGCATTATAGCAAAAATAAATTTAAATTCTTTGCTGGAGAATTGCCAATAGGATTACCTAAACAGGCTTTGATAACATACATGATAGAACATTATTTATGATTAGAAATGAGAAATTTAGTTTAATTTAAAAAATATTTTCACAGATTTTGGGTCACCTTTTTTTTTTAGCACTTGCAACAGGCCAGGCACAGTGGACAAACCTACAGATCCCAAGTTCAATAGAATACTGTTCTCTCAATATGCTTATTAATTATTAGCAGAGTTAAGAGAATATTAGTCTTTCCCTCTGCTCCTCAAAAATCCATGCCCGCATTGTCCTGGAATATAGCAAATCAGGGAAAGATTTGGTTGTTCTGATCTGAGAAAAGAGGGCTTTGTTATCAATACTATGTCAGACAGTGCTCTGTCCCAATAGGAAGTATTTTATTAACTGACCATAATTTGGCCATAGTAGCCACTCTGATGTCCAATAGGTTTACTCCTTAATTCATGATCATCCCACACACATTGCCCATGTGCCTTGTCTCCCTAAGCTTGTCCCACATCACAGTACCCCTTGATAAAATTTTCTCTGTCCAGGTTGAGATGTAAATACAACACTATATTGAGAATGCTTTTTCATCGACTTGGATCACTTTGAAAACCTCAACAAAAGGATAACAAGAACAGACAGAGATTAATCCATTTCTTTTAGAAATGGTGCCTTTTGTCCCGAGGAGACATGCTCATTTGCATGGTTGAACTACAGCACACTGAGTTTCTTAGCCCCTCCCACACTTCCCAATCAAGCCTAACACCCATGAATCACTGACAAGTGTCATGAGACCATGAAAGAAAACGTCCTGGTGGAGAGATTGTGCCAGGTCCCTTAGGACTCTTAAGACAATGATTTATAGATATTTGAGTTTATACAACACCACTGTCACATTATAAAGTCTTTCAGAAATGACCAACCTACAGTCGGTTTTGCACAAGTCCACATTAAGTGCAACCCACTACCTACCAGTTCTTCCTATTTGCAGCTCCAATTTCCCATTGAAATCAATGTTTGGCTAACCAGGCACTAAAATAGCTTCCCAGTCTGAAGTGATCCATTTCTGTATTACACATATGTAATATTCTTAATTCACAATTAACTTAACAGCATGGAATGAATGTCTTCATAATATTTCTTTTAGATGTAACACACAAATAGCTTTTCTAAGATTGGTGTTCAATTTCTCAGACATTTGTTATCAAATATACAGGCTATGTAATTTCTTTCCTCTGGTCAATCACTTTTTAAACTATCTCATTTTGTGTATCACAGTGAATTATTTTCAGAAATCACTAGGCACATAAAAATGCATATTCATTTCACAGTTTTAATTGACCCCACACACACCTACCAATAGCACTCCTAAATAATCTTACTTTGTTGCTATTCATTTCATTAAACACTGAGCATATAAGCTAGTTGTAAAAATATTTTCCCTGGATCTGAGTTTTATTATCTCTTAGGAGAAGATTAATATGACACTCTACTGTTAAAACAATTGGCCTTGGTTTTGCTAAGAAGATGTTCTTAGGTAAATATTTCTAGAAAGCAGTGCTCAGAATAGTCTATAACAATGGTTCTCAACCCGGGCTGAGTTTGATCTTGAGGGGACATTTTCCACGTTTGCAGACATTTCTGATCGTCACACTAGGGGAGGGAGTTTGGGAAGGTCATCAGGAACAAGTGACTACCAGTTTGACTCAGGAGCTGGACCTGGACAAATGGAGGCACCCCACCTGCCCCTCGCTCTTTAGAAGGTACCCCAGATTGCCTTTCCCACTCGTAGAAGCTGCTCAAGGACGCGGACTCGAGATCATAATGTGGTAATTAATGATCTGGACTGGGTATGGGACTGACTCAAGGTAAGTCTCAATACAACCTTCTAAAATTGGGCAGGTAGGTGTAGTTGTTTAAAACAAACTTTTCAATTAAGTTCCCTTGCTTCTTAAGCCTGGCACCTACCAAACTGGCGTGTCCTGTCTTTTTCTTCAGTCTCTTCCTGCTTTCCCAATATGAGGAGTGATTGACTGGCTTTATATTATACCCTGAAAACCCCCCACAGTTTCCCACAGCGAAGAATAATCTAGTTTCAAGTGGCAATAGCGTTAGCTTGAGATAGCTATCGATACACAGGCATCTGAATGACATAGACTAGGCGTCCGTAGAACCCACTATGAAGTCAGAGCCATCTGGTGGAGTTCTCACTCTGCCATGCTCCCCTTCTGTCCTCTGATGGTACAGCCCTCAATCTGTACTGGTTCTTTGTCACTGACACATTTACACAGGGTCCCCTGGAAGAGTGGGCATGACAATTTGTTGCACTGTCTTATTTTCTGGTCTCTGAAATGTGAATGCATTTTCATATGATTCCTGGGAAGACAGTAAGTTTTAGATGAATAAACTTGGGAGTAAGATATACGAGGTTAAAGTTCTAGTTTTGCCATCTCTTAGCTATGGGATGTTGCAGAATTTTTATTTGCAAAATGTGGGAAGTGATTTATTTCCAATAAGAATAATGTAATAATTAAATAGAATATTATATATTCAAAATACTAGGCTATAATGTAGACCCAATAATCAATGTTAATTAGCTTACTTTTGAAAGATGGTCTGAATCCAAAGAATGATTCCAATAATAAGAATTTAGTTAAAGTTAGGTAGAAACAATAGAAATAATTATGTGAAAGTCAAGTAGAAAGAATATATATTCAAAGATAAGTCATAGAGACATTGACATTAAACTTTTTTTTTCCTTTTGTGATAGTTGGAGTTTCAGCAGGTAATTTTTTTTATCAGTTTGGCCATGATTTCTATTTCTAACTGAGAGAGACGGAGAGTGTTGACAAACCATTTTCAAAATTAAGCCAGTAAAGAGTAGATCCCTCTTATGTTTAGGGTTTTGTTTTCCCACAAGTTTGAAGAGTCTATGTGAATGAAATAAGATAGAAATTTTAGTTAATAAACTAGAATAATAATGAAATTTAAATATAAATTTACCTCAATGCAAATATAAAAAATAAAAAACTTCCCAAGAGCCTTATTAATTATAGAAACAATTGTGCTAATTAATGCCTCTACCTCTATACTAGCAGAGAGGAAAGTCAGTGATGTCATGAATTTTCTAATTAAATTTGTCTTCAAATCAACTTTGCAGAAATTTATTCTGGAAAGACCATTTAAATATGTTCCAATACTATAGCTGAATTCTGTATTTGTAAATAATCATTCTCTGCACAGTATCAAAGGCCCCTTTTAAAGGTGTCATATAAAATAGTTGGAATTGAGTATAACAGTCATAAAAAAAACAAACAAAAATGGAAAATTGAACATACCATTAAAGGAATGGCATCTGAACATTGATAGTTGTACTGCTTTTATCTGTGCTCTAGAACTTATTACTGTGTCTTGCAAAAGAATATTGGGTATGTGATTCTCTTTTTTATAGCTTGTAAGCTGTTGGAAGTCAAGAAGTCTTATCTTTTCAATATGCAGATTGCCTTATATTAAATCCTCTTCTTAAAAAATGTCACTGGCATCTAATGGTCAAAAACCCAGAATCTGTGTATATGGACTGGCCCTGGACTAGCTCTCCAGCCCTGCTTCTCTTCCTCTGGGACTTCTGTGCACCAGCCACCCTGATTTTCTCAGTTGCCTGGAGGCATGTTGCTTCATCCCAATGCAGCTCTTCTGTCTCTACCACTCCTTAGTATTTCTTTTCTTTTCTTTTGAGCTCTCAATAATTTTTTAACATTGATTGCAGATTTCAACTAGTTGTAGAGGAATACATTTCTGAATACTGGTATTCTAATAAGGTACCTACCCCATCCACTAGAGAGGCAATTTTGGAGGGTTTGCAGTGTCTACTCAAATTTTGACTTAATGACTATTTATTATAATATGTATAGAAAACATACTTCACAGTATTAGTTGAAATGGATTATTGACTTTTTTAACATGGTTTAAAATGTCTAATTCAATGGATCAAGGTATTCAGACTTCCACCTAGGTTTAGGTTGATCTTCTGTTTTTAGATTAGAATGTCTTATTTCCAGCTTGTGCTACAACAGAGATGGAATTTGAGCAGCAGTCATCCAGACATGTCCAGCACAGCTGAGAGTAAATAACCAGCCCACTCTTGTCCCTTCACGTAAATCACACCAGCTCCTTCACTATTCCTCAAAAACAATAGACCCATTCCTTCCTTGAGCCTCACTACTTGCTAAGATATTTTTTCTTCAGATATGCTCATGGCTACATCCAAAAGCCACCCTGCATAATATCACAATTCCCATCTTCTCCCTCTTTTATTCTCTCCTTAGCTGTCACCAAAATTATAGACTACAGATGTAACTCGTTATCATGTTTCATATTTTAAACACCCATTACAATCCATGTTTCCTGAGTGAAACGAGTTTGAATTGTTTTGTCCCTGGTCTATCCCCTGCACCTAGAAGGGTGCCAAGCACGTGATTAACTAAGAAATGAACTCTTGTCAAATAAATGATTGAGAAAAAAAGTCTTGAATAAAATTACTTATTAAATTATACTAAAAGAAACCACTCCGACTTCTGGGGACCAGAAATCTACATACAAAATTAGTGTAACTTTTCTTTTCTTTTTTTTTAATTCATTTTTATTGTTAGACTTATTGGAGTGACATCTGTTAGCAAGGATTACCTAGGTTTCAGGCATACAATTCTACAGTGCATTGTCCACTTGTTGTATAATAAGTTCACCACCTAATGTGATTTTTCTGACCTTACAAAGAATGGGATGTTCTCTTTCTCTCTCTCTCTCTCAGGTATTCGTTATACAATAGCACGTCTTTAAAACACACACATGCACACGAAGCCATGCATACACATTTATTTCTTTGCTTGTGAAACAGACTGTATTTTTATCTGATATATTAATTGTCATATATGAATCATTTTTTTATAAAATTTCATATATGAATCAAGAATTTTTGAAATATTAATTTAGCCACTATATTTACTATTTTATGTTACCCCACCTAAAGATTAAAACCTTTTTTCATTATGTCTGTAGTTAAATATAAATAAAGATATATTTTAAAAGCTGACATGCCAAACTCTGCAAGTCTCCTTTATTTCTGATTCATAATCTCCTTCTAAAAATCTATATTGAAAATTGAAGGAAAATATGGCATTTAATTTAAATTTCAAAAGGTACATATGCAGTTATGTATAATTGCATTCCTTCTTGATGCCAACCATAATTACCTAACATTAGTTAAAATTAAAAGTTAAAAGTTCTTACTTTTTTAAAGAAAAGTGAAGCAAAGTTAATCTTTTATTGTATAATTCAAACGGTCAAATTTTCATTATAAGAAAACAAGTACTAGAATTATATGCCTGAAACCTATGTAATCCTTGCTAACAGATGTCACCTCAATAAGTCTAACAATAAAAATTAATTAAAAAAAAAAAAAAAAAAGAAAACAAGTAGTTGTTTGATCCTTCACTAATTTCAAGTGCAATGATTTTGGACTTTCAAAAAATATGAGTGCAAAGGACAAAATAAGCAAGCAAGATAGCTAATGGATATGTTTTTTACTGCTTACATAGAAGTCAAATTACACAGCAATACTACAACCTAAGAGATTTTGAAATGAGTACTACTTAGGAAAAAAAAGAAAGATCCAAGGAAAAAGAAACAACGAAGAAAGATCCCCAAATAATGACTCACTGTGACAAAATGATTTATTGAAAAAATCTTTAATGAAAAATATCATATATAATGCATAAACTTAAAAATAAAGCACCAAATTACTTCCCGGAAGCTCCAAAGCTATGCATATTTATATGTGAAGACATGAGTGAGGATAGAGTTGAAGAAGCGACAACAGAGATGAAGGGAAACATAAAAATTACAGAACCGATTGTCATTATCATAAAGTTTCCTACATTGCACTTCTGAGGGGGAAATTGCCTAACTGTGATTCTTTTCTGAAGTGGGCTAATAGAATGGAATCCTGCTGTGTTTCTTTTCAGTTATAAAAGCCTAAGGGTAGCTTCAGCTCTGGAATTCTTCTAGTCCATGAGATATGCTTTTTTGCTTCAATTGTTAAAGTATAAAAACTAAACAAAAATATTCAAATATTATCACTTAGAAAAAAATGACAGATGTAACCAATTATTTAATTAGCTGATCCCTAACAGTAGATTATTACTCACTGTGTAGAAGATCAAGTAGAATATTTTCATAGTGTAGAAAGATAAATAAGCTTGCAGAAACTCCTATGTATAAAAAAATGTATCAGTGTAGACTGGCTTGAATAACTTCCACTTAAAGACTACAGTGTTAAGATAAAATTTCTGTAAAGTTTAGTGTGACTTTTGAACAGAAGGCTAGAATTTTGTCTGACCATCTGAGAAAGAACAATTCAAGTGTTTTAATGATCAGAACCACATGGATACAGTAAGTCCAGAGAATGTAACATCCTTTGAAAAGCTATGCTGTATTGAACATGGTCATTCAGGCTTTTGAGACGGAAGGTAATTTTCTTTTTAAATCACAAAATTTCAAATATCAAAAGGGCAGGCACCACATTTTTCTCTCTATAAGATGCCCCCATGTATAAGACGACCCCTACTTTTCTACCCAACATTAACTAACCTCTCAAACGGTCACTCCTGTGTATAAGAGGACCCATTTTTGGTCTAACAGTTTTAGACAAAAGGATGATCTGATACATGGAAAAATACAGTAAGTGGTCTGGATACTGTGGAAGCAAAACTGATATTTTATCTTTCTGTCACTGTGAATCTGTACATCACCTTCCAAGTCAGAAAACAAGAAAACAAAACAATAGCAACCATACCTGTTGAACTCTGAGATAGACCAAAATAAATCTAGTCAGTCTTGGCTTTCCAAACAAATGAAACTATGAAGATATCTTTTAAGCCCTAATTCCCCATCAAAACACCTTTATTCCTCACTTTACAATTTGATAATCGTACAAGACATTTGCTGGTTTTGCAGTTATCATATTAATGTAAATTTGTTAATTCAAATAATCTTGCAATTATTTCCCTGTGTTTTGTTTGGTAAGAGAGTTCTACTAAACTCAGTCTTCTTAACTTGAACACTCTTTGTTTTCTATACCTTTGTCTTCAAATATTATTACTATTCACAATATAGATGATGACAATAATTAATATGCATATATTCTATAAAGCTTTTGAATATATGAGAATAACACATCCTTATAAGAAGAACCATAGTGCCTTAATTATTAACCTTTTAAAAACCATTCATATTATGCAAACAAGTATGTCAGCTATATGCACTTTTACATAAAGAGAGAAAATGTCATAATCTTCAAAATAAACTGCAAGGCATGGCTTACTCAGTATTTATTATATATTTTAGCATATACATATTGTGTATGTATGTGTACACACACACACATTTTTCCACCATTTTTCTAACAGGGAGCTAGTATTGTGTAATCATCAAGAGAGCAAATACACAATAAAGTCAGTGACCAGCAAGTTTGGCCAAAGTGTCTCCACATTTTTATATAGTCTCCTTTAAAAAAACAATCCCACCTGACAGAACATTATTCTAAATCTCGTATTAAATGGCACCACTCAGATGGAGCCAGACTCAGGCCCTAAAATCCTCTAGCTAACTGAGAAGCATTCTCCATTTGCAGGACCAGACACGTTTGCAAGCAGCTGAGCAACTCCCACGTTCTCTCTATCTGTGCAGCAAACTTTACATGTGTAGGAAGCACCTTCTTGTCTGGTTTCACCCAGGCACCTCTGTAGAGCCTGTGTGTCCCTTAACCAAGCTGAGCTGGTGGTTAAATATCCAAGGACAGTTGTGGGACAAAGTTGAATGTTGTTCATGAAACAAGGGAGTGAACATGAAGAAAAATGCAGCAACACTTAATTTGTTTTAACACCTTAATCTCTTTCAACAATGTAAAGAAGCACCAGCTATTGCTTTAATGATACACGATGCCAATTTTCATGTGATGTCCCTCTGATGTCTCTTTGTGACTGGGCAGATTACATGTTAACTTTAACATGAAATACTTCCTCCACTCTGGTATGCGATGCCAGCTAGTAGGAACCATCTTGGAAGTTCACTCAAAAAACACTTAACTCAGTAAAAATGAGTCTTTTTAGTCAGTTTAATCATGCCAAATTTAGAAATATTTCATTTGCACCTGCAATATGGTTCATCAAATAATCAATAGATTTAATGCCTATATCTACCAAATGTTCACACACCTGTATGAGGGAGGTAATGAGGAATAAACATGAAAAGATGAAATCAGCCTATTAAGAGCACTTGGTTTAGCATATCTAAGGGTTCCCTTTAAAATATTTTTTGAAAACATGTTTGTTTCTAGAAAACATATTCTGTTTTATCATAGCTCTGAGGGAGGACTCCCCCCCCCCCAACAAAAATACTGGAATTACCTTTGAGAGGGCTGGCCCTTTGTTATACAGGCTTCCCCTCCTAAGTGAGTGTTCTAGGAGCCCATCTGCATCTGTGTACCAGCTGGGGGTGTTGTGAGAGGCTGCATTTGGCTTCAGTGAATTATTTTTGGAGACTCTTTCAGCACATTTGTCCATTTCATGATGGGTGAGTCACGATGTGCAGCATGACAACACACCTGCCCACACCGCACTGAGTGTCTGGCTGTATTTGACCAAAACCAACATGACACCTATGCCCCACCCTCCCTATTCACCCTATCTCACTCTGAGAGACTTTTCCTTGTTTCTCCAGAAGAAAAATGTCCTCAAAGGAAAGCACTGTGCTGATGTAAAAGAGGTGGGGGAAAAAAGAATAAAAACAAAAATAAAAAAACAAACAAAAACCACGATAAAGCACTTAAAAAGCATTAAAATCAACAAGTTCAAAAACTGTCTGGAGCAGTGGCAAAAGCATCTCCATAGGTGTGTTGCATCAAACGGACAGTACTTTAAAGGTGACTGAAGTTTAAACATATAAAAACATATACACAATTTTTTATAAATAAGTTTCAGATTTTTTTGCCCTCCCCATACATACAAAACACTGCCAACATTCCTTCCACCCTAATTCATTCTTTAAGTAGATATCCTTATTTTAAATGACCCTTTGCTCCACAGAAGAATCTCATCCCATCTTTCAAGACTGAAATCAGACGCCACCATTTCTATGCCATGGGATAATGAACTTCTCCTCCCCCTTTTTATTTGCTAATAACCCAAACCTTCTTGTCCTGGAGAACAGGTCCAGCCTCTGCCCTCTACTGACTACTGTCTGAAGCTTCAGAGTTGGCTGATGCCTCTTCCTATGACTACACTCTAGTTTATATCGAATGGACAGTATTCTTTTGAACATCATCTTGTAAATGAAGTAGGTGAATACAAAAAAGACAGACACTACTTAGATAAATGATGATGCAGGAGTGTCCAGAATTGGAAGAGGCCAAGAAGGTTTGGAGGAAGAAACTAGATAGAAGGACATGGGGTAAAGATGCAAAAGTACTGGCTATAGATGGTTTGGGAAGTAAACTAGAAACAAATCAAAGTTCACGTGACAATGGAAATCTTATAGAAATTAATCATAGAAAAAATATTGATTCTGTAGCCTTATTATTAGACATACAAGGGCTGTTTGGAAAGTATCCAGTCATGTAATATCAAAAAAAAGAAACATTTATGGCTGGATTTTTTTCTAGACAGTCCTTGTATATTCAATTATAATAGAAAGTTACATTAGCATTAAAGGAATTAGTATTTACTCTGATTATAAAACAAATTCCTACAAGAGAGGTATAAACACATTTATATATGAGGGCTGTCAGAAAAAAATCCAACCATAAATGCTTCTGTTTTTCATATTATCTGGCTGCATACTTTTTGGACAGCCTTTGCAGATGTTATTTGAAACAAAAGCTTCTAATTCCAGACTCAGCCTAGAGACTAGAAAACTGAAACCACCATTTCCTGTCTACATGAGTGTGACTTGGTGCTATGTCTCTGTCTTCATCATCTTGACTGTTCTTCCAGGATTACCCTGCCTAGGCAAAGCACTTGACTATTTATTATAGGGATTTTCTGAAAGACACCTATCTTTCAGTGGAATGCACCAACACACAATCTTTCCTAAGGTTTTTTGCTTCCCTTGCTTTACAATTCTCATCGTGCTGTTTTCTACCCAAACTGGACTGTTGTATCATGGTCTTATCCAATCCTACTCTAGTCTTCATTATGAAAGACTAAAAGTCCTTAATATTTTCTTTTCAGTTCTTCATTTTAATAGCAGGGTTTTAAAGCTATTATTCTTTAGGTGTCATGAACAACATCAAACGAAAGGTCCTAAGTACAGCACAGGGTACAGAGCGCTGCCTAGCACCGTAGAAAGAGGATATCGTGTGGAGAAAATGTGGTTCTTGCCCTTTGAGGGGTTTCAAGTCTGAAGATCTGACAACTCAGTCTAGAGAATTGAGTGAAACAAAGCAACTTATTAATCATATGTTTAATTCTCAATAAATTTTGATTTTGTCTTCTCTATCGCAAGCCAGTATCAAAGCTTTATGAGGTTTTTGTGTTCTCTCTATCACTGAGGTGAACAGTAAACTCAGCATTGTCTTATCTTCTTATCAATACATTCAATTAGTGATGTTTGGGGAGCATGCTTTCCACATACTCAATGTATGTGACACATTCAAATAAAATTTTGTTGGTCCTCAATAAAAAAAAAGGCAGGTAAACTAAAACTATTTGTTCTCAGAACGTTATAGAAACATGTCTTTCTGCAATTGCAGTGCTGAGTGTAAATATAGATAGATCATCAAGGAAGAGAGAAAGGAGAAGACAAAGGAATAATAAGTGAGAACACAGCTTTGGGAAAAAACACCTAGGACAAACATCAGTGGGCAATAATACCCTAAAAACTGTAGCATCTGTATTTAATATCCTAGTTCCGGCTTTATTGAGGTTTGTGTCCAAACACTTGGAGAACTAGAAGATGTTGAAGGAGGTAAGGAATGCCACTTAGAGCAAGACGACGAAGTAGTGTCATTGAACTGTTTCATTTATGGTTAAACGTATGGACACGGAACCTTAATAAATGCTGAGAGACTGTGTGAAGAGAAAACAATCTCTGGACTCTTAAGAGAGCAATTGAAATCTCTGAATAGGAGATAATGATGTCATTTAGAACAGTGTAGGTAGTGATTGCATTAAGAATGTCTTGACAAAGATTTCAGGAAGAGTCCATTTCAGGTAACTCTGAAAATACAGGATTGCCTAAAAAAATTATGATTATGAGACAGTAGTTTGAATGACTTACAACAGCAAATACTAGCACATGAGTAGTAGGGCAAGTCTTTTTCCTTTGTACTTAAATCAATTGAAAGAGATATATTGAAATATATTGAATAAATATGAAATCATTTCTCTGTATCAAATTATAACATCTACAAAAATCAACTATTTTAAATAGAATATTTAAAACAACATTTAAAATATTCTTTTGACTAGTTAAGAGTTTCTATGAATTTTTATATTAACAAGTCCTTATCATTTTTGAAGTTCATAGGTAAAATCCTTACCTTTAAACCTTGATTTCCTAATTTTACCTGAGCTGAATCAGAGCTGAATATTTCATAGCTCTCTGTCATGCAGAGTAGATCATAACATTGACCAGCAATTCATAAAATAGGATGAAATTCCAAGTGTGCATTTTTTTGATAGTTTTGTTGTCTGAATCTTTTCTTTTTAAAACATTTTTAAAGCATGCTTGTTGGAAAACAACTTCACTACTAGAAGCTGATACCCTAAGAGGTTTACATAAATTTCCTGTGCTAGGGTGTGACGGCTAATTCTTTGTGTCACTTGACTGGGCCATGAGATGCCCTGATATTTGAAAAGACATTATGCTAGTGATTCTGTGAGGGCAATTTTGAGTGAAATTAACATTTAAATTGTAGACTGAGTAAAGCAAATTTCCCTTCATAATATGGATGGGCCTCATCCTATCAGCTGAAGGCCTGAATAGAACACAGAGCAAGAGAAAATGCTTCCTACCTAATGGCCTTTCCGCTAAGACATTGGCTTTTTCCTGCCTTCTGTCTTGAAAAAAGTTCTTCCCAGGTCTCTTGCTGACACACCCTGTAGACTTTGGAACTTGACACCCTGCACAATTATATGGGCCAATTTTTTATGATAAAGCTATTATATATAAACAATATAAAATTATAAATATAAAATATGTAACTAACCAAAATACAATAATAAAGAATAATGTATTATATAAATTATAATTACATGTCTATTCTATTACTTATGCTTTCTAGAGAACTCTGACTAGTATATAAAGTCAGATGATAAAGAACTTAATACTCAAAGTAATTCACATTATTAGGTCAAAGGATAGTTGTTAACAATCGAGCTGGCATAAGTAAAGACATAGAAGAAGAAAACAGATTTTAGAGAAAATGGGAATGCAATTATCTCGGATAATATCAGAGAAAAAAAGGAACGGAACACTTTTGCCATTGGTTGAGGACTGCAGCACAGAATATTGCACATCCAGTGACAACACGATACCTTTGGAGGTAACAGTGAGCTGCAGGAAAGAGTAAGTGAAGATGTTAGGAGAGACTGATGGCAAGAACGCATTAGAGCTAGGAGCCACGGGCCCCTTATGACTGATTTCTTTAGTTTATAACCTCACTTGAAAACAGCCCAGCTTAAAGGTAACCTCCCTGGGAGCTTAGGAAGTAAATGTTGTTCTCTATTTTGGAGGAAAAGATTTTTCTCTATTTCCAGACCTAGTAACTTCTCTGGATATGGGCCTGTGAGTAGCCATCAGTGTCCCACAGTCTAGGGCACTCTCAGTAGGTATGACAGTTGTTGCAATCCTAGAACCTAGGATTATTTTTCTATAGTTTTAATACACCAGAAAAATAACAGAGTTGGAATCCAAAAGTATCTTAGGAATATTTTGAAGTTTATAGTCCATGCTTCACTAGCCTTTATTCAACATCTCTTCTCAGTGTTGACAGTATGCTTTTTCCTTAGGCACATGAGGTCTCAGGTCTGCTTTTGGAAGCATGGCTTAGTCAAATAGCATGAACTGTAGGATGAAATTATTTTAAATTTCAGTCTTAGCTAGGGTATTTTTGCTGTATATTATTGGACTAGTTATCTTGTTTTTTAGTCTCTGCATTTTTGATACTTGGGCAATAGTATTTTCAATTTGTAAGAATAAAAGACAGTACATAAAAATGTATTACTTAGGCATGTTCATGATATCTCAAGCAACCTAAACCTTCCCATGGAGGACATCTCCCTGTCGGCTCAGTCTTTTGCCTGAACTCTGCTCCCCATCTTCCTCCCCTCATACCTGTCTATCCTGAGTCATGGCGTCTGACAGCTTTGCTCACTGGTTGGTTATGATAGTTCAAAAAAATATTTGTTCTGGTTCTCAATAGCCTTGAATTTATAGCTTCTAAATAAAATGTTTGCACTTTGTTTTAAAGAATTTATATAGATAAAGTACAAGGTCGGACGGATTAATTTCATGAACTCATCCTAGAAAAAGTGCTATATATCTCATTGCTGAATATCCAGTCACCTTCGAAGTACCCCCAGCACCTAGTTCATGTTTCATAGCAATTTGGAACTGTTTTTCTGGAGCGGCCATCAGAGCTTTTGTTTTATGCAAATCTGACAATTAAGTTCGTGAACTTGCCACCATGCACTTACATTGGCAGCACTGTACAAACAACTCGGTAAGGTGTCATAACCTGAACTCAGGTAGGTGACATAATCTGGACTTTATTGTCAGATTTTGGATACAACAACAGTTCTCATGGCCATTCCAGAAAAAAGAGTTCTAACATTGCTTTGGAGGGTGGACTAGACTCTGGCATCAGTGCACAGCTTCCCAAGGGGAAGTATCGAAGGTGACTGTAATGATATTCAGTAATGAGATATGTAGCATTTTTTCCAGGTTGAGTTTGCAGAATTAATTATCTGACTTTGTGGTCTGACACAGGTATGGTAATAAAGGTGGTGTCTTAATTAAATGGAAGAAATAAGGGCCTGGATATACTTTAAGTTATAGGATTTACAGCCATTAATTTTATTCATAGGCCTTTCCTTTATCACCAATGGAGTGTGTGTGTGTGTGTGTGTGTGTGTAGAACAGTGGTTGCAAAAATACAATTACGTTTTTGAGTGTACCTTCCTCAGACAAATTGTGAAGAAAGTAAGGAAAGAGGAAGGGTGGTACTTGTTAAAAGAAGAAAGAATTGAGTCTAATTTTTAGGTTTTTGATTTTGACTCAAAGTTGGTTATTGAGCAAAGCAGGGAAGATCCAAGGAGCTCAGTTAGGAATCTTTTCTTTGGCTTTCAGGCTCATGTATAATTTTCGTAATTTTAATGTAAATTAAAAATTGGAAAATAAAATGTAAGCCTTTCAAAGATGACACATCTTTTCAAATCAGAAGCATACATTCTTATGACATAAAATCAATTTTCCTTGGTATCAGCAAGTTATCTGAAATATGGTATATATACTTTTTTGTAGGTTTGAAATGTTGACACGTACCATCAAAACTTGCTAATTCTTACTACTCCGATGTAAAAATTTAATGGTTTTCACAAAATCCTCAAATGTCTCAACTTTCTTCTTTAAAATTATTTCAAGGAAGGATTTTGTAATAAAGTACTTAAGAAACTTAAATTTGTAGAAATCTCAATGTAGGTAATTTTCCACATTCTAGAAAAGAATATAATTAAAATTTATATTCTAAATAAAACCTGAAGTTTGAAAGTTTGAAAAATTACGTTGGTTGCATTCTTACAGTGGTCATACCCAATGAGTTAATTTGAGCAGATATTAAAAAGTTAAAGCACTGTTCTAAAAAAAAATTAGCTACTTGATATTTTTTAAAGATAGTCCGCTTTTAAAAATTTCTCCAAGGCATTTTAAAAAAGAGCTCTACCCCAGTCTTTTGATCATTGCTTTTAATTATAATAATGTGTTATTCCTTAATAAGCAAAAAGGACTAAATTTACCTCTAGCATACAAACTAATTACATGAAACTTTGCACACACTCCCATTTTATTTGGTGTGCTTTAATGTATAGATAATATGCACAATATGAGTTCAGGTTTAGTATCTCTCCCTGAAGGTAAAATGTTGACTATCTAAAATCAAATTTACTTTGAGTAGTAGCTGTAATATCTCATACTACAAAATTGACAGGAGTCAGAAAAAAACACACTTTTTATTTTTAATATGTATTATTAAAGTTTTGAAGATTTTCAAAATAATCATGTATACTATTTTTCTAATTTGCCGGTATCTACCCTTTTCTCACTGTCAGATGGCAACCTTTAATGACTATGTATATTTTTTTCAAAATTGAATTCCCAAAGAGGAATTAGGACCCATTTTTCTTCCTCAATATTTTTTCCCTTATTCAAAAACAGTGCTGGCAATTATTTCACTACAGACAACAGAACAAATCACAAGTGACTTTCATGTGTCTGAGAATCATTATCATGCAACTGACCACCTGGGCAACTCAAAGTTAAAAAATGAAAAAGTGTGTTTGCATATTGCCTGAAGTAATATTAATATAAACAAAGAAAAAAAGTGTTTCACTTTATAAATATAGCACTGTTATCCTATGAATATTTCAAAGTAGCACAGTAGTGATTTGTCTACTCTATTCTCTATAGGAAGTCACTTAAAATAAATTTAAATGCTGGTACAAAACTTCCATGAAAACTTATCAGGGAATCTAAGTTTTGATAAAGAGTTCAACACCTTAATTTAAATATGGATTTAAATTACAGTTACATTTCCTTTAAACACAATTTGGTTTTTCCATAGTACACTAAAATGTCTTCTCTTTGACTTGATGCTGATTATTGTTTTCTAACTTGTTTTATTGTATGATAATCTCATGTTTACAGAAAAGTTATAAAACCAATTAAAAACTCATGTATGTTCTTCATCCAGATTCTGCAGTTGTGAATATTGTATACTATATGTGTTGTAACTCTCTCAGTATATTTTAATGTTTATATATTATTATTTTCTATGAACAAGTTGACATTAAGTTACAGACATGATGCACCATTACCTTGAATACTAAAGTACACATATTCTACAAAAAAGGACGATCTTTTATACAACTGCAATTCAACCATCAAAATCAGAAAATTGACATCTTTACTTGATCTAATTCACAGAATAATTAGAATTTTATTAATTATCCAATACATTTTTTCTTACAGCAAAAAGATCCATTCAAACCAGTCACTCTAGGCATTTAGTTGTCATGCCTCTGAGAATTCTTCCATACCCAATCAGTTCATTA
Organism: Lyroderma lyra; assembly: GCA_004026885.1. Classification (NCBI taxonomy): domain Eukaryota; kingdom Metazoa; phylum Chordata; class Mammalia; order Chiroptera; family Megadermatidae; genus Lyroderma; species Lyroderma lyra. The sequence goes on from PVJL010000823.1 coordinate 84,892, forward strand.
GTTTTTCCTTGGCTTTCATGACCCTGACTTTTTAAAAAAATATTTAATGAGTAGCTATTTTGTAGGGAGTTCTTCAATTTGGTATTTTGGATGTTTCCACATAATTAGATTCAGGTTAAGCATTTAGACAGAAATACAACGGATGTCATGATATTTCCTCATTGCATCCTATCAAGGAGTGCATGCTTTTCATATTTTCTACTACTGAAGATGGTAGTTTTGGTTACCATTTAAGATTTAATCACCATGGTTTCTCCTAAAAGTTTAATTTTTCTCTCTTTGTAATTAATAAATATTTTGGGAAACATATCCATTGAATTATATAATTCTCCCATTCTTTTCCAAACATTAACTCACTAATTGTTGCACTCACATGACTGAATCATTACTATTTCGTGGCTACCAAGCAGTGATTTTCTAATTTCTTCTATATTCATTTGTAGTAATTTTCTGCAAGAAGCAGCTTTCTCTTCTCCCAATGGATTCATTCATTTATTTTTTTTAACATCAGTATGGATTCAGGGATTCTTATTTTCTCCTAGATATTTTAATCCCTCACATCCATTATTTATTGTGATGTTCAAATTATCCTTGATTTGATCAGTCAAGCTTACCATTCTGTGAGAACTTCCTTAATTTTTGACACAGCATTTACCCTAGGCTCATCTTGTACTTTTCTGTCCTAGTCCTAGAATATACGTACGTAATTTCTCCAAGAAGACACTGATATCTGGGTGTTAGGGGTTGCTCTTTGCAAGTGGGATATCTACACTCCTAAACCTCCTCAGAGGGGAAAATATATGTATATATGCATATCCACATTCACATACATATTTATATCTATAGTTATTTCTATTCCAGTCTACATGGCAATCCTTAATAAACACTTCCAAATCCTTGAGCTTTATTCAAGCTTTTCATATTAGCAATTTCTTTCTCAAACTATAGGAATTCTGGCTCACATTAGCCTCAAAATATTTGCTTATTAGTTTAATTATCCACTTTGTAAGTAAACTCTTAACCACGCCAGGCTGCCACCTCATTCAAGCCATGTTTTTGCTGAGTGCGACCTCTACCGAGCAACAACATTGCGTGGCTAGCTTCTTTGTTTGGTTCCTACACTTTTTTTTTGTAGAATTCTTCAGCATTAAAACAAAACTCAGCCTCTCATTGGAAATAAGAAAGAAAAGTAAGATTGAGAAGAGGATGGAAGAAAGGGAGGGAAAAAAGAAGGAAGAAAAAGAGAGAAGGTTGAAGAAGAAACATTGATTGTTTATAATAGCTGGTTTGCCAGTGAGCCTCAATGTCACGTCTCTGCATCTTCTAGCAGAATACTATTAATGCAAAGAGTAGAGACTTCTATTGCCCCCTGATCTCAAGTTAAACTTGACCATTTGCTACTTCCCAAATGTCCTATGTGGCTTTCTCCCCTGCCTTTTGATTGAGCTATCCTCACAATTCTCCTTGTTCCTGTGACATCCTTCCTTCCACAATCATCTCCTGGAACACTCGCCAATTTTCTTGCACAACTTTGCAGCTCTTAAAGGTCTTGTATTTTCTAGTCTGTTAAAGGCATGTCCATTTTGCTCTTTCACTGACGTTGCAAAATTATTAGAGCAAAAAGAAGTTCCAGAACATTAGTATCCTTCATAGTATTTATTACAAGCCTTAAATGGTAAATAGTCAGGGTTTCTAAGCTGTGTTTACTCTTGGGAATGATTTGAATGAGTAACTGGTCCTCAGGAAATTATCATTTTGAAAGATTACCATTTGAAAATTACTAAAAATCATTCTTGGACTCATGCCTTGCTCAATTTTTTGAAATCTAAGCAGTCTTTTTGTATATTTTTTGCCCCAATAACTGAGCATCACATTAAAGAAAACAAGGTAAAATGGTCTCTGAAAACTGCAAAAAAATTAGCTAAGAGCTTGAATTATTTTCAACAATTTTTCTCTCCACAGGAATAAGGACTTGCAAAAAATAGTATAAAATAATTTGCCTAAGAAAATACTACACTGCATATAAGGATAGATAGATGACAGCCAGCTAGCTAGCCAGATAGATAGATAGACAGATAGATGACAGATAGGTAGGTAGATAGAAGATAGATAGGTAAATAGACAGGCATCGGGGGCATTAAGTATTATCTTTATTAATGTGTTATATAGAAGAAAAAGAAATCATTACAGATATATAACATATAATACAATTCTCAAAAATAATTATAGTATTTGATCGTCACAGTAGAACCAAATTATTTAATAAAATGAAATTTCTTTAACATTCACTTCCCAAGTGAAATTCCTCTGAGATTTATCCCACGATTATAGGAATGTCATGTTTCATGTTTTCACAGAATTTCACAAAGCAAAGATGTCAATATGCCTTTTCTTCAGTGGTGAAAATTTAATACATTAAAATACATCTCAAGTTACAAGAAATACTAACAATTAAAACAAGTAATCTCCATATATATTTATCACTAAACATAAATTAACAAAAACTGTATAAAATGTTAAACTGTTGAAGATTCAGAAACTTAGGTTTGGCTTATGACCATTATTAGAAAACAAAATATGAGTATAACATGCACTGAGGCTTTACCATGCATCAGACTCTGTATTACAGTATATACAACTGGGTTGTTCTTATGTATGTATAGTATTCACACCCTCACGGACCTTACAAAGATGCATTGGGATTGAAGTATTTCAGTCTAACTTCAAAGCCTTCCCTCTTTATTGCTAAACTGAAGAAAAACTGCACCTATCTCTAGCTTCACTGTGTCCTAAGCTATTGCTTATAGTAAAATTATATAGTCATGGTTTTTATCTAAAAAAAACCTCCACTCATCCAAATATAAATTGTTTAACAAGCTAATCAATCTATATTGGAATGTGTAAGAGTATGCAAAGTTTGAACTTCCTAGAAGTTGACCAATGCAACTATTGGTGATTGAACATGTCTTTTGCATTGTGGACATACCTTTTGAGATACATCTTTTGTATCCAGTCTTTATGAGTAAGTACGGAATATGAGTGCAAACCATCATGCTCCTCCTGGTTGGTCTTAAACCCCAGAAAGATTGTCACTCCCCATTCACTTACTTTAACCAATCAAAAGTCCAATTCAAGCCTGATCCCCATTACAAATACTTGCCTGCTCTTTGCATCCTAATTTTATATATATTTGCACTCAGAGTTTTGCTTTGTTTGACTATCCATATAATTATTTTAATATTTAATTATCTACTACTTCATGATTGCTTATAGGTTTTTTTATTTCCACTTTTAGTATAAGTATGTCTTATCGCTTTAACTAAATTTTTATCTTTTTTATAGACTAAAGCTCTGTAAAATACTTCCAGCAAACTAGCCAAGAACTAACTGCATAATACATTCTCAATAAATATATATTGAATTTAATCAAATCTAAGTAAAAGGCAAGTGGTTAAGAGGGTGAAACAAAAACTAAAACAAACAAGAAAATTCAGAAATAAACCAAAAGCACTGTGAAAATCTTAGATCCAATACAGCTCTCTTTTGAAGTTTTCCTCCATGATTCAAGCACTCTATGGTCCTCTTTTATGAGCTACCTTAGTAGATGTTATTGAGCCAACACACCTGAACACTGTTTTGTCTGTCTTATATATTATTCAGCCTCTTACCGCTCTGTCAAGTTCATGATTCCTAATCTGATCCATAGACAGAACAGTGATTCAGAAAATGCTAAGTGGATGAATACTTTATTTGCTCTGTTATATATAAGATTTATCAATTGGTTGAAGGAGAGAAGGATTTTAAAAATTCTTATATTGCACCCATTAAAAATGTTATAAAAGATTTGGTGCTCAGTGAGAAACTTGAAGTAAAGAACTCTAGAAGCTCTGAAGAGGCTCTAGAATAGAGGTTAAGCAAGAGGTTTCTGGATTCAGACTATCTGTATTCCTATTTTAAGCCCATGGATTTGAAAATTTTGCCTAACGTCTCTGTGGCTCAGTTTTCTGAATATTGATATATTAGCATATACCACAAAGAGTTGTTGTGAAGATTAAATAATTATTACATATTATCCTGTAAAAAAGGGTTTCTCAACCTTGACACACTTGACACACGTAATTCTTGTTTTAGGAGGCTGCGTGATACATTGCAGGATATATAGCAGCATTCTTGGACCCTTCCAACTATGCTTCTAGTTTATCTGTGTCACCATATTTCTTGGCAAACTTTGAAAAAAGAAGAAGCAGCTAAGGCATAGATGTAAGAGGAAAATAAAAGAAAGACTTTCTACAATAAATATTAATATCACAGTTGAATTGGGGCCTAAGGCCAGCAATACAGGAGACTGTAGAGTTGACAATACACTGGCTTCCCACTGGTGAACTCCCTAACCCTCCATGAGTTTAACTAAAGGTAATTTGAAGATGGGGGAACTTGGCAGAATATATACAGGAATAGTCAAAAAGTTTGATTAGTGACAGCAAAGAACACAATAATTAATCTCCAAAGACAGTGATGAAAATTCTTAAGGGATTTCATAAATTCATCCTCTCAAAAGATTACTCAATTTTGTGAATGAGCTTTCAAATAAGAATAGCCAGGTAAATTCACAACATTTTCCATGGCTGCCAGAGATACTTTTAAAGAGGTAAAACCTAAATGTTTTTTATTTATTTTTATCCATCCTGAAGGTGATCAGAAAAGTTCTATTACCCTGTTTTCAAAAAATTGAACAAAAAAATAGAAAAGTCATTGTGAAATGTACATTCAAGACATGAGCAATAATGACAAAATAGCTCTTTTAGTGTATCTATACATACACATGTGTACATATCCATATATATCTGTACACATGTATGTATGTATACATATACATACACACATAGACAAAGGCTGTAGTTTGATTGAATTAGCACTTAATTTAGATACAACCACAGGAAAAAAAATGTTTTATAAAGTCCCTTAAATTTTTCCTGCGGAAATTACAGGGAACATTATGTGGTTGTAAAATTTCCTGCTAAACATCATATAGCAGAAGTTTTATTTTCAGTGGTTTTATTTTTTATAGAGTTGCAGCTAAATGGATTCTACTATTAGAAATTCAATATATCCTAAGCTATATTCATAGAATTATATGTAATGCTTTTTAAAAATATGCAGCATTAACTTGTGCTTTTTTTTTTTAACTTGTACTTTTTAAGATAATTTTTAACCCATTATTCAAATTAATACGCCCCTCACCACTGATTCATTTGGTAGAAAAAAACTGCTTTTCTTGTATTCAATTATCTTGACTTTTCCAGAGCGAATAAAAAAATATATATGTTTCTATTACCAAACCCATAAATATTTTTTCCTTAATAGTAACATTTATTAATTTGACATATTATAGATGTCCCATTGATTATAATCACATAATAATTTAAAATATCAGAAAAGGTATTAGAAGTTAATGAATTAACAAAAATACTTTATCTATTGAAGCAATATTTACTGAGCAACAAAAAGGCATTGGTTATAGAGGTTCCTATACTTTTTTCACTACTGTGATTTTTCCAGAACAATACAGCCCAAAATTTTCTTTATAGAAATAATTATCCTAAACCTTGTAGGTAAATTTGACTTGTAGTCAATTCCTTAGAAGCAATTAGCACAGCTTAATGATACTAAGCCACTAAATGTATCCTGGAAGCTCAGTTACTCCTACAAAACTAATCTACTAACTTGGGACAATAATATACCTGTAGCATCTAAAAAAAATTACAAGTAAATACCTGTAGCATCTAAAAAAAAATGAGAATTACAGAAAGAAAACTAAAGATGAACTTGGAAGAAGAAAGGCAAAACATAAGAAGCAAGGGGCACAGAAAAAAAATTAAATTATTTGCATAAATTTTTATTTCTGAGGTGACCATGTGAAACCACTAATGAGCGATGGTTTAAAACTTAATTAACTCTAGTTTAGAAACTAGAGAAAGTAAAATAGAAGACACATTTCATGTTGATTCAATGTGTACTATATGCAATTACACTTGCTCTCTTACAATTATATTCTTTCAGTATTTTAACTGTGCCCTTTACACTGGGCTCACTTACCTGCAGTATTTTGTCTTACTTAATAATATCTGAAAGTTACTACATATTTGATACATACCAGACATAGTGAAAGAGGTTTTTTGCACATATTTTTAAGTTTTTTTTTTGATTGTTTGTTTGTTTTTATTTTGGTACGTGGGTAGCTCCCTGACTGGGAATCGAACCCAGGCCGCAGCACTGACAGCGCCAGCGCTGAAGCCTTAAGCCACTGCACCATCAAGGAACTCCCTTTGCACATATTTTTAAAGTGGATCTATTTTCTTTATTTTATGAATCAAAGAACTAAGGCTCAAAAAAGTAGAGTTCAATACTTTACACAGCCTCCTCACTATATCATAACATTGACATATCAGACAAACTTTTCAGAGTGGTGTACAAAGAAAGTTTAAATGACTCAGATAGGTAAACTGTTTCTTGCTCTCATCTGCCTTTTTAAAGTTGAGACAACTCTTAAAGACTTGTTAAAAACTTGAAGATATTACTTAAAATGTAGCCATCCACGTTTACTCACTCCCCTGGGTTAGTACACCTAGGCATAATAAATGCAATGTGTATGATGGACACTCACATAAATTTCCTTATCATACTCAAGTAATTCAAAATTCACCTGAGATATTTAAATAATATAAAGGCAAAATCTAGTGCCCTTCATTGCCATAGTCATTGTTTGTAGTCTACAGGTGCTATTCAGTTGAAAGAATACCAAGATTCAGAAAGAAGAGTACTTAGGAGTCAGAAAAACTATAATTTTTGTGCACGTTTTGCCCCTTCCTAGCTCACGACTTTGGGAAATTCAATAATCTATTCAAGAGGTAAGAAATTAATATTTACTGAGAACCTTCCTTGTACCAGAAAGTATTACATATTTCACAGAGTTTTCACTGAATTAAAGGAAATTTTGTAAGTATAAAAAAATTATTGCAACATTATAAAATGTAAGTTGTTTTAAAAGTGATATTAATTATTATTATTATATTGCTGGTCTGTCCATGGCTACTGTACAGATTACTTTATATAAAGACTGCCCAACTAACATAATGATTAAACAAAATTAAAATACACTCTTGAAATATATTTAGATATAAATATGAATTGGATTAAGCAGTTATTAAAGTGTTTCCATTAAACAGATAAATGATATGTATCTGAGACATATACTTTTTGTATATAGTATATAAGATTCTGCCCATGACCTGGGACACACAATTTTAAAGTGAAAAATCCTATATGTAGCCAGCTGATAAGGCTTACTGTTCCTGCAGGCACACACATCTTTGCAAGTCATTCCCCTACTATACTCAATCAATTAATTCAGTCTGATAAGGAATGTTAATATCACTTTAGAGTAAACAGGCATCTGTTAATAGATCTTTCCAGATATTTGGCATATGCAGAGGCACTGATGGAGACAATGATACTTCAGGGAGTACTTTGAATGACCGTAACAAAATGCAAGATGTTTCCAACACTGTTAATATCTCCCTACAGTATAATGTATAGACACTAATATGGAAATGGTTCCAAGAGATAAAAAATATGTGAGATTATATGAATGTCACAACACTGTTTATAAATAGGACCTATAAGAAAAAGAATCTATGAAAAAATAATGAAGACAGAGAAAATAGATTTTTTATTTTAAACAAATGCTCTTTACATACATGCAAAGGCTGTCTGAAAGAAATCCAGCCATACATCCCTCTATTTTTCTACTTTCCAAACCACACTCATATATGCCCTTTTATATAATCTATTGCTCAGGAACTAGGCTTACTCTGGAAGTATTTAGAATTTGTGTAGAAGAAAAGGCAAAAATACTTAGATCTTGCCCCATTTGTTTCATTTATGTCAAGACTGAACTGTCAAAATGACAACTAGTGTTTAGAAAGAGAGTTTGATTTAGCTTTCTTGCTGAGCTCCATTTCAAGAATATAGCAGATTCACCTGAGGGCAGAAATCCTATGACAAACACTTATTTGAAAGTCAGGGAGGGTAACTAGGTTATGCCCTTCAGTCCCTAGTTTTTTTAATCTCAATTACAGCAATATAAAGAAATTTGTTTCCATGTTTTTGTTGCTATACCACCAATTTACAGTGATTCGTATGACTTAGCTCAAAGCTGTTCCTTGAGACAATTCATAGAAGACTCTGAAATATTGAAAACTGTTTTACTATTTTCCCTCATTAAAATTAGATTTAAGCCATATCATTTACACTGTGCCAGAAGTCAGGATTCAGGCAAATCATCACATTAAAATATGAGTGTTTGCCCGAGTCCAAGGCCAAAGATATAATAGTTTAACATTTTAAGTTATTGGCTTTAAAATCAACTGGTATTGGCCAGTCCAGTGCTGGGGTGAGATGTAAGATGGTAGATGGATGGCCAAAATGTTGACTATGTGTTCCCCTTAACAGTTAAATTTTGTTATTGATACATATATATCAGCTTTATTTGTAGCAACGGTCCCTTTTATTATGATTTTGATGTTTTTATCAAATTTAAGAAATATTGTATCTCTAAAATAGAGATTATTAAAAACTTTAAAATTTCCCTTACACAGCATTTTTATTTTTAACTGCCAACCACAACAATTTCATATTTACCTCTTAGTACTCAAAATTTTGCTTTCTCATTTTTACTACCTAAATAAAAATCACTGATATTGGTAACTAAATGTAATAATTTGTAGTTAAATATTCTAGTTAACTAGTTCAAGTTTATAGTTGGCAACAAGAATTACAATAAAAGTAGTTTTCTTCAGCTCTGTTAATATATAATTTTTAAGGTATCCTTTTATGAAACACTGAAGTTAGAAAAACTAATTAGCAATTTGTCATTAAGCTTTATAAAAACAATTTGATGTTGATGGTGTAAAACAAATTATTATGCAAATAAATTGTTTTCATTATTGTTACTTTAGAAATTACTATTATAATTTAACTGGTCTAAACCCAAGAAAATTATGACAAGTCAGTATTAAAATTTTTTTAACATTTATAAGAAAAATGTTAGTTAAATTCAAGAAAATGTCAAAATATGGAATTGAAAAATGAGACGAAGCAAATTTGTGAAAAATACAGTGTTCGTTCCACTTGCAATGAGGAGGCCCGTAAAGAGGGAACTTTAAGGAAGTGAGTAATGATAAGTTCAGAAATAAATGTCAGTGGCCTGAGGGAAAAAACAAGGATCTTGAAACAAAGGACCTGAGAAAATAAAGATGTTCAGAAATTGGGAGCTAGGAGATGGGATACCAGATAGAATAAAGACATACAACTGGTTGACAGTGAATGAGGTTTAGTGCACACCAGTCCCATTCAGAAAACAATGCAGACATGACAGCTAGTCCTTGTGTGTGCATGTTGTTTTTTTGGTTTTTGATTACTCTTGTTTTAATATACACTGCCAAGAGAAACAGAATATAAAGGATTGACTTGAACAAATAGGCTTTGAGATGCTTATATTGCCTCCAAACACATGTACCAGTCAAAAAAATCAGTGAACCACTCAACTATGGTCATCGTATGAATCGATAAACTCCTCACAGAAGCACAAGATGTCAAGAAAACAAGATAAAGAAGCAGAAGCTGTAAACTTGGTTATATCATCTTTTAACATTCAGTTAGAGAAAACGATGACTTAACAAGGATAGAATAGAGAGGTCTGATTAGCATTAAGATGGAGGTGGTGGTAAAATCAAAGAGAGTGTTTAATAGAGGGAAGTGTCAAATGCTATAGGGGACATCAAGATAAGGTCATTGATGAAGAAATTAGAAAGTCATGGGTATCTTCTCACAGCCTTTATTTTCTTTCTTACTTATTTTCAATGCTGGTGGAGAGTGGAAGGCAGATTGCAGTGGGTTGAGATTTCTATTGAAAGAGATTATTATAGCAAAATGGGTCAGAAATGATAAAATCAGTTGTGATTTCAGAGGACAACTTACTTTCAAAAAGAGTGGTTTTCTGTTTGTATTATTTATTTACTTTGCAACTTTATTTTTTTGCTTTTTTTTGCTTCACATCTTCAAAGCATAGAAGTAATCCCAAAAATAATTGTTTTATTTTTTCCATTTTGAGCTAGCTTACTTTTCTGTCAATCAGGTTAATTTGAAAGTTTTATTTTTATTAATTTTTGAAAATATAATTCACTAAATTATAATAGGTCATCTCTTTCTGAGAGTCCCCTTCATATATTTTTACTCTCAGTATAAAGACTGCATTTATGATTGGGAGAGCCACACTCTTTAATGACTTCAGACTTTGTTTTTAATTTAACATCAGTATTCAATGAGAAACTAAGCCAGGACTTAGAATTGAAATTAAAATATTAAATGTTTGGATATTTATATAGATAATTTAATTTAAGGCCCACTTTTCCAAGACATTACTATACAGTAACATTTGAAAACAGGTAGAAATAATATATAGTTCTTCTTTAAAAGATCATACAATTTTGCTACATTTTACTCATTTTCCTAAGGGTTCTGAGTAAAATAAATGATTAAGGCCAATTTCATGATGCACTAATACAAGTGTATACAACTTGTTTTTGTTGTACTTCGATTTATCATCATTGAATTAAGTTTACTAACAAAAATCCACTATTATACTGTAATACAAACATTTTCATCAAAACACTCCCATTGCATTGTGGGGCAAATGGAATGACTCAGGCTCTCTCACCAAGCTTCCACCGGAAGAAGACACAGCACTTGTTACAGAACTATGACTTGCACATTTCCAGGGGACAGCCATTTGGTTGTTACGCACCTTATGAGCTGACCCTTGGCAGCCTGCGACTTTTGTTCTCCTGCCCATGTAAGCAGATTGGGCTCTCCAGGTGACAGCGGACTTCTGGACACCACTTTTGTTGCTGCTCTTCTTCGGGAATAAAAGGCTATGTTTCGTTTGCCCTCAGCTCCTGGATTCTCCTTCAGGTTGCCTAGATCCAGGGAGAACCTCCCTGGATTCTGTGATTTGCAATACCTGTATCTTTTCCCTGATCTGGCAATTGCTATGTGACAAACTTTTCCACAGTAAATACTTTTCACTGAAATCAACCTAAATTATTCTGATGTCCATATGTCATTTTTATCCTTACATGTTGTTTGTTGTTGTTGTTTTGTTTTGTTTGGGTGGTTCCCTGACTGGGAATTGAACCCAGGCCGCAGCGTTGAGAGTGCTGAAGCCCAACCACTCATATGTCATTTTTAAGATGTAAACCTGAGAAATCATGAGTACTAATGATGTGAGGCCGATTTTTGTTGATATCTATGGCTAGTTAATGACCCAGCTACCAGAGGCTCTTTGGATACCTTGAAAAAAAATGGTAGAAAATCATCTAGCATTTGCTCCAGGAGTGATTTGATTACAAGTTGTTGACTAAGCAAGCCTACATAAAACATTTTCTGCTATCCTAGCAGAAACAATAAAAAACCTAGGCCTTCAAATTATTTTTGTTAGCTTCCAATGCAAATATTTGGTATTATTTCAGTTATAGTTCACATAAAATTGTTTGCTTTTCTTCACATTTAAGGAAAATAAATGTCTTATTTTATTATCAAACTGTTAAAAGAACACCCGTTCACCAATACACACACATAAAAGGAAATGAATTACATGTGTTGATATTTTCTGGCTGAGTGAATAGAACGTGGCCATAAGTACATGGAGTCCCTAAATATACCACTGAGACAACTACTATTTGTCACACATTACTACTAGCTCTTCTCAACTTACCAAAAGACATATCTTTTTTTATGTATTAACGATGAACCTTTATAAAATGATTTCCTTAATTAGATGCATTGACCCAATCAACTGCTTGAATTTTAGTTTATACTTTGAATCTTCAGTGTTGGAAGGCCATGTGAAAAACATTTTCAATAGCAATTTCAAAACTGCAATAACAGCAGAAAAATGCATGTCTTCAATAACAAAAATTATTTAAAATCATTAACCTGATTAACATTTCACCTGGTCTTCATTTAATGTGCAAACAGGCAGTTGCTGACACTAATTACCCAACTACAAACTAAGTGGTCAATTAGATACACAATTACCCAATTTGCATCCACAGAAGTGAATTTTATCACTGAAAAACTTATTTCTAAGCACTGTGCATATAATGTAAATGTAAAATTTAGTCTGTAATATAGGGTGCATATGTGTCTAATGAGAAGATAGAAAATACTAAAAAATATAACAACAAAAATACAATATTTAAACATGCATATGAAACAAAGTTTACTTTAGAAAGTATTAAAAATGTTGCAGGTGTCTGATGGGACAGTGACAATAATTCATTAACTCATCCAATGCTTCATAAACACCTATTATTTACCCACTGTGTAGCAAATATTATATTAAGTAATGGCAATAAAAGAGGTCTTATTCACACATTTTTGAGTCAAATTGTTCACCTTACTTGCAAAACTATTGATCTTTTACATATTTTAACTATTTGTCTAGGAAGTTTGAATTTCCACAACTTCCTAACACAGAAAATTCAAAGTCTATAAATTCAGTTTAGAAGGATTCCAGAGTACATGTTTTACTTGAAATTATACTTACTTAGGAAGTATAGAGTTTTCACTTTAAATTGACATATGTATTTTACTTCATTTATTTTATAACAGGAATAAAACAATATGTCAAATTTCTTCAAATTGATAGACTCAGGTTGCATCCTGAATAGGCACTAGACATCCCATTTTAAACAGGACAGGAAACAGCACTACTGTCTTGTTACAATTTTGTATGGTCAGCCTAATGACACCTTGAATTTAGCCCAGTGAAATAGGCACCATAGGAACCATTTGAAAGTAGAATTGTTTCCCGTCCCCTTTAAAATAGTTAGTGTGGTCAGGCTAATCCTAAATTTCCCCATTTTCCCTTACTTAAAAAGGTCAAGCCTACAAACCCAGGGAAGAATCTTTGTCAGCACAATTTTTCAAGGATTTCATTGTACCAGGGCTTTTTCCACAGGTTTTCATTTAATCAGCCCTGGTTTTCTTTAATATATTTCTCTAGTATATTATGCTTTTAAATGGGATATTTAATTTTCCCCATGTTATACACCTAAACTCATTAGACAACGCAAAATATTAGTTACTTTCTCATCTTCAAATTTGAGAGGCTTCATTTCTTAAAATCAGCATAAAATAAGTTTGAATCCACTTATTATTCACTATTGACCTATTGTATATCTGTATTTTTTTTTCGAGAAATCATCGAGGATTGTTTGAAAATCATTTCATTTTTGCTTCAGCAGACAGAAATTGACCGTAGGATTAACATCATGAACTTCATATAAAATTCTGGCCATTGAAACTTGTACCTGCACTAGAATACTGCCAAGAAAAACAGCTCAGAATAATAAGTCTTCAAACCAATATGAGAACACTTAATTTCAACTTATACTTTAATAATTGTTGCTATGGTTAAGTCATATAGTAGCTGACAAAGATGCTGATCACCCCGAGTGCTCTCCTCTGCTGATAAAGGACTTAAGTGCAAATAATGCTTCACTACTATAAAATAATAATAAAAATAACTGGGTTTCACATACTGACAAGAACAGCTCTTCAATCACACTATTCCCAGAAAGAGGAATTATTGATTCATGATATGGATCACTATTTTTTACAAGATTCTAAAGTTTTAAAATAAGTTTAACAGTTATTTGATTAAATTTCAAAGGCAATCATTTTACCATCATTTTTTCTTGGAAGATAGAACACGTGGGCACATGATGCAAAATTAAATACTCTTCAAGTTTCTTTGAAAATATTTTTTGTAAACTACAATGAAGTTTTAGGTTATAATTTCTTGATATAATTTCTAAACAAAATTAATGGGACCATTCCTAGTAAAACTGTTTTTTGCTTCTAAAATTATTTATTCATTTATGCATCTGTTAATGTAGGACTCAACTTTTTTTCTAGGATATTTACGCTCTCCCTATCCATCAAAACTGAGGTTTAATAACCTTTTATTCAGAAATATCCTAGTGTCCTCAATTTTCACAAGAAGTTATCCTGCCCTTCTAAAGTAGTTGGTATTAAAGCATACAATTTATTGAGAAATATTTTCAAAATTTGTCAATAATTTTATGACATTTTATAATTTCATAAAGTTAAAGTATTAGAATTCACTCTCAAAAATCATATAATCGGAAAAATAAAGGCCTTTATGGCTGGACTTTTTCCGACAGCCCTCATATCCACCCTCTTTGTGGTACACTCACAATCATTTTGAGATTCATTGATATTAGTATGTATATCAATTATTTGTTCCTTTTATTGCTGAGTAGTGTTTCGCTATATAAATAAAGCACTATTTGTTTAACCCGTGACCTGATGATGGACAATGTTTTATTATAACAACTAAAATTTAAGAAGTTGTGTTGGTTTGACTATTTTAAAAATATTGATTTCTTATTGAGTTTTAAGAGTATTTTATCTATTCCGAGTAAGTTTTTCATTCAATATAGCTTTAAAAATATATTTCTCTATGTTATTTTCTAAGTTTTTTAAACGTTGTGCTTTCATTCAGGTTTTCACTTTTTTAATACAGAGTGAGATATGAATCAAAGCTTTGTTGTGTTTTTTTTTTTTTTTTTTTGCTTTTTGGTATGTGGGCAGCTCCCTGACTGGGAATCAAACCCAGGCCGCAGCACTGACAGAGCCAGCGCCGAAGCCTTAAGCCACTACACCACCAGGGAACTCCCGTGTTTTGTTCTTTAAGATGTGGATCTCTAACAGTTTTTGACTATTTGTCAAAAAGACTCCACTGAGTTGCCCTTGATTCACCGTCAAAAAACAATTGACCATTAACATGGGGTCTATTTTGAGATTCTCTGTTCTCTCCCACTGATTTATGTGTGTGCCTTGAAGCCAATATCACACTGTTTTGATTATTGTGGTTTTATCATAGTCTTTTTAAGTCTGTACATCAGGTAGTGTTAGCTTTCCAAAGTTTTACTTTTTTTTCCAGAATGTTTTGAATATATAAATTCCTTTGCATTTTAAAATTAATTTTAAAATTAGCTTGTCAATTTTTAAAAAAATACTTCTGGAATTTTTGTTAGAATTGAATTAATTCTTAGATCAATTTGGACTAATACATATTTTCACAACATTTCCCGATTCTTGCACTAATCTATTTACTTAGGTCTTTCTTAATATGTCAGCAATGATTTCTAGTTTTCAGTGTATAAGTCTTTCATATTTTTGTCAGACTTATTCCTAAGTGCTTCACATTTTTATTGCTCTTATAAACAATAATTTTTCAACTTCTGGGTGTTGCTAATATATAGGAATGTAACTGATTTTTGCCTAATAACTTTAATTGTTCTATAGATTTGTATAGAATTCTTTAGGTTTTTTAGACAATCATGTTGTGTGCTAACAAAGTAGTGTCAGATGGGTACTCGACTTACTAGGAGGATCACTTCATAAATTATATAAAAGTCTAACCACTACACTCTAAACCTTAGACTAATACAAAATAAAATGAAATGTCAACTATAATTAAAAATATAGTTACGGGAATGTGTAGTGAAGCATGGGGAATATAGTCAATAAAGTTCTAATAACTATGTACAGTATCAGGCGGATAGTAGACTTGTTGGGGTTATCACTTTGTGAGTTATGTAAATGTCTAATCACTATGTTCTGTATGCCTACAACCAATACTAAATAAATAAATATATATGTATACATATTCATTTGTGAGATATATAAATATATTTTACTGAGTGAAGTCTGGCACAAAATTAACTTTTAATCAATGACTGCTATTAAATATAATATTAATAAAAAAGTCCATTTTACTTCTATTTATGTGATCTATCCATCTGCCGGTTCCCCAACCTTTGTCTTGCTTTATTTTATTGATTAAAATGTTCAGTATAATGTTAAAAAGAGGTAGGGAAGATATCCTTACTTTAATCTTTACTGTAAATCTAATGTTAGCTATTGGTTTTTCATAGCTACAACTTGAAGTTTTCTTGTTGAGGAAGTTGAGGAAGTTGAGGAAGTTTTCTTCTATTCTTTATTTTGCTAAAAGTTTTTAATAAAAAATGCATGTTTGATTTTGTCAAATGCTATTTCTATGTTCACTGAAATGACCACATGTTGGTTTTTTTTTTAATCCACTAATATGGTACATTATGTTAATTGCCTTTCCAATCTTATATTGACTGCATTCCTGAGACAGACGCCACTTAATCATGCTTATTTTTTCTTTTTATCTATTGATTATTAATTATCTTTCCATATTTATTTCTACTTTCATTCTAATGTGGTTAGAGAGCATACTTTGTGTGACTTAAATCATGCTATGTTTAGTGAGGTTTGTTTTATGGCACAGATACGGTCTATTTTGGTATGATAAACATTCCATGTGTACTTAAAAAGAATGTGTAGTGTCCTGCTGTTAGCAGGGTGTCCAGTTGGTCACCTGGTATATAATGTTGCTAAGTCTTTTAGATTCTTTTCTGCTAAATTGTTCTATCAGTTACATGAGAGTGATACTGAAATGTCCAACTGTATTTCTACTGGCAGTTATATCAGATTTTGATTTTTGTATTCTGAAACTTTGTTAAAAGTGGGTAAATGTTTAGTACTTTTAGGTCTTCTGAATGAATTTATCCCTTTAACACAGGAATTACATTCTTTAATTCTGGTAAAATCTTGGTTCTGAAATTACGGGTGCTGACGTTAATGTAGACACTCCAATTTCTTGTGATTCTTGCATCACAGTAAACGGCTTTCCATCTTAATACTTTTTATGTATTTGTTTCTTTCACTTGAAGTTCATTTAAAGCAATCATTTTCAGTCTTAAGTGTAATACTTAATGGCAACAAAAGATCTTTAATATTTTACTATTCTTCTTGATATAAAAATGATTATAATTGAGTAAATAGCTAACTGGCAGATATAAAGTGTAGGGAATTTAAAAGTACATCGGCTGATGATATATTTATTAACAACAGTGAAGTTCCCTGAAGCACGTGACCAAAATACTTATCTTTTCACTTTAAAACAACCTTGATTAATAATAAAATATACTATTTGCTAAGGCAAAACATATATTTTTAGGGAGTTCCCTCATGGTGTAGTGGCTTAAGGCTTCGGCGCTGGCACTGTCAATGCTGTGGCCTGGGTTCGAATCCCAGTCAGGGAGCTACCCACATACCAAAAAGCATAAAACAAAACAAAACAAAAAACAAAAAAAGATATATTTTTAAAAGGTTTATATCATAAGATCTTTTTTATTCTTAAGTTTTCAATTCTTCTTGGAAAAAATGCTGAAAAATAGTTTTTAAAATTGCTTTACATAATCCTGGGTGAAATAATGTTACATTAAAAAAACACTGCAAAAATAAAAGTAAATTTGAAATTCTATTTACTTCTACCAATACTTTGGATTGAACTAAAGAGATCTCCTTATTTATCTTTGAACTCCTTTACTGCAACCTATTAAAGTTGCATTAATACCCTAGAAATAAATGACTCTTATGAATTCAATTTTTTTTATTTTAAAATATCCATTCTCATAATTTTATTCAATTACCTTGAGTCTAATAAACTTTTGTAAATGAATCTTTTTGGTTAAAAAGCATAAAATTAGTTTTATATCATCTGTGGTAGTAAGCAAAAACTCTTAGTATATGACATTATAATTACATATTACCTCCAATTTATTTTAAAATTTCAGAGCTATTTTTTAATAGTAAGTCAGCACATTTTTATAAGACAGCTTCTCTGGAAAAAAATCCATGTATATTTTAATTTTTCCATCTCAATTACTTCACTGTATTCATATTAGAAAAAATGCAGTAGACAATAGAGAAAGAAATACAAGGAAAAAATAAAATATATACACACCAGTGGTGTCAGTGTTGCTGGAGGACAGTAATAAAACTTAAAACGTGTTTGTTTTTTCAACTGCTTCAAAACATTTTAAAATGAAAAACATACAAAAGTTTAAACATGGTTTAAAAAAGAAACGTAAGAGAATATATATTAATAATATATCATAAAAAACTTTCATTATGTGTGATACTCTAGGTGATGGTAAGTGCTATCATAGTTCAAAGGAGAAGGACCAATTCACCCTGTTTCCTGTTACACAATACAATTTCCTGTATTGTGCAACAGAAAAACTGGCCTGAGAGAGGTTAGGTAAGGTAGCTAGGGTCACGATGCTGCTTAATGGCCAAAATTTGTTTAGGTGACAAGGAAATCCTTGTGATTCCAGGCATTATAAATATTTTCATCAGCACTTTGAAAATGTAGTGACTCTTTTATGTAAACTTGAAATAGACCTGCACTCTAAATGACTTTATTTCTTCCATGTATTAGAATAACTATATTATCCTCAAGATGATTTTAATCTGAAAGACTGTGAAAATTGGTTATCTTCTAAACAGAAGTCAAGAAAAGTACTTTTTATATTTTTAAATATTAAGAAGAAAATATTTTATATTTTTAAATATTTTTAAATATTTACTTTTTATATTTTTAAATATTACTCAGAAGAAAACCTAAAATTCTAACTCTCAAATACATCTATAATTTTTTTCAGAAAGACCAATTTGAAAGTAAATGCTGCAATTTGCTCTCACAAAATACATTTAAAAAAGTAAAATTCTAAATGGTTTAAGAATAACTTGTAATAGATACAAATATATAAAATAGGTAATATATTTACAATTAAGTGTATTTTATAGTTATAAAATATACATAATATGTGCATATATTTCTATATATGTATACATACATAATTTGAAATTTTTAGAAAAATAAATATGTACATTTGCTTTTACAGCTATAACGACAAAATACCACCAACTAGGTAGTTTAAACAACAGAAATTTATTGCCTCAGAGTTCTGGAGGGTTGAAAGTCCAAAATCAATGTGTTGATAGGGTTGGTTCTTTCTGAGAACTGTATCTCTCCATTTAGTTTGCAGGTGATTATATTCCCCCTGTTTGTCTTTATATTATCTCACTTCTGTGCTTGTATGACCCTGTGTCCAAATTTATCCTTATTATATCACCACTCATATTGGATTAAAACCCATCCTACTGACCTCACTTTAATTTATTTACTTCTGTAAAGACCCTATCTCCAAATAAGGTCACATTCTGAGGTAACGGGGTTTAATTTTGCAACGTAATCTGTGTTGGGGAGGGAGGTCAAATTCACCCCATAATATCAGGTTATATCAAATTATAGTGTAATGACGTGTCAATATTGTTGTACTGCCACAGAAATGCCAAAGCAATTAATACCTATCTATACAAATTTCCTGAAGAGGCTTTCTCTAAACTTACTATTTTCAAATTCAGTCTATCTACTAAACATTTTAATCATTTTATTCAGATGTTCCAGGATCTACTTTCACTTGCTGATTAGAGTTTGCAACATCCAAAATTTAATTCTTTCTATTTCAGACTTTGTGAAAACTTGAGGAAGTCTCTGTGTTGGAAGTTGATTGATTTGGATGAGAAAAGTCTATCATAATTTGGTTGTCCTGCCTTATCCAGGGCAAATTGGAAATGTGGAAATAACCCCAACGTTATCACTGGCTGTGCTATAGACTTTAGTGAATTTCAATTACCATCAGAAAATTTTAGTAAAAGTGGGGCTGGTTGGCAGATGAAATTCAAATTTTAATTTTAATTCCAGTTTATATAAACTAAAATTTCCTGATTTAAATTGTTATAATTATAGTGACCTTTTTATTTTTCTAATTCATTTCCCATAATACAAAATACATGGTGGAATCCTTTTACACACAAACACACACATCACAGAGGCTTTCTATTGTTTATAAGTCCTCAAGTTTTTTTGGTTTGTTTGGTTCGTTGGGTTTGGTTTGTTTGTTAGAACGGTTACAACCATTTTGATCTCTAAGATATACAGACCCTTCTGGACATGTGTTCATGCAAAACACTAAGGGCTTCAGAGATATAACAGGTCATAAGAACCAAGTTACTTGTTACTAGAGAGCCACGAAGTCATTTCCACGATTTAAAATGATTTTCTAAAATGACACCTAGAAGGCAGATTCCTCTCCTCAAGGATATAGTATGAAGTCTTCTGGCAGAAAACAATAATCACAGAGATTCATCTGGCAGGCTTAAAAAGTATTTTTATGTAACTTACTTGTATGTCTAAAGATCAACTGTTCAAGTAAATTGAGTGTATAAAGGTGCAGAAGTGATTGTGTGAGTAGCTCCGTTAGCAGCCAAGAAGTCACCTTCAAATGCCTGCTTACGGCATTTTTTTTACCTATTTCAGAATAGAATTTAATTTAATGTGATGAGATGACATATGATTAGCACAAAAAAAAAGCTGAACAAAATTTGTAAATAAAAATTAAGATTTTGACAATGACAATATATTGTCAAAATAGATGTAATTAGATGAAATATCTAGTTTTTTCACTAGCTTTAAATTTAAATTGTAAGATGATTTTTATTAATTGTGCATAAGAAGACACAGAGATGACTCTTTCCTTATTCAGTCATACTTTCAAAAGCATGAGATTTTAGAATGGTAGAAGTCTAGAATTCTAAGCCACAACAAAACATATCTTCTCAAACACAGCAACTTGTTTAATTTTAGGTGAAGAGGCAAAAAGAAAATTTCAATTTCTGTGACTTGAAATTACTAACAAAATTGTAAGATAACAGATACTTAGGTGTCAACCCTATTATCTTGGTCTGAACATAACTCAATCTAATCTTTTCTTCTGGAAGGTTCTAATCTTCTGTTAGTCTATATTTCTTGTCACATCTGTGGTAATTGTGTTTACACTACTAAAAGCTATAAAATAAATTTAATTACCTCTACAACCAAGCCAGTCTCATATGCTTGTGTTTAAACCACCATAAAAACACAACACTTGCAAAGTTTAAATCTTTAGAAACATAAGCCTGTGAACATGAATAGACAAATAGGCCTCTTGGAGGGGTGGTGGTAGGGGTGGGCAACAACCTTTTTCATTAAGTATTTGCAACCAAAAAAGGCTAATACTTTGATTCTTTCGTTAGAATAACAAAACTTAAATTTAGTGTGAATATTTCAAAGTTGATCGCAATTAGTTTATTTTTTATTATCGAAGTTATAAAAGCTGTGAATATTGAAAATAGACTCGCCTTTGTTCATGTGACTCTCAAAAGGGTTTTACTCTCTTTTTGGCTTAATGGAAATAAACTCAGGTTATTTGAAATAAATCTTGTCATATTTCCTAATAGAAAGATTCATACACTAAGGCTACACATTCCATAAAAAGACTATCTGCGTAAGTCAGTCAATACTTTCTTTAATACCTGCTGTGTTCTGACCAATAAAACCATTCTTAAGTAAAGAAAAAGAGAATTTCTATTGTCTTGTCTTTAAATGTCCTACCAATTTCTGAGATATTTACCTTTCACTAGAAAAAATAATGGAGGAATTAGAATCACTTATATATGCACACGACAACTTAAGATTGCTTAGTTATTGGACCTATCTCTACCTCTAAGTAATGATAGCCATGTTTTCTTATTAACAATATGAAAATGCAGGTTATGTGAAGAATAAGAAAGACTGGAGGGAGGCAGAGGTTAAGACAAGACATACTGTATCTTTCCTACTTAATTTCAGTTAATTCAATAATAAACATTTACTACTCTTCAAATATGAGGTCTATGTTCTATAAATCACTTTATCACACTTTTTTTAACATTCAAATTATAATTCATTTATTTGCTTCTGAAAGCAAAAATAAGTCCCTTAAATAAAGGCCCTGTGTCTTTTATCTAAATCTCAGTGCCTCCCACAATGACTGAAACACAGTGGGTACTGAATAAATATTTGTTAAATAAAGAACTTTAAAAGGCATGACAGAGATTGATTTTAAAAATCAGGGTACCTAATAAAAAATTAAGTGATAACCTACTATTAGCTTCTTTATAGTTTAGAAAAGTAATTGATTGATATTTAAAAACCACAAAGGGGAGGTTGGAAAAAAGATAAAAATGTACTCAAGAGGTCACAGCAGAAACGGGGGAAAGGGAGGAAGGAAAGGAAGGGAGGGAGGGGTGGACTAGAGAAAGAGAAAAAGAAAGGGAGAGAAGGAGGGCGAAGGAGGGAGGTAGGAGAAAGAAGAAGGAGGAAAGGAAGGAAGGGAGGGAGGGAGGGAAGAAAATTAACATATTGCATACTACATGTTAGGAGCTATATTTAATACTATCAAACATATTAACTCTTATTATTCTAAAATCCGAATATAATTCTGTGGAAGGGGCATTATTACTTTCTATAGAAGAGAATCCTGGAAACCTGAGAAGTTACAAGATTTCCCCAACTTGCAAGTAGGTGACTGTGATTCAAAACACCATGTCTCTGCTTCACGGTGGGTACTACTGCTGCTATTCCATATTGAACGTAAAGTAACCTGTGTGTTTCAGACTGTTGTCCAAGTAACAGGCAAAGGTACAATCTTCTTGCTTGATTTTTAATTTTTCTGTAGGCTCTGGCACGGTGCAGAGGGCAAGGTTTTGCACACCTGACAGGAGAGAGCACACTGAGAGAAACTAAGCACACAGTAAATGAATGAGAAATAAGACTATGACACTGGTGCTGACTTCAAAGGCTAGACTTCATGCTCCAATTTCTAGAAGCTGGGGCAGCAGAGGTAAGGGAGAAGATGCCCACAGAGGGTTTTTAACTAAAGAGATCTGTAAGTGTTCATCAGAATACAGCCAGGAGGAATATAAAGCAACTTCGTAAGAGAATCCAAAGTTCCTATTCCTCTCTTAACATAGACTCATGCTCATTTAAAATATTATGTCCAGGTGATATAGTTTGGGGATTATAGTTAGAATAAGCCAGGGACAAATTTTATAAGCAAAAACTTGTCATATTTTATTCATAGAATATACATATACGCTAAAGAAAGCGCAGTTTTTCTCATCTTTAATTCACTATTATGTCTGGAGAAGGATGGATCAAAGGCTATGATTTATTTCAGATTCTTTCCTTGAACTGCACGTAGGGTCCTAGTCAAGATTGGGTAGGACTGGATTTAATTGATACAACCATTAAGAAGAGTCAAGGTGGCATGTGGAAGAACTTTGAGTTTAGAATCCAACCAACCTGATTTTTTTTTTTTTTTTTTGCTTTTTTTTGCTTTTTTGGTATGTGGGTAGCTCCCTGACTGGGAATCGAACCCAGGCTGCAGCGCTGACAGCGCCAATGCCGAAGCCTTAAGCCACTACACCATCAGGGAACTTCCCCCAACCAACCTGATTTTGACATTTGGTTCCATTATTTAAGAGCACTTGTGCCTTTGCATGAATGATTTCAACATTTTGAGACTAAACCCACATACCATTCAGTAAGAGAAGCAAGTGCATCTTTCTCATAAAGAGAAGTCACATGAAAACATTTTGCAAAACACTGAGGTCTTTTACGATTATCTTCTGTTGTTATCTATTTATCAAGTAAATACTTCCTGAGTACTAATTTCTATGCCAGTAGATAGATAATAGACTGAAGTCCCTGTCCTCCTGGCACTAAAGGCTACTGGTGGGGGAGTAAAAAGAAATACAGACACATTGTCCTTATTAGCAGCAGTGCCATCAGTATTATTGCCTGTGGACTGCATGCTAGGTACTATGTTAGAATTTTTACTCACAATAACTCATATGTTCTCAGCAACCTTATTCTTTCAACTACCATTATCTTCATACCACTGTATGCAGACGAGAATGCAAAGCTAGCTTGATGAAGCATATACTTCAGAAAGATCACTGTGACTTTTTTAGAGATACCCAAATGGTGGGGGAAATTATTAGAGCAAGGAAAACAGGCTGTGATGCTTGTTTTAGTATTCTAGTATTAGCAATAAGAGTTGTTTTCTAGAAATCTAGAGAATGATTCTAGACATATACCAGAAGTGGAATTGATGTAAATTTTTAGTTAGATATCCTGGCCATGATTATGGGATCCTGAGAGAGGTTCAGGTCACACAGAGATGTGGGAAGAAGATGGGAGGATTTGTTTGGTTTGGGACATGTGTGTGAAAGTCCCCACGGTATGTGCAGCAGACTTGTCAGTCAGGCAGGGATACGTGGTCGTGAGTGAGATCTGAAGTGTTGAACGACAGATGATGATGACAGCTGTGACCCAATGCAGAGGAAGACGAATAGAACAAAGCTGAAGTCAGTGGAAGCTACACTTCTGCATATACAGCCAAAATGCAGAGAAAATTAGGAGAAATACTAAGAAAACACCTGGATAAAGAAGTTAAAGGGACAGGGTATAAATTTTATATATTTCTAAGTATATATAAATTATATATGTTATATTTAAAAATTACATATATACATACACACACATATATACATATATATGTGTGTGTATATATATGGACAGACAGACAGAGAGAGAGAGAGAGAGAGAGAGAGAGAGAGACTATCCAGAAAAAATCCAGCTATAAATGCTTCTATTTTTCATATTACATGGCTACTTTCTAGAAATCCCTCATATATATTGATAAATAGATCTATTTTAAGTTAAGTCTTATGTATCTTCTTTGAATTTAGTCAAAATGATGTTGATGATAACCTTGGTGGGATAGTTTCAAAAAAAAATGGTTGAGGAGTATTAAAGAGAAATACAACTAAAAGGAAAAAAATGTTTCTGTCGGCTCTCTACTCACAACATTTCTGACATGAGTGTGTGTGTCTTCCTCCTACACTGACTCTCCTACAATTTACAACTCAATTATGAAATGAACTACTGCGTTACTACAGACCCCACAGGCTGAGGGCCCAGTCCCACAAGTCTGCTCTGCTCCCCATTCCAGATGCTAGTCACAGATGGGGGCCCCCTCTCCTTCCGACTGACTGGAATTTTCCATGACCACCTCCTCGGGTTGGAAAATTTGCTAGAAGGCCTCACAAAACCCAGAGAAGCACTCTGTTATAACGGATACCACTTGGAAACAGCCAAATGTAAAAATGATGGTATATGGAAAGGAGCTTAGAACTTCCATGCCCTCTGCATGAGCGGCACCTTCCCAGCATCTGTGTGTTCAGCAACTGGGAAGGTCTTCAATCCCTTCATTTAGGATTTTTATGAAGTTTGCATTATGCAGGCACACCTGATTAAATCATTGGCCTTTGAAGATTAATTCTATTCCCAGTCCTTCTCTCCCTGGAGGTAGGAGACAAGGATAAAATTTCCAACCTTCTAATAAAATGGTTGGTTCCTCTGGCAATGTCATTAGTAGAAACTCAGGTACAGTTGAAAGAGGCTAATTATGAATAACAAAAGATGTTCCTCTCACACCTACCACTCAGAGCATTTCAAAGGTTTTAGAAGCTCTGTGCCAGAAACCTAAAATGAAAACTAAATCTATCATCACATGTGGAGATTGCATCAGATTTCAGAGTGAACGGTAAGTGAAGAAATTAAAGAAATAAAGACAGCAAGTATAAACAGCTTTCCAAGAATACCCTGTTATGGGAAATCAGGATCAGAGGGACTAAGGCACCTGGGAAAAATATATATGTATATATATCACTTCGTCAAACTGTCCAATGTTAAACGGTGAGGGCCGATTCATGGACTTGAAAAAACTCAGGCAGAGGCAAAAACATCACAATAAGAATATAATGACAATAGTAGCCCTTGGATTTAATATCAACTTTTATTGGCTTCCCAAAGTAACTGGATATGCAGGTGATTTCACATCTTTTTTCAAGATTAGTTCTTATTGAACAATTTTAAAATTTTTATCTCATCTAAGAGCTTCTTGTATCTTTGAGAAGGTCATAACCCCTGTCCTGACCTGGGATCCATCTGGATTTTTCACATCAACAGAATGGGTCTCTGATTAATTTTGGTGGCCCTTTTAAGAGCTCTGTCTGAAAACAGAGATTTCAGGAATAAACATACTATTTTTAAAAATCTGAAGATGGCATATATGGAACAAAAAGCAATCTGCTATTTCCCCCACTAGTTTTGTATACTTATGTATTCGCACTTTCAGAACGTGTATTTCTACTAACAATTTCCTAAACAAGATGACAATTCACAGGCAAGGGATTACAGTGCTATGAGCAAATGCTTCGTGTCATCAGACTGCCAACAGATGAAAATGGAGCGCTTTACACCAAAGGCATAGATAGATTCCTTGTAGAAGCTTTACAGCCTGTGAATTCCTTAGCATTGTGCTCAAGTGCAGAACTTGAAACCCTTGCCTTGGGTTTGCATGGCAAGATGAGCACATGATTAAATGATAACTAAAATGATATCTTGTGGGGAAAAAAAATAAGACATACTATCAAAAACATGATAGGCGAACAAAGCTGGACATTTTAGAGACAGATTTTTTTTTACATAATATTGAATATATTCATGTAATACGACTGAGATTACATAAGCTAAATGAAGGACATTTATATTATGTTGCAACTATTAGGCATTTTAAAATGTGATTTGACCATTAGATAAATAAGGTTTTTTCTATTTAACATTATTTAAAGTTTAATTTAGTATCTTAGAGATAATTTATTATGTTTTTTTTATATATCTGTTCACTAAGCGTATATGTCAACAGCAATTTTATGTATGGGTAAACTTACCTACTGATTCTAGTTTATCAAATTATATATATATGTGATAGGATAAAGGTAGTATATACAATAACACTCCATGCTGTAAGTGTGAAAATATGCCAGGAATACAAATGATTTGGTCAAGGAGATGTAAAATTCAAGACTTTTATATTTTATTTAGTACTTATTATTTTGTAATGTATCTCCTTAGGCCTCATTTCCTCTTAATTTTGAAAAACAGCATTTCTTATTCATGCACTGACTGATCAAAGACTCATATGTAGCACCGTTCAGATTAGAAAAACAGATTTTTGAGATTCGTAAGCCCAATTCATGAAAAATTAATAGGGTCAAATCTTATTGTTTTCACTATTTTCTTAGGAAAAGCATGAAAAACAAAATTGAGGACTACAAAGTACTTTATATAATTTTTAAAGAGAAACTAATATTTTTAACCAATAGACATCCCTCTTATAATACGAGTTAACATAAAGATAAATTATGAATACAGTTTAAACAACATAGTATTTATTTTTCTTGATTTAATTTTAGATTCTTTCACTTAAAATGCAAGTTTTATCATCTTAAAACTTATATGAGAAAATCCTGAATTAGAATAATATTATAGGAGATGTTGGTTGAATTTAAAAGCATTCAAACAAGAATAAATCACCACTGTGGGAAATTCCATTTTCATTTTCAATAAACTTCCTTTTATAGATATGAACCACGATAACTGGTTATCTGAAATACAGTAATCGATGTGATAAAATCCTGGAAAGTATTATGAATTAAAAATAAATGAGCTAGACCCCAAAAGGAAGTTATAGAAAACAAAATAAGTGCTTTATCAGCACTAGAGCAAGCTACATTACTGAGGGACTGCTGACATTGAAAAAGATAAGGCATTAATACTTAAAGGGAAGTGTGTCAATATATTTTATTATTTTTGTCCCAATATAAATGCATGTAGAATTTTGAAACTGGAGTGAGCAAAGTGGAAGTCTGTTAGCCTGTTGTGTGTCTGCTTCATTGTCAAGACTTTCTCCTCGAACCAGAGTGATGTCAGGGGACAACTGCCAGCAGCTACAGAAACCACACCATGGAGACTGCCTGTAGAGAGAACTTTCATACCGTAGCTTGTGTGACATAGAAACTACCAAGAATCTATGCGATGTCAGCCCATTTCAAACCACAGAAAAACCACTGCAGAAAAGGAAAGTTCATCTTTCTGCTTTGCTTACATATTAAACAGAGCATGTTTTTTTTTTGTTATTCAGTTTGCTCAGCATTTGCTCTAGATATTCTGTGGCGCTATATACCAGTTAGTGATTTTACTGTGGGGAGCCTTCCTGTGTGTTGGAGGATGTTTAGCAGCAACCCTGACCTCCAGCCACAGAGTTATCATCCTTGCTCCTGAGTTATAACAATAACCATGTCTCCAGGCATTCCCAGTGTACCTCTGGGGCCAAAAGTACACCTTGTTGAGAACCATTGTTGCACAGTAATTATTTTAGTTACATAATGTGACTTCTGACTTACATCTGCAAACAGGATATTTTAATGATACCTATAGTAAGGGGCTGATCAACATTTTGTGTACTAAGTGATAGCTATCACTATTGATTTATTATCAGGACTTTTAATACCACATCTGTCCTCATATCATGATCTTCACCTAATTCTAATTTAGTTCTTATTTGCCTTAAGTTTAAAATTGTTAAAAAAATTTTTTTAAATGTGAAGTGGCTCCTTTAAATTGTACTGTCTTATAAAACATACTATTTAAACCAGCCACAGTTAAACAATGGAATCTAGTGTTAAGAGCCCTGAAGTTACCACTTTAATAAGTAAATTTTACTATTAATTTTGTTGAATGGAATATAACATTAAATTATATCACATCATTAGAGAAGGGACCTCATGATAAATACTTTAATGGAAACATACAGATGAGACCCTTACTTGTTAAATTAACATTGTGGGTCATTCCAACTTCATGCATTATTCATAGCATTTTCTGAATGTTTTCAGTTTTAAAATTCCAATAAAATAAAGGTGTTTATTTCAATTTAAAAAAAATCGTTGTGAAGTGAATCCTTGACAACTCTGAAGTTATACTATATTATTTATATTTTGGCTTTCATTTTTACTGATAAGAAATATACTGTTATTTTAAATCTTTTTGTTTGTGAGTAACCTTTTCTCTCTGGTTCTAAATTTTTTCCTGTCTTTGGTATTCTGCAATTTTACTACAATTACTCTAGGTTTAGGATTTGTTTCTATTTATCCTGTTCAGAAGTAAATGTGCCCCTTTAAACTTAACATTTATGTATTTCTTTTTTCAATTCTAGAAATGTATCTGCTAGTAACTTAAAATATTGCGTCTCCCTCATTTTTTCTTTTCTCTTTGCATTGCTTCCTTCTGTCATTCATATGTCTTTGCCTCCCTATTACATTTTCCCTTCTTTGTGAGGCTACACCTCTGTAATTTCTTCTATCCTTCAGTTTACTAATCTGCTCTTGTTCTGAAAAGTATTGTTCAACCCATAGTTTAAAATTTAGCATCGATGTCAACATATTCAAGTCCAGAGGGTATAATTTCAGACATGACCCTTTATTAATATAATTATCTCTCTTTTCAACATGCATTTTTTAATTTTAAAATTTTAAATTTTTTAAAATTTTAGAAACTTTTGTATGAACATTTTAAAAAAGTTTGATGTTATGTATTTTTATTCTATAGTCTGTTTTGCATAATTCTGTGCTCAAATGCTCACATTACGCTAATTATTCTATAAGTTTTGTTGGACCACTTTCCCTCATGTAGTTTATACACTGTTATTGTTAGTGTATATTTAACATGGGAATTTCACTCAAATAGGGTCCTAGCACCTATACTCACGTGTGTGTGTGTGTGTGTGTGTGTGTGTGTGTGTGTGTCTTCTAGGTCCCTAGGGAGTTCACCAGTTCCAGGTGAAGTGCTATTCTGGTATTTTGCTTCATTCTTTCTGTATCTAGCAGATTATGAAAGTTCAGAAAACCACAACCATGCTTGCTGTAATTTTATTATTTATCAAAGAAAAATTTTTTTAACACTCAAACACCAGGAAGGTACACAAGCTTCTTCTTGACAACAGGAATTTTTTTTATATCTTTATGAGTATGGGGGTTCCAGGTTCACTCAGAAATCTTAATTTCACATGAAATTTTATACCAGCTGAAAGTCCTGTCACTTACATCTGTCTTGACGTCAGAACTCCAGCCCACAGTCAGCAGCTACTGTATCTTAGCAGAATACACATCGAGACTCTCTGGGCATTAGATTTGTGTTGTTACTTTCTGCCTTTGAGTTCTTCCTCTCTTTTGCTATCTGGAGATTTCTCTTACTTTCTTTTGAGATTGGCTGTATTACTTTTGTTACCGTTGCCGTGTTTTACGGAGCATTTCCACATAAATGGAATGGGAGCTGCTAAGTGTCAACTCAGTTCACTATGTGACCAGAAGTACCCCTCCCTTCCTTCCTTAAAAACACAGATCGAAAACTTAACACTTTGGGGCACATAAGTTTAAAACTAAAGAAACTGACTAACAAGAAAATATACCTATTACAAAAAAAGGTCAAGAGTCATTATAAACCATCATTATGATACATTATGTAAATATATTTGATAGCAGATGGGGAAAACCTATTTAACAAGTGTTTCACATGAAGCATTCAAAATGTAGATTTCAGTGTGCTTACTAAAGCTGGAGGGAGCCACAGTGGAAATAAAACAATGAAATCTTTGTTGCTGGGAGAAAGTTCTCAGCCAGTCCTTCATTGCAGCTGCATACTAAACAGGATTAGAATGCCTCTGCAGCTAACCTGTGATTACGTTTCACGATTTAATCACAATCAACATCTGTGGACCAGGAATGACATATTACAATGACAACTACTGTAAACGAAATGAGTTGTTAAAGAATAGTATATACGCTTAGATGAATTAAGGTAGACATTTGGTTTTACAGTTTTTAAAGTGTTGGCAGGAAAATATTTGAAGCTTTCAGATGAAGAAACTGAGATTCAGAAAGAATAGTAGTAATAGAAATCGGGCTCATATTACTTTACTCTTTGTGTTTGTCTGAAATTAACTCATTTAAATTGGGGTCACCCCAATTAAAAAAAAAAGAGAAAAAAAAACTAAGGTGCGTCACTGTCAGCATATTCTTTTGTTAATATCACTTGTTAACTTATTTCTAATTATAGTTTGAAGACAACTTATGCGTACTCTTTTAAATATCTTCCTTCCTGATGTCTCTTTAATAATATAGACACCTATAATACATTCTGTTAAGTAATGAACTACTCAATGGGTCAAAATTTAGTTATTTAAGGGGAAATCTATATTTTATGTTTTTAATGTAATTTCAAAGTTACAAAAACTACAGTTTTCTTAAAGAAAAAATTCTTCTGGTCTTAAATTGATGAATTGAATGTTGTGTCATGGTTTATAAGTATGTACACAGAACTCAGTTTTTCTTTACTTGATATTCAAAAAATGAATTTGTTGATAATACTTAAGAGATTTAATATTCCACCATGATAAGATTATTTATATCTAAAATAGTAGCTATCTTGAGATCTATCCCAGAAAATCAGGCACAGGTTGAAAACTTTACTACATTTTCATTATTCCCTATGGTGGTTACACTTCTATCATGTGCTTTGCCATTTATTTTTGCTTTTTCCAATTTTGTTTTTCTTATAGAGGTTGTTATGAGTTGAATTGTGTCCCACCCTCCCAAAAAATTACGCTGCGGTCTTAACCCCTAGTAACTCAGGATGTGACCTTATTTGAAAATAGAATCATGGCAGATGTAATTAAAGATAAAGTGACACTGGAATAGGACAAACAATAAAAAAGAGTGCTCTCTTATAAGAATTTCTTGTAAAAAAAGGAAGAGGCCAAGTGAAAACAGATAGATAAGAAGAAGACGGCCATGTAATTAGGAGGAAGAGATTGGCGTGATTCATCTATAAGACAAGGAACACCTGTGGCTGCCAGACTCTGAAAGGGGCAATGAAGGCTACTCATCTAGAAACTTCAGAGCAGGCATGACAAACCTGTGGCCCAGGATGGCTTTGAATATGGCCCAACACAAAGTCTTAAAACATCACGAGCTTTTTTTGGTGACCTTCTTTTTAGCTCATCAGTTGTCATTAGTGTCGGTGTATTTTATGTGTAGCCCAGAACAATTTTTCTTCCCATGTGGCCCAGGGAAGCTAAAAGGGTGGACACAGCTGCTTTAGAGGGAGCATGGTCCTGCCATGATTTCAGACTTCTAGACTCCAGAACAATGAGAGAATAAATTCCTGTTGTTTTAAGCCACCCAGTTTATGGTACTTTCTTAGTACCTGAGAAACTAATGCAAGTGACATTAAAAAAAAATAAAAATTATCTTGTATAGTTGTCTTCATCACTACCGGTGAAGTGAACATAACACATTTATTTCTCTAATGTCTTTTGTTGTTGTTTGTTTTACTTGGCTCCCGTGGACATTTTCCTTTATATTCCCACTCCCTCAACCCAATGAGGTTCATCCCAGAATTCAAATTTAGACTTTTATATTTGAGATATGGTTTTCATTAATAAAAAAATAATAGACAAAAGTTTACCTATGAAAATACAGTTCATTTATTTATTAAGAGGAACTATTAAAGGAACAGTTATGAAACTAAGAATAACCATATCTTATATCTAAAGAGATATTAAGCATTTATCTGGGAATTACATATATTACCTTACTTAATCTTTTCAACAACCATAGATATTAAGTGTGCAGGTATATTACTTTTCTTGTGTTATAAAAAAAGGGTATTAAGTTTTTGTTACTATAGCTAATAAATGGCAGTTTACAATAGAAAAAAATCAGTTAATATTCAGAAAGTAATTTTTAATTTGAAAAATTGCATTGTCCAACTTGGTTAAAAACAAAAACTTGAAACTCTGTGGCTCGTCTGTAAGAAAAAACTTCCACAAAGCACCACAGGTATACAAATACATTACTGAAAGTGCTTATAGAACAACCAGCAGTGATCAGGTACTGTTTTTGTTGTATTTAAATAATAAGGCAGTGAAAAAGAAAAAAATAGTAAAAACCAAGGTGACTAGTAAATATAGAGACAAAAAAAAAGCTAAATTCAATTTATAGCTATTTTTTCCTACACAAGTTGCATTTTGTAACTATGTTAAGTAAGAGAGAAAGTAATAGAACCAAAAGAGAAAGCAAAATAATCTATCACTCTGTGTTTTATAAAGAATGAATTTCCACCAATTGCAATTTTGTGCATGGGTTTCATGTCTCTGATGCAACCAGGACTTCGGTTGTATAATATTGCACCGTCTGGTTGGTGGCAGTCACTGCAAATCTTGACAGGCAATACCGTCTCTTTTACTCAAGAATGCAGAAGATTAATGTCTATTCTTATCAAAAAGTCATATTTGTCCAAAAGAAGTGAATTAGAGATGGGGTGTCCACAGAGAATGTTTATTTTTCTCCTTTGTGAGGAGAAAAAAAGGAAAAAAACCAAAAATCAAAAATGAAAGCAATAACCCTGGAAACAGTTACTGAGGCTAATGGGAGAAGTATTTTGACATTCTAAAGATTCTTAACACAGCTCCAAAAAGTCTTAGTAAAGTGGTTTAGAAAGAAACAAATAAATAAAGATCAACTCTTGACCCAACCATTCCAATTGCCTGTGAGTTACATGTGTCTATTGCTAGTGGCAGGTTGTAACCATCACCCTCTTCTCACTCAGTGTTATCTCTCAGTTTTTAGAAGTATTAGAAGCTCCATGGAGAGAGCTTGCCTAGAGAGAAAGCTCGGCTCTCCTCATTAGCACACAGTAGTGATCCACAGGGAAGCCAGCTTTTGATTATTAACGTGAATTGTTTGGGCCATTAGCTGTCACCTGTGTCAAAAACTTGTGTAGTGCTGTTTAGCTTTGAACTTCCTTTCCTGCTGACAAATTTAGTTTAAATGTGCCTCTGGGATCAAATGTCATAAGGAGAAATGCACACAGTAGGAGCAATTATATAAGTCTCCTATAGGACTTCTGGTTGAAAACTAAATTAATCCTCAATACATAATATTTTATGTACAAGTTTCAGAGCTTCCTAAACCTTAGGATAAAAACAATATTTATTAATAATGTCCTGAGGATTTAGAGTCAGTATAAACCCTTATAACTCATTTTATCTCTTTGAAATAGCAAATGTTATAAATCGATGTTAGTTCCTATTAATGTTTGAAATTGTTATCACAGAGCTGTTTTTACTTTTAATTTTTGGTAATTACATAATTCAAATCTGTTAGATTTTCACAGTGACCATTAACAAAGTAAACTTGATAAAAATACTCATGTATTTTTCGCTATTCATATTCACCTAGTAATTGATGAAAGCATTCCAAATACAGAGGCATACCTTGTGAAATGCATTCCTCTGGGTAATTCACAGCAAGTAAAATGACGGTATCAAATCATGCCTCATCGTGCTCACCCATACCCATTTTAGAGAATGAAAGAATGAAGGATCTAGAGTTGAAAAGATTAAAAGCAAAGAGTGTGCTTCAAATTAGGATCTAGCTACCTTTTAGTGGTTTAGATTTATCAATGGCTAAGAGTCATTGTTATTAATGGTGTTTAATCATAACTCTCTATTGGTAAACAAGACTTCAATAGATATTTTGGATAAGTAATTCACGTATATGCCTATTTATTAAAAATCTGGTGTGGGGTGGGGAAGAACACGCATGGCCTACTGAGAATGACGAAGTTATTTTCTTTAAGATGTTCCTGCCCTCTGGCTGTTCCAGCTCATGCCTGGTACTGCTTTCCTATGTGCAGAATAATCATTTTCTCACGGTATTGGTATCCAACACAAAAGAACTCACTTTTCCCATAAACTCCCTACATCCCCCACACACATTATGACAATATTATTTTGAACTCTGCAAAAAAGAAAAAATATATTTTTATAAACTAACTGAGAAAACTCAATTCTTCTGCTCCCCCACTTTCACAGTGGAGAGAACACGTTAAAAAAATGGTGATAATAATACCTGTGAACATCCCTGCATGCCTTAACGAGGGGCCATCATCGGGCCCCACAGGGCGACTAAAGGAAATGGAACCAAGTAGTATATTCGAGAAAGCAATCAGAAAGGACTGATGGATGGGGTATAACCTGTTTAGTTTTCCAGACATTATTTGCTCTAAGTTTTAGAAGCTTTTTAATAAATTTTCAAGGGACTCTTCTGCCTAAAGTAATGCAGTAGGGACTATTAATATCAGATTCCACCATTTATGAAAATGACCTTGATTAAAGAGATAGATTTAACAGGGAAAAGACGGCAAGTACGACAATATGGGCCTGAATACTTGTCTTACGTCCAAGTGTGATTCCGGCCCTCTCATGACGTCTTTTAAAACACTGCAGAAGCCTCTGTCCTCCAAGGAGTGCCCACCCTGAAACTTTATCATCAGCAATTCATTCTTTTTCCCTCTCTCCATGGTCATCTTTTTACATATTTTCTACTAGGATAACATTTTAAGCTTGAAACAGGGATAGGAGAATTAATTTATCTTTTTTCATTCTTTTCTGATGATGAAAATAGAGCAGTAGCTGGTAACATTTTCTAGAATTGTACATACTGAAAGGAATCTTCTATTTATTATTAAGTCCCTCTCTGCTTCCCAAAAGGATGAGGTACTTTAACAAAGAACAGATATACTAAAATCATTAAACTTAGCTCTAAGAAGAATTTATAGCAAGAGTCTTTGTCTAAGGAACATTAAACACTAAAATGGACAGTATCTTCAATAGCAGTTTTAGGAAAAGAGCAGAGGTATTCTTCATATGGCCATTTCTTGCACTGACCTTTGATAAGAAGCCAAGGGTATGATTCCAAATCATAGTTCTGTGAAGGCATTTCTGAACGGGGCTAAAGTAATACAGTCCAGGTATGTACCATCCTCGTGAGCTGACTTGATACAGGGATACAACCTAGAGAATCTAGAAAGATGAATGGTTGGCATGTCCCCAGGCTACTGATTCCCCTGGAATTTCAATTGACTCAGTTATCAGACGATTAAAAATCGAGACTTCTGCCAGGCATTAGTTACGTCTTTTCTGTGTTGAACATTATTACAAATCTATACAGTAATAACAATAGCAACAAGAACAATGCAAATAATAAGAGCTGACATTTAATGAGAGCATGTTATGTTTCAGACCCTGTGCTAATTAATATGCATGCTTTATTTAAAGCTCAAAACAATCTCGTGAAGCAGGTACTTTTCATTTCACGTTCACTTTACAAAAGAAAAGACAGAAGCTTACAGACATGAAGCAAATTGTCTGTGTTCACCCAGATCGTAAGTCAAAGAGTTGGAATGAGAATGAATCCAAGTCAGCTGCCCCGTGATCCCGGTGGCTCTCATCTATACTGGCTCATATTTCAGCCAGAGAAATTACAGCTGGAAAAGGTATTGCTTTGTTATCAAATAAAGAAACTTATTTTATATTCTTGTTCAGCTGAAGGGTCATCTCACCTCTTTATACAAGTAAGCTTCGGGAAGATCTTTAAACACGGCCATGATTTTTAGAGCTCAGCTTAAATCTACCCTAATTAGAACATGATTTTGGTTCTTTGGACCAGTTCACTTTCAGAACCAAATTAAAGTCTTTGAGGACAGGGCCTTTATCAGCATTTATGGAAGGTAGTCAAAACATGTTTATTAAATGAATACAAAAATAATGTTATACTACCTTCTTGTGCTTATTGAGAATACTCCTGTACTGTTGTAGTAAGAAAGCCTCAGACACGTAGTTGCCTGTCTTATTTGATATGGTAAATGGATATGTGTATAAATAACCTAAGAATTAACTCAAGTTACTGACTAAATACATTTTAAAAGATGTGTATTTTGGTGGGAGCTGGGCAGGCCACAGTTCCGATTTATATACTGGAAAGTTCTCTCCTACCCATATTAATTTTATAGGTTGTATTGGGATAAGGGCTCTGAAAGATAATTAAAATCTTGCTATCTATATTGAGTTAATGACTCTAGAGAGTTTAATAATTGAGCAATAGATCCTATAGAAAATTAGTTTTCTCATGGAGAGAACACATTGAATAACGGGATAGCTGTGCCTTAACTTTTCCTGAGGTCCTTTAAAATTTTAAATTGATACTTCTTATTTAGTACTTAAATGAGATGAAGAGAATGCCACCTCAGTTAAAGGGATAAAAATAGGTATTATAAATTTTGTAACTCATGGAAAACTACATAGGTGAAAAAACTTGAATGTTTGAAAAATAATAGTTGAAAAATTATGATCTTATGATAGAATTGCTCCAAAGCCTGGTCCCCTCTTCAACAAAATAAAACAAACAAGAAATAAGTGGCAAATTGTCCAAAAAGAGAAGGCCTTTCCTCAAATGCTAATGAGATTTAAAGCAATTAAAGAGACACTAAAACAAAAGTGGTTATTGAGTTTGGTGGAATAGTGTTTGGTATCTTACCTTTAAGCTAGATGATGGTTAGAAATTTATACATATTACCTATTTGTACAGGGTAAGATGGGCAAACTACATACATTTAAACTTTTTTAATGTATGGTTTTTAATGGTTAGAGGAGTTTTATTTGTTTTGTTTTGGGTGTTTTTTTTTTCCTATTTTTCAGGTGTGCACTTTTAGAAAAAATGTGTAATTATTGTTACTATCAGCATTTTAAAACTCTAAACACTCAATTCTAATGCTAAAAACTTTTCAATGTAGTTGTATTCTAAAATTTAAATAACTTTTTTTAGCTGAATAATCCTAAATAATGTGTTTTTTAACATTAGATTTTCCTGAGTTGTAAATATTTATGTATTAATGATAATATTAAAAGTCACCTACATTTTCTTATGAGAGTAACAAGAGGGTGAAGAAATCATGCAACCTGTTAAACTGGGGGGTTTTCCTCTCTTGTCACAAAGCACTATCTTAACAAAGAACAAAAGAAGCACGTTTGAGACTTTGAAACCCTTAACAGTAAAATAAAATTGTATCTTTAAACATTTTTATAATAATTAAAGATCTATGTTTTCAGTTTAGTTATCATACCAATAATAAACTTCTACAGATTAGGAAAAATGTTTAATAAAGGAGCTTTGGAAGAAGGTATATTCTAGTAGATGACCTATTGGTCTGGTTCAGTGGTTCCTAACCCTTTTAAACACATTTCTATGAATTGTACCCCTTGTATTTAAAACAGCTATTTTTAAATACTGACACTTTTGATTAGTGCAACGGTTCTCAACCTGTGGGTCATGACCCCTAAGAACTGTATTAAATAGTCGCGGCGTTAGGAAGGTTGCGAACCACTGGATTAATGCCTATCTTAATGTAAAATAGCAGAAATGAGGTAATAGAGAAGAAAAATTACTACACTAAAAGTACAAACCACACATTTAATTTTATAACATTCACTAACAGTTAAATAGTGGCAATGATGATCAATTATTTAACAAACCTTTAATTTATTATTAATAATAATACTTATTTGTGTTACCTGAAAAGTCTGTAATAATTGTTATGTAGATCACTAGTTGATTAAAACATTGTCAGTGAGATCCTTGAGCTTGCTTTGATGCACATAGTTTCTTGACATCAGGCTCAAAAGATACAAGATACAGTCTTAAATCTGGACATGCATTAGGCTTGTTGTGGTACATATTTTCTATGAACATGTAAAAAGAAAAAAGCTCTCTCCACTAGTTCAGCATTAGTAAATGGCAAGAGGTATTTGAGTGCCTACTCACTGAGCTGTTCATATTCCTCACTGACTTCTACCCAGAAGGTAATAAAAACAAAACAAAACAGAATTTATCGCTTCTGGGCCTTTTGGCTAAAATCAAGTGTAAAATTAAAATTTAAAGAAGAATCAATTGCAAGTTTGATTAACTGCTCTTTTGCATTGATTGATAGTTCAACTTCTTTGAAGAATTCTTTATTGAAAGTTTGTGCAATTTAGTTGTTTTCTTTTCCACATTGAGGGAGGTACCTATAAAAGGACCCTTCAAGACCTTCCAAGTGACTTACAATAGTCTCTTTCACTAGGATGGGTGTAAGTCATTCTCAGATAAGAAGTTATGCAGTTTCAAAATCTTCAGGCTGACCTCTTTCAAACATGCTTTCCAAAAGTCCATATTTTTAATCATGGACTCAGTTTTGCTGGTTACTTTGAATACAGTAATTGAGCTGTTTTGAATTCCCAAATTGAGCTTATTTATTTCTAGAAAAATGTCTGATAAATATGCAAGACTCTGAAGCCAATCACTTGTCTTGAAACTTTGAAACAAGAGGGAAATGATGGTCTTCAAAAAATATCTGGACTTCATGTCTAAGTTCAAACATCCATGCAAATACTGCCATGAGATAGCAACCTTACTTCTATGTGCAAAAGTGATGTGCTATGAATGCTATTCATTTCTTCACACAGCACTTTAAACAATCTGGAGATTCATGGTTGTAACTTAATAAAATTTACAACTTTTACAGCCTCATCAAGAAGAACATCTTTCAGTTCACTAGGAAGAGGCTTGGATGCAAGACTTTGTCTATGAATACAGCAGTGACTCCATGGTACGTGGGGAATTACTTCTTTAACTCGGCTGCATAGGCCCATAAAACAACCTGACATAGAACTGCCTCCGTCAGTGCATACACCACAACAATTTGACCAACTAATGTCTTTTTCAATGAAATAACCATTGATTGCACTTTAAAATATCTTTGCCTGTGGT
This sequence comes from Lyroderma lyra, assembly GCA_004026885.1. Lineage (NCBI taxonomy): Eukaryota > Metazoa > Chordata > Mammalia > Chiroptera > Megadermatidae > Lyroderma > Lyroderma lyra. The sequence continues at coordinate 124,459 of PVJL010000823.1, forward strand.
AAGCTCTGTCAATGGGTAACAGAGCAACAGGTTTTCCTAAGTTTCATTTCCTATGAAGTACCTCGCAACAATGAGCAAAATACATAAAATCAGCAACATCTACATTTTCATCAACCTGGATGGAAAAGAACTGAATTTTTTCTAATTCTATCTACTACTACAGCTTCAACATCGTCAGACATTGCCTGAATTCATCGAGACATGGTACTATTGAAAAAGAGAGAGTATTGATTTTGCAGACACACAAAAAACGGTACCCTTAATACAAAGAGAAATTAAATCTTCAGCTATGGTGTGGTTTTTACCGCCTTCAACTATGCGATAAGCAATATGGTGAAGCCTCAACTGCATTCTCATTGTCTTTCTTTCCTGACATCATGTATGAAGTAAGAGTCGGACACCTTTCTAAGTGCCAACAATAATGTATTTCTTTGTTTTTATATATAGAATGTTTAGTTTCTCAATGTTGCATGAGTAGAGAGGTTTTTATTCAATCATTGGATAATATTTCCCCACACACAACACACATTCCCTACAAATGAAAATCTGTATTTAATATATTCTTCAGAGTATTTCCTTTTCTTCTGTGTAGTGTCTGAGGCATGCACCCTTTTACTATCTCCCAGTGTGAGATGCACTTATAGCTGTAGAAACGTGTTGAGAATACTTGGCGACGGGTTATAATCCACATCAAGTTTTGTTTTTTCAGCCGTTCCTGTTTTCAACCAATGATCCATACTGACATATTTAAAAATCACTGATAATAATAACTGAAACTATGTTAAACATTAAATACAAAAACTACTTGAAAAGAATCACAATGAAAGACAACACACTTTTTTCACTCAGTCAAAAACTAAACTGATCAGTTTGGATATGGATATATTGATATATTCGGGGAAGTTCTAGAAACCTTGCAAATGGATTGTTCTGAAAATGTGCAAAATGATTGGCAGAAGAGTGGTTTGGGGGAAGGGTTCATAGCCACGTCCTCACCAATCATGAGTTGCTAATGTGATCTATTAATAATTTTGAAGTGTCTCCATTAACGGTGATTCAAACTTAACATTTATTGTTCCATAACTAACAGTTTGCATTGTTTTACTTTACTTATTTTTTTGCCATTACTGATTATTTTTCGCATACCCCTGAAAGGCCCAGCACATACCCTGGGGATATGCATACCAATACCTGGGAACTCATGGTCTGGAAAATAAATAACAAAGAAATTCAGTGATGATTTTGGAATAACTTACTTCTTCACCTTGGTCAAGTATAACACCTCTTTGATGTTCATTGAAAAAAGTTCTCCCAAATTTCTGGATTGCTATGCTTCCTGGGTTTATTTTAAGAAAAATATCCAAGCATAGCATTAAAACTTAAATGATAAGGCAAACAAGGCTGGTTTAGATTCTAAGTATACATATGTAAATTAATACAAAATTTTAAAGTATTTGTTGTCACATAATTATAATTTTAATTGATGTGTAAATGAACCCACTCTCCTAAAAATTGTAAACATTAAATAAACAGATATCTATATAAATGAAGTTGAAGAACAGTCCCAAATTTTCTGGGGATAGAAGGTGAAATAATGGTTACATTTGGGAAAGGGGTTAGTGTTTGAGAAAGAACATCAAGACTACTGAAGTACGGTATCTTGACCTGAAGCCATTTATACATCTATTTGTTTGTTAAAAAAATAAAATTAAGCTGTACCTCTAAGGTTTGGAGATTTTATTGTATATGTATTATAATTAAAATAAAGAAAAAATAAGCAACTTATGTGTGTAAAGTAGAGGCATACAAATAATGTTCTACCCATACAGACAGAATCTTTGTGGATTAGACAAAGGAAATTCTGGCAGCTGTAGCTTGTTGGTCAGAAAGTTTGATGAACAGAAAAGGGTAAGGTTTCTACCTTCATTTACTTGGTTGAGCCTCCACAACAGTGTATCTCCAAAGATTAATTAAAAAAATATTATAGAGGGAGAAAGATATTGAAGAAACATAAAAATATTTGTTTATATATATTTAATCACATCTTAAAGTATGATGAAAACTATTTAATGTCAAAATGTTTTAGATTTATTTAAGAGAAAATAAACATTTTTCATTTTCTAAGTTATATATTTCAATGTGCAAATTTTGACCTGTGTAATTTATTCAGAAAAGTTCTACATAGAATACAATTTCCTTCATGAGATTAACATGATGAATAATCTTTTTATTTGATGAGAGAAATTATCTTTTTTTTTAAGATAATCCTTTTTTTTTAATATTTATTTATTTACTTATTTGTAGTATGTGGGTAGTTCCCTGGCTGGGAATCGAACTCAGGCTGCAGCGCTGATAGCACCAGCGCCGAACCCTTAAGCCACTACACCACCAGGGAACTCCGAGAGAAATTATCTTTATCCATGCCACTTACAAGTCAATTCTTCAACAATCAGGCTTGCATTTAAAAAAGATATACTTAATGTAGGGCTAACCAGAGAATGGCCAAAGAGTAATTAAATTGATTATTTTGTTGAAATTTAAGAGCTCACATTATATATATTGATGAATTGTGGCAGAAATTGGTGTTTGGAACAATCTTGAATATATTGCTTGGTAGAGAAAAAAATACCTTGAGCTATCTTTGGAGAATTAACCAGAGTACACTAACCTCAGAAATTATAATCAGAGGAAATCTGGCATTTTCATTCTAGCAGCAATTTGTAAGTTTTTGGCCTAGTTTTTCTTGAAATCTTATATAAGGTGTTGGTCAAGATGGTGAGCAGATTCAGTGGTGTTGAGTGATAGTATATTCATTTCTGGATCCTGTTAGATAAGTTTGTTTTACAGATATAAGACTTTGATTTCAGAAAAGAAAGAGGCAAGGCATAAATGTGTTTATATTTGTTAAATTTGTTTGCTTAAAATGTTCTTAGTAATAGGCTTAAGTAATTAACTTGTTTAAACTTGAATAAATTAAAACTTTAGTGTATGAACTGTCAATTTCCTAAAAAATGATACAGAAAATAAGAAAATTAGAAGTTGACATTCTCATTTTGCATGATGGTAATGAAATTGTTGAACTATATTGCCAATATTCTGAAAAGTTTTATATTTTTATTGTTATTTCATGTTGCAATTTAGATTTAATAAAGTACAGATTTAATATACATGATTGTTGGTAACTGGTAGTTTTAATCACTGAATTGACTATCAATTTATGAAGTCTATTATAATTTGGTTGTGTAATGCTTCAGGACTAGTTACTTTTGCAAGCACTATTTGCTAACTCTGAAATTTGGCAAGAACTTGCTTGTATTAATTCTCTATTAATGGCTGTCTATACATATAAAAATGTATTACAGGATTTTCAGTTAGGCAATTCACACATACCAAGGTTGTTTATTTATTTAATAAACAGAAAAGAATACTGTGAGATTGTTTTTTTCTTTCAGAAAAATAGAAATGATTTAAAAATTTACATTTCAAATATAGGTAAGGTACTGAGTTAAGAAAACTAAATAATCTCATAATAGGCTATTGGACAGGAAATTTCATACAACGCCTTGCCTTTAAGACTAAGGTAAAATTATTCTTTGTTACAGAACTCATTTTAAAAATTTATTTTGCATCAGTAATGTATTTACTACCACAAATAGAGGTGAAATAACATTTAAAATCTAAAGTAGAAGTAAAGAACGTGGGTATTTGGAGAAAAATAAATAATAGATATAAAAAAATTTTGTAAACTATTAATTACTATAATAGCATTACCTGTTAATAGCTATAATCATTTTTATTACTCCCAAACCATTATTATCCTCATTGACAAATAATTATTTCTCACCAACCTTAGACAAAAGTATTGTGTTTTGCTATAGGAATAGAGAGTTATGAGTAAAAGCTTCTGTCCTTCAGTGACTTACAGTATATTTAGAAAGAAAGAGCATAAATTGTACATCTTAATACAGAGAGATATGTGAACTGTGAAAGTACAGGAAGAAGCATGACATTCTGTAGGAAACCAGAATTAGGGTCCTGTGAAATTGTTATTGCTGTCCCTATGCAAATGAATTCTAAGTTGTTACACCTTAAAGAACAAAGTTAAAAGTGTGATCAGTCAAAAGAAAAATCAGTTATTACAACCATTTTTCCCACATTCATTTGCTGTCCTTTTCTTATGGAAAACCCATGCCCTCTTGTGGACAGGACTATTAGTTTAACGAATTTCAAAGGTGACCCCGTCTTTTTTGTCCAACATCAATAAGTATTTGTTAGAAGTGGACTCAGGCCTGTCACTACCAGATGATTTTTAGTATCTTAAAGGTCACTGAATTAACATTTTTAAAAGATTTAATTTTGTACACAGTTACGTTGGCATAAAATCAGTTTCTAGAATTTTCTAAGATACTAAAATTTTTTTCTGTGTAATTGTCATTTCCTGTTATAAATTTCTAAAACCAATGCTATAAGCACCTAGCATTCCATGTTTATATGAAGGTGTAAAGTAAAAATAAGACAGCGACCTTTTCCACCTGCTCATTTCACTGCTAATAATCACAAGTCTTCAGACTTTAAACATCTATTTCCTATGTGTTTTAGAACAGCAAACCTAAAACAAATCTAATTATCTGTCCCCTTCATAAATCAAAAATGGTCAAGAACATACAGTGTTGAGTTGCAAGTAAAATAGTTCCTAAGTTCATATATCTTAAAAATGGAATGAAATGGGTCCATTTGTAAAAGTCTGTATCTCTAAGACTTACATGTGGACGATACTAGGACTGATTTCTCAGATCTCCTTGCTTAATAACCTAGATTAGTTTTTAGTAATTTGTTTATTTGGGGGTGCTTATTAGCATGCTGTTTGTATTTCGTGATTCAATTTGCTAAATAGTTACATTATTTAAATTATTTAATTTTATGTATTAGTTTATATGCCAGTCACATTGCCATGAAAGCCTGAATTTAATGTTTTTAAGCAAACATACAAGAATTATCATCCTTCATTAAACTCTCTAATCCTATATACTTATTTTTTTAAAAAGAAAGCAAATAAACATTCATTGGGCTTGACGTTATATAGACTACTTGATACCAAGAGAAAGTCAAAAGCGCTCTGTCCTTAAAGAATATGCTAGATAATATATATCATATGACCTGAAGTTTACAGGCAGAAAGCATTTTACATCGGTTTCTTATTCAAATTTTAGAGATTTTTCACAAGCAATTTATGTAGGTACAAGCTTCTTAAAATGTCCTTTGGGCACATCTGTCTTCCCAATTTCATCAATTCAGCTGAATATAATACCCGTGTCCCCAGGTAAAAGTCATGATGCAATTCTATCAGACAGTTGCTGTACTTTGCACAGTGTGGGTGTGAGAGCTAATTTTGTCCTTAGATTCAGAAGCTTCATTAACAGTCTTAACACATTCACTGCAGCTTTCTAAACCTCTCAGGCTTTAACACTTACACTACTGCGGAACGAGGGAGAAAGAAAAATAAAAATATCCTTGTTTTCGAGACACATTTCTGATTGGCAACAAATAGAGCTCTTTTGGGCACTTCCTAATCTGAGTTCCCACAGTGTCATGCCATGGAAGCCATTCAGCAATGCACAATTGATACTTTGAGAAAAGTACTTTTCCACATGCACGAACACACAAATATTTTGCACAAACATAAATGAGTTAAGAGACAATGCCTAGATGATCATAGGAATTATGTATAGGTACAAAAGAGCATTATAGTTTTTTTTTTTAAAAAACAACCCTTTGCTGCTGTATTTTAAAAACTAATCCCATATTATTGTAATTACTCAATATTAGCATTAATTTCTCAGATTTCAGTGATTAATATTTCTACCAAAATGCTGCCTGGTTTTTAAGTGAAAGCATTTATCAAAATCTAACCTTTGATTCTAATATCTATATTCAATGATTATGCCAGTGAATACATGCAATTATTACATAGATGTTGGGGAAGAAAAATACAAGTTATTTCCTTAGTAATTATTAATACAACAAGCTTTGTCAGACTAACTTCAACAGATATACTAGAGTGATAGTATGGAAAACACTGTCTTACATGTGTGCCATTCTACCCATCTATCTACTAGTAATATGCCCTAATTATAGTTCAGTGTCCAATTTAACCAGTCTAAACTTTGGATTACAGATATGAAAAACACCAGAGATGGTTAATGAGAAAAAAATGCATGAATTTAAGTATATATATATATATATATATATATATATATATACATACATATATACATACACATTTCAACGATCAAAAGTATTCGAGAGGGAGAGAATATGAAAGCATTAGGAATTGCTCATTTTATTTCTTAATGTCTATATTGTTCATTTTCTTAGACAACATGATAAAACCTCTAGCTATGCAAAGTCATTATATTTTTAATGGATATACCCAGATTTCCACATTGTCTAAAAGCTGTAAACAGTAAATGTTGGTGGATATTTTGGCAGTAATAATCCGGGAAATATCTTAGAAATAGACACAAGTATTATAATAATATTGAGTAAAATAATTTTAGCTATATCTACAGTGAAAATAATAAAATAAAAAAAGAAAGCATGCCATTTACATTTAAAAATGATGTAATGACATATGAATGACCAAGGATATAAATAAGTTGGATCATAGAGGTAAAAAGTTCTATTCATCTTAAGGTGTACACTTTTACTTCAAAGTAATTTAGTTGTTTGCATGACAATGACATATATTAGAATACACTGTTCACTCTGATATCATCAAACCTGATTTTCTAGCAAGATATCCTTAAGGAATTACCACTTAAAGGGCAGAAAATATTTTTGAAAAGCAACCCTTTCAGAAAAGGTATGCATATAAAAATGACAGTTATTAAAGATCTACATTTGACACTCCTTTCTTTTTACTGAAATCTAAGGTCAAAAAATGCTATTCAAATTGCACTATTAGGATAATCCTTTTTAACAAGGCTATCAGGAGACTTGACCCCACTCACACAAGATCAATGTATCATAATCAGACATCATATCAATCCTCTTGGCTACTTTGCCGGCACCTGAGAAGTGCAGTATTCTACAGTATTCTTCAGTCACTATGTTCTGTATAAGACACCTTAAACTCTTGTACAGAAGACAAATTTCATTATGGAAAAAGACTATGTGTAAATGATATTAAATAACATGCAAATATAGTCCCTCCCCCACCTCCAAGTAAGCAGAAGATTTAATAATTATCTTCTATAGCTTATTTTGTCCTATGGGTTATTTCTTTCTCAAGCATTTTTGCTGATGTCTAGGGCATACTGTAGCAGACAAATGGTAGTTGGCATTAAAAATTGAAGCGAAGTTTACAGGAGAAGATATTAAACTTGAGAAAATTCTATTTATAATCTCATTTTCTTCCTGCCTCCACTCCCCGCCCTCTCCACACCACAAAACAATGGGAAAAACTAACATTATTCCAATTTCGCAGCTGTATTACTTGACCCAGCCTATCCTTGTAATTATAGATGGGGAAGAGAAGCAAAGAACTACGTGGTGGGGCCCCCATTTGACTGGCAAAGATGGTAGGGGCTGTGTCGACAGCCCTTCGGAGGGGATAGTTACGTGGTACTTGCTGAGGCCCTTTTGTTGGTGTAGTCTGGACTAATCTTATTTTCCTGTACTTGTAATTCAGCTCTTCCTTCTTTGCAGACGACCATCATAGTTTTATTTATAGAATAGAACAACCTAGAATTTCTTCCTGTAATTCTTTCTTTGATCATCATTTCCCTCCTATGAGATATTGATTTCCTTGTTTCTTATTCCAGCAACCTAATTCTCATTGCTGCTTTCTCCCTCTGGTTTCTTGATTCTGGATCTTTCCCAGAATCTGATTAGATTATACATACTCAGAAAAAGGCCCAAAATCTTCCCTGTACAATAAGCCTATTGTCTAAAAGAGGTCTGGGAAGTACAGGGTGCCACTTGTACCATCAACACACTTTGTTGTTACTGTGGATTTTGCACTTTATATTCCTGTAACATCAATTAAAAAAAAATAACAACTGATAAGTCTCCGTATTTATGAACATTTCCAATTAAGAACCCTTAAATAAATGGTATCTACATAACATCATTTTATAAATGAGAGTATTTTAACACCAAAACATTGGAAAGAGCACTGTCAGAATAATGCATTTAAGCCTTGTAAATGGAGTATTGGGCAAAACTTACAAATCTCTTTATTTTTCCATCTTTCTGCACATCCATAGAACCTTCTTCAGAGATCTATTCTGTCTAGCGACTAGTAGTTGAAAACCACTGGCGAAGTGCCTTATACACTTTGGTTATAGCTTGTGACATAGTGGAAAGAGCTTGGACAAGAAATCAGAATGTGTGGGAAAAAACGAACCCCAGGTCTTCATTTAAAAATGGGCTTAACACCTCTCTTACTCATGCCTTCCATGATAAGGAAATGAGAAATCCTCATAGCTGGAAAAATCCCTATAAATAATAGAACATTTTAATAAAGTAATCTACGTAGCTATTAGCATTGAGGATGTTGGTCATATTCTTGGAAACCTTTATTGTACTTTGTTTCCCTTTGATAGATCATCTACAAAGGAAAAGCAAATTTACTTCGGGATCTACCTGAGTCTTTAGAATGCAGAGTAGGAAAAGGAACTACACTATAATGATCTCCTGCTGAATATTTTAAAATAGCCTGAGTTTCATGTACTATAACTCCCACCTGCTTCTGGAACAGTAAAAATTTAATGGCATTAATCAAAACAAAAGCAGTGAATTGGTTGCTTTGGATGTAAAGGCCCTCCACAACCCACACCACCATCCCACCCCTGAGGGATGTGGGCTGTAAGCAGGACTGGTGCTACAGCTCTATGGTGGATTCTTCACCTGCACCAGTACATTTTATACTAAATACCGACATCCCCTGAGCTATATCAGATTATGTATTCTCCCTTGTAACTACACTCTCATGATTATTTTCAGAACATGATATGTGAATATTTACATATACAGAGGGTGCCAAAAAATGTACACACATTTTTAAGAAAGGAAAAAAAAACTATATTAAAATTGTAATGCTCAATATATATTGGTAACAAAAAATGAATACCAGTCACATTTGACTTCTGCAATGACAAGGGGTGCTCAAAGTGGTGACCATCAGCATTCAGTCACTTCTGATTATGGCGAACTACTGCTTGAGCAACGTTGTTCCAAGTGTCCACTTGTATCACTGCGCATGCCCTTTCTATTTCCTCCCAAAGTACTACCAGTGTAGCCAGATTTCTACAGTACACCACATCCTTTAAGGTCCCCCATAGGTAGAAGTCAAGGGGTGTTAAGTTAGGAGAATGTAGGGGAAACTCAAAAAATGTCCTTAAATTTCAAATACCACATCAAAATGGTCTTGCACTCCTAGAACAACAACTGTGCTTTCACCATTTCTTTTAACTGTCCTGCCTGTCACATGGTGACACTAGCATTCATTCGATTAATGCCCTCTTTTGAGTGAACATCATACTACACATTGCTACCACAATTCAATTCAACTTCAAAAAGTAGATAACATCGCTTAAAATGTGTATATACTTTTTTGGCACCCCCTGGATTAACCTCATAGAATAGAAAGCAGATTAAGAATTTGCTTTTAGTTTGGATTTATGCAAGGAACTGAGATGTCTGCATGATGCCATCTGATACTAGAGGACTATAAAAAAAGCTTAAATTGTTGGAGGTGTAAATATAATGTATTTTTTTGGCTACACATATGCTCATTCCTTAATTCAGATGTTTTTAGTTCTTGTCCAAGAAGCTAGTTCTATTAAGTGGCATTTTTATTTACCGAGTAGTATGTACTTGTCCAGAAAATAATATAAAATTTTTTTTGCATTAATAAAAGCACTGTAAGTTTTTAAAAATAATTTTTTTCTTTGTTTCTTTACACACAATAAAGTAAGAGATATAGGCCAGATTTTTAAAATAATGTTATTAAAGCTATAATAGGGAGCCAAAGAAATATTACAACACTGCACTCTGTCTTCTGGTGGATGAAATGGTAATAATCTACTCAGCTTTTTTGGGGGTATCTGGGTATGTTACTCTGTTTTGGAGAAATTTAGAAGACCACATTCGATGTGCTTACATTAAACTCACTGCTTTGGTTCTAGATTTGAAATCACTTGCCTTATATCTGTTTTAATTTTTTCTGATTTTTTTTTTAGTCAGTGATTACATGTTGTCCTTAATTTGCCTCAAAATGAACTGATTCAAACAATTAATTTCAGCATTTGCTATTTCCTCATTTTATCAAGTAAAATTGTATGTTTTGTACATGTGCCTTCTTCTTTGGAAGATTCTAGTCTATAAAAACAGTTTATGAACAGACATTTTCTTTGAGGGGTAAAGTCAGCTAAACCTTAGGAGTGGAAGATGAAAACTGATCCCTGCATTTAAAATGTTTCCTTTATCTCTACTTCCCTTTTAAAGACCCTTGCTCATCCCTTTCTATTTAAAATCCTTGGGCTACTCAGAAATCACTCTCTTGCAAAATACCAATAAGATCAACCAAACTGCATTTACTAAACATACACACATTTTCAATGAAGGAATAATGACTGCAGGATAGTTTCACATGCAGGATGCAGACCGTGAAGGCTTCCTCATTTTATGTAGAGCAAGAAGAGTTCCTTGTGGACTGATGGTCAAGACGAGTCCCACCTTCCTTCAACAGGTGTTTCTATCCCATCCCCTGATCGTCTGACAAAAACTGAGAAGTCCCTCTTGTGTACTTAGCCAATACCCCCTAATCTGCTGGACTACAGGCACTGACAACTTCAAACTGCTAAGACATTCAACATGGTCATCCTGCAGTTGAAGCCTCTTTCAACCTCTCAGTTGATTTGACCTAAGTTTACCACTAAAGTAGATGTAACCATAGCACACAAAATGTGGGAATTTTTTTTTTGCAGCCATAAGCCTAAATAATACACAAATAGACTGAAGCACAATATTTGAGTACCAGTTTCCCAGCAAGATAAAGCCCACATTTGCTTATCTTGAATGAATCAGTGATGATGCCTTCATTCTCTTATCATTCTTTTGCAGGTAGGCCAACATATGAGGGGCTCCTATGGTCAGGGAAGTGTTAGGCACTTGGGAATACAGGGGTGTTTAGTACATACACCTTGCCTTTTCACAGGCTTATATTTCATTAGGGAAAACAGTTTGTAATTATGCAAATAGTTGTTTTCACTGGAATATGAGTGCCATAAAGAAGATGTCAAAGGTAATTACTCATAGGCAGGTTGCTATGAGTGAAGTGAAGGAGGTAACCATACAAAGATCTATGGAATGGGGTGGGGAAAAGGTGGGAGAGGTCCAAGTGAAATAGAATCAATGCAAGGCCCAAGAAATACAGGTTGCAATATTCTTAGTTTTCCCTAAAGCTCAGTAGCTTGACTAGGGTCCTAATATCTTGTCTGGTTCTTCTTATGTGCTCTCTATTTTATTACAGGCATCTTGATCATAATTGGATGTGCTATCTATGAAGGCAGGCTGATAAATTTTGCCTCCACTGTCATTTTGTTTTTGTTACATTAGAAATATCTGAATATAACCAGTTCTGTGCAGTCACAGGGTGTCTCCCTCCACCTTTCTTGACCTTGCACACACAGATGCTTACATTTTTCACCCAGTGCACATCGGAATGGAAGCGTGTTGAGACATTCAGTTCAAACAGCATGCAAAAATTCAGGCTTCTGCTGAAAAGGTCATATTGACCGTTTTTTGGAATTCTGAAAGTTTTCTTCTTATAGAATTTCTCGAAAAAGGAAGAACAATAAATGCTGAATGTTATATTGAAACTCTTACCACATTAAAAAGAAGAATCAAGTGGATTACAATAAATGAAACAATTCTTCAACACGACAACCCAGACCTCACCCAAGGGCAGCAACAAGAGATGCAAGTCAATGCCTGGACTTCTCAGTGCTGCCACATCTACCGTACAGCCCAGCCCTGGCTCCTAGTGATTCCCACCTGTTCTCAAAACTACAGGGACACTTGAAGGGCCAGCACTTCATCTGTGATGAAGAGGTGATGTCTGCAGTAAGGAGATGGTTTAAAAAACAAAACACCAATTTTTTAAAGTACAGATTTCAAAAACTAGGGCAGTGATGGTGCAAGTATATTGAAACATGTGGTAATTTTGTAGAAAAATAATTATTCAGCTTTGAAAATAAATGATGTAGGTATACATTTTTATTTTATTAAAATATATTTCCTAGTCATTTTCTATTTAAGTGGAGGCAAAATTTATTAGCCTGCTTTTGTAAAACCAAGAAGCCATCCAAATGAGTCTGAGTGCCTCTACTCTCCCAGGAAGTCCCACGATATGCCACAAGCTCCTCACCCAGACATATACCTTAAGAGATCAATGCCAGACCAGCTGAAGCCAGAGTTCACCCACCCCTTAAATGTTACAATTGAAAGCCATGTGAATAGTATAGTTACACCCAGAAAGACATAAGATGTTTTTGGAATCAGAGATCCAGGTAAAATTCTGGTTCACATAATCTTCAGAAATCACTTAACATCTCTGACTTGCAGCTATATCAATAAAATGCTGGTCTAGGGTGGTCTACATTAGTCTACTTAATACATCTTCTATTAGAAAGATTAAAAGCAAATTAGTGTAGAGTATACAAAGATTGATAAGATATTTGCCTCTGCATTAAATCTCCATAGCATCATATGAAGATAATAAAGTACATATAAAATTTATATAAATACTCATTCGAAAGTAACAGCACCATGGAAGGGGAATTAATAAAATGTAATTTGAACTAGAGTATAAAAATACATTATTTTTTAGCTGGGGGACTAACTCTAAATGGGGGGTTAATTTTCAGGTTTTTAACCTTGTATTATAATTTGCAATTGACATTCAACAGATAAGGGTGTACATCTGTTTGAAAGAAATAATGTAAAATCTAAAAAAAATGTAAAATGAAAGGGAAAAATCATGGAGCAGTTTGAAGGATATGTTTTTATCCAGTTTGGTCAGGTTTAAACTTAAAAGTGAATTGTGAAAATTAAGCCAGGAATGCAGTTTAGGAGTCTGAATTTTACTTTGTGGGAATGAGGAACAGGAACCATGAAATTTTTTAGATTAAGGAGGTGACACGTTAAAGTGTCCTTTAGGAGGGTATGTAGAAGAACTGGCAGTGAGAAATGATGGAAGGCTGAGAGATCAGGTGGGATTACCTGATTATAAAACACAGTGACGAGCAAGTACAGAGTATTTACGTAAGAAAAGCAGAGGTAACATCTCTTAAGATATATAAACCAACAGTGTTTATTATATTAAGACAATTATATAATAGTAAGGTTTTTCCATTTAGAACTTGCAAAGTTATTCAATTTGAGTTATGCACTATTGTCTACAAATAATATGGGTATCTGTTCATTCTTACACTGCTTTTATTCAGAATATTACTGCTGAATTCTTAGTTGTACTTTATACCTCATGAAGTCAAGCTATAGATCTACTTTCTTAAAGTTATCATTTGTCTGGAATAATGCTGTATTTATAACTGCATATAGGGATTGGCGAATTTGAAACCACATTCTACACATTTCATGGTTTTTAAAAATGTTAACCTTCTTTAGTCTATTATAGACATTAACTACAGTAAATAAAAAGTGCCAATAATATCATCTATTAATTATGCAAGTTTTCATACTGAGTTTTAGTCATATACTTTAAGTAGAGATATCTAACATACTTTATACAATAATTTACATTCTGGGTTTACTATTTCTTGGGTATATAACCTCAGTTAATTTATTTAACCTCTAATTTCCTGATCTTAGAAATGAAATTATTTTAGTACCTAACTAATAGAATTAAATTGGTTAATCAAAGTGAAATTCTTAGCTTTAAGTGGTTGTTTAATTTATAATATTTGTTACTCTATATTATGCACTTTCTCTGCTCAAAGGGCAATTTTGTTTTGTAAAAAAGTCTTAAAATTTCAGAAATTGATTTTGAGAAGGGGAAAGACAAGCCACATATTGCTTTTTAAAAACTGAAGTCTGTGGGAACCAAACTGAAGAAAAAGTTAGCAATTAACAAATCAATTTAGACTATGTCTGCAGTTAACTCTGATTATATACACTAAAGGAGGTTCATGTTGGGGCTCGACTGGCTGTCTACATTGACAAATTAACCAGATAATTGACATTTCTTATCTTAAGGGTGTATTGTAAGCATATAGCAAGTCTAAGACTAAATGCCATGCAGTGCTCCAAGCCCGAAGTAAATTTGAAACAAAAGGTGCAGTCGTTTTCACTTTCATTAACCCACTGACATTCTTGCTGCCAACCTCATTTCAAAATATTCCATAGAGATTTGGTAGAATTAAAAGAAAATGCAATCTATGTACTTCACCCCTCCATAATTAGTAATGTGGAGACAGCACGTTATAATTTGAATGGAAGTCAGGATACACTCCATGTCTTCCTTGCTCTGTAACTAACTAGATGTGTAAATTAAAGCAAGTCACTTAAGTGCATCTAATTTTCTTCATTTAAAATGCAAGTTGGATGGATGATGAGAAAGAAGTACTTGGCGAGAACTTTTCACAGGCAAGCACTTTGTTTTAGGATCCTGGGTGCTTGGTGAAATGCATTATTATAGGAAGTGATAAGATTTACAGAACCAAACCTAATGCTTCCAGCCACAAAAACATATGGTGCGTATTCATCCCCTCAAATGTTGGTGTATCAAGGAGGCTACTTAAGTAGTGAATGCACTGACTAGGGAGAAACCAAGAAATAATCAGGAAAACAGTAACAGTCAATCAAGATTGCCAATTAAATTTGTATCTTCGGAATACAGCCATGATGGGAAATTAATAAACTGGTATCGCAGAGTACTGGAGGAAAGAAAATTGGCTCTAATTTGAAGTATCTCCAAATGAACGTACATCTAAACTGCAGCATTCTAATGTGCGTCTGAGTCTTATCTTTGAGTTTTTCATGTGTGCATGCAGATCAGGTATAGGCCAGCTAACTTTCCATTTCACTATGCAATTACTTGGAATATGCATGTAATTGAATATATACAAATTCTGAAGATGCAATATATATGCCAGCATGAAAACTGTGCACTTTGCCCATTTTGTAATATAAATCCATTCTGCAATAAATATATTTTTAAATACTTTTTACACTATTTTTTCAGTATATGTATATATATTCTTCTATATATATCCTGCAAAAAAGAGTGTATAAAGAATGTATATATGCATATGTATATACACGTATTTAAAAAGTCAACAATAGTATTAACAAAACCATGTCATTCAAATCATCTACAGAAATATGCAGAATAAAATTAGATTTCCAAAAGCTGACAAATGATAATGGTTGCAGTCTGTTTCACATAGAATGAATTTTTATTTTATTTATTTTTATACAGTACATGCCTGTCATTCAGGTAACTATTCTCCTTGCACTTCTTCAAATTTTCACAGTGATTTTGTAAGGTGGAAATTGTACCAGTTTCAGAGGTGAGCAAACATAAGTTCAGAAACTTTATGTGCTTCTTCAAGGTCGCACAACCCAGAAGAGCTTGATATAGATTGAAAAACTGGGACTAATTAATTGCCAATGATGGTTTCTTCATATTATATGGTTCTAATTTCTTTAGTAAATGTATGGAAAATAGTAATATAAACATGTTATGCAGCTGAATTCTAGAATTATTAAAGTGAAATACCTAGTTCTCATTTCCCTAATTATTAAAAGTGGCAAATAACCAGAAGAATGAGGTTTGGGAATATTTGTGATAATGAAAGACATCATTATTGCTTTGATACCACATGGCTTATAAATACAAATGAATAATCTATTTTTTTTAGAAAATTGATTCTGATAAGGAACTGAGAGGAAATCTTGTGAGTTTTCAGTTATTATTACTATAATAAGCAAGCCAAACAACCTCATTTCTCCATTAAGATACAAGTTGAGCAACACAGAATATGAAATTATGGCTTATTAGACTATTGAGAAAAATGAATGTAAAATTTCTTTAATGATTAAAATTTAATCTGCATATCCATTCATAGAAAATGTATTCCTTTGTGGAATAGTCATTATTGGCTAACTTGAAACTGAAGAGTCCGGAAATAGAGAATATTGCCTCAGTAGTTTACAGTTTAAAATTTATCAAAGAATCCGATGGGAAATGATGCAAAGATGATATTAACAGTAGTTTTAATTAACTTGTTGTTGGTTTGACCACATTTTGATTTCTTATTCAAGATGTTGCCATTAATTCAACTGAGAGCAGATTGCATAAATGTGAAGTCATCTTTCCAATTAAATTCTATACTTGTTCTACTCCAAAGAAATAAACCATAGACTGAATTTTAAGAGGGCCTCTAAGAATTTGTCTAATTATTCTGGTTTGGTTCTTTAATGTAAATTTCCATGACTTCATACTAATATTAAACAATAACTAAAATGTGCATTTGGAGATCATAAGACTTGTTTTTTGTCCTAATTATAAATTAGTGAAGACAATATCCCATGTCTCTGAATTGGAATATATCACAACAGAGGACAAAAATGTATTCATACTCAGAAAAATTAGGTTTAAAATCAGGCCGATTAGTAGCAATTGATTAACTTATGTGATCTTCAGTCATCAAATGATAGATAGGAATATATAGCTAAGGTGCCTTCTAACTTTCAAACTTCAAGTTAAATAAGAGCAATCTTTGGACCACAATAACTGAAATTTTATTCAAGGAGGTGTGTGAGTGACTAGTTGAGTAACAACTTACTTGAATGGAATACATAATTTTTGAATATGCATTTATTAAAACTACCAATTATTTATTTCAGGTTAATTTGTTTAAATTTTAAATGTCACCTGCCAAATTAGAATCATGCCATTTTCTTCCCTATTTTATTTTTGTCCCTCTTATGTGCTAACTTTCCTAATTATAAACTAGATGACAAGTATGGGGATTTCTCTGACTTGGACAAAACCAAAGTACAGTTTTGTTGAAGGTCTCCTTCTCTTATGATTATTGTGTCTCGATGTGTTCCATGGGTTTTTTTTTTGTTGTTGTTTTGTTTTGTTTTTTGCTTTTTGGTATGTGGGTGGCTCCCTGGCTGGGAATCGAACCCAGGCCGAAGCCTTAAGCCACTATACCATCAGGGAACTCCCACCACGGGTTTTAAATAAAGTAAGAATTGAGGTTTGAATAAAATCTGAGAAGTCAGAAATGCTCATACACATTTATAATCTTTCTCAATTAGACAGGCTACAGTTATAGATCAACCCATTGGCCCATCGATGTACAGTGCTAACATTTGTGAATATTTAGCTGTGTGAGGATTCAGTAATTCAACATTATCCAACAATGTGTCTGCCAGTTTATTTGGGACTGGGATTCTTTTGCAGTTCGTCTCATTTCAAAATCTTTCTTTACCAAAAAACTCCAAAATTCATTTGTGCCTTTCATTTTACAGTATCTAAATTTAGGTGAGGGAGGGTATTTCTGTTTTTAGGTTTTTGACATGACAAATTCACATAAGCTAGACCCTGAAATTAATTTTTTTATATTCATACAAATCACTTCATCTAGTTCTCCAAAGTTTTCCAAAGTTCTTCATTTACTATTTTAGAAATGGTATTAGATTAAATAATAAATACATTTTAATATTTAATTATCCTCCATTCTGGATGTGAAAATGACAAAAATCTATCCTTGAGATAAATTAGCCAAATATCAGTCTAGTGTATCTCTGTTATTTGCTTCTAAGATTCTGTCCCTTTTGGTTCAGAGTAGTAGCAGAAAAAAAACCTTATTTTTATTTTTGCACTTATTCTAAATTACTGTTCATATTTCAGTAAGTTTCATTGCTGCCTTATTTAAATTAAGTTACCTGTGGCTGTTAAGTTTTAATTGCAAAGTTTTTATCTTCACTTTCTCACTGACTACTAAAATGATCCACATAACTTCTTTCACATTTAGACAGATTTAGACACTTTCCCCACCTTCCTATACAACACATCACTATATATGCCTAGGTCTTGGTCCTCAGACCACTTCTTCATTCACACTCCACTTACTTACTGTTTGTCAATCATCTATTTCAATTTCATAACTTTTGTACTTCATATGTGCTGAAAACTGGAAAACTCTATCTCTAGATGGAACTCTTCTCTAAACTCCAGACTCACATACCCAATAATACCCAAATCTCCATTTGAATGCCCAATAGACTTCTCAAACCATGTTTGTCCAAACACTCATATTCTGATTCTCTCATTGGCAATAAATAATAACTCTGTGCTTCCAAGTGCTTTCTCCAATAACCTTGAAACCATCCTTCACCTTGTGTCATACTATCAGCAAATCCTATCCGTACTACCTTCAAAGTATACATCCTATCTCACTGCTATTTCATTCCCGTGCTACCTTTTGGTCAGAGGCACCATTATTTTTCTCCTGAATTATTGCAGTAGGCTCCTGAATGGTGGCTTGCTTTCTCCAGTGCCCTTTCCCTGACCTACAGTCTCCTCGTGTGTATGGCACAGCATCCAGATCTTTGTACAGTATGACACGTGTCATGCCTCCATTCAAAACCTGTGCAATCAAAACCCATCTCACTAAAAGAAAAACAAGCTCATTTAAATAGCTTACAAGGTCCCAAAAAATCTGTGAAGATCTGCCATCCACTGCATCCTCACTCATTCCCTTACTTCTGACTTCTTCCCCCATTAGGTCATTTACTTCATCATTATCAATCTCCCATTCACCAGCTCAGTTTCTCTGATTATCCTAACTAGTAAAAATTGGAATCTTTTAAATAATTTTGGAGTAAAGCAGGCAGTCTCCTGTCTCAATATATTATCATTTGCCCTTCTCACTACCTAGAATGCTTCTCCCTCAGAAATCCCCATAACTAACTCTGTCAATAAGTGGGACAACACAATTTGATCACATTCTCAAGAAAGGAACTGTGAGATACATTGTTAATTTTTAGTTATACATTTTATTCTATAGAGTTTAATAATCTGATTTTAAATTTTAAAAAGGATTCATGGGATATAACCTTTCTCAGACTCTTGAGTTTAATATTATTAGCCTTGTGGTCATCTTTTACTAAGCGATTACACTATCCACTTTTTCATTTTCATAGCCTCAACGCCGGAGAAAATTATTTTCACAGCTTCAAAAGTTTGCTTGGGCACTTCTTACTGACATTGCCAGACTCCTTCTTTGGAAGCTCTTTTCCAAACCCTAGGTCATGGTTTGGTTTCAAATTATTACTTGGTTGTCTTCAAATATCCCACTAAACCTTGTTCTATGTGAGATTAAATTGGCTCAAGTTCACACTTTAAAAGCATAATGTACACTGCAGATATAGTCTAGAGAGGCTTGAGGCAAATTATAATATTCTTTTGTTATATGCTTTCTTTATAAAGTATCTCACACTTAAATATAAAGAGTCACAGCATTGGTGAAAACTACAATAATAGAACAACCAAAGCACATTGTTCATCTGATGCATACATTTGTATGTGCAAGTAATATAACATTACACACTATAAATGCAAATTACATAATATCGGCCATTTGGTATATAATAGTTTTTGCTTTTCTTATTAAGTGAATCTAATACCATTAGTATTTCTTAAAAATAAGATTTATTTTTAGTATATATGCATAAAATATGGGTAGTCCTCATATTTACATAATTAAATGATAGTGGATTAGATAAGTAAAATGAATTCACAGATTCTAGTAATAGAAAAGCATATTTATGAGAATGAAAAATTTCTGGGAAAATAATGTCTTTTAACTTTCTAAAATAGTATTACCAATAAAAATGAATACAATGATTCCAGAAATATAAGATATAAGAAACAAACAACAGCAACAAAAAACTATGTAATTTTAGAATTGTTTTCAATTTGAAAAGTTGGCCTTAAACATAATTCCAAAATATGAAATATAACAAGTTGCCAACTATATCATTGAGAATATTTATTCTATCAATATAAAATTTAACTTGCTATGTGAGTAAATATAAATCACTAGTACATAGATCCTTTATATTAATACCTGTATTAACATTTTCAACATTATGTTTAGAGGGTTATTAGAATAATCTTGTATATTTTTAGTATTTCATTCCTGTTGTTTTAATGAGCTGAAAATTTGCAGAATGAATGAAAACAAGAATATTACTATTTTGAGGTACAGACTTAGCAAAAGTATGTCTTTAAAACAGCAATATGTAAAAGAACTAAATAAAATAACACTTCGCTTTTAATTATGTTGAAATCTATATAGGTTTCAGCATAGGTAAAATTACATTTATATATGAAGTAGATATTTTGGCAAACATGGACTCTAGTTTATAAATTACTGTCTAAATTGTTCTTTAAATGGGCAGATTTACTTTTTAGAATTGCCTAATATTTTATAGTAAAAGTTTTATTCAACATGTTAAAATATAAATTTAAAATACATTTTAATATATTTCATATACATTATATATAACATTTCAAGCATAGGTTAGCTATATTTTTGAAGAATTGTTTAGGTACATATAATCTGACTTTGCCTTATTATTGAATAGAATTTATTTTAAGATGTTTTTCCTTCACTCATAGAACTCTCAGGGTAATGAGATTTTATAAACAGAATGACAAACCATTTAAAGTGGAAATGAGCAAAGGTGTACAGCTTGTGCCTAATAGGCCTTCCCTTAGTTTCACAGTCTGATAATTTTCTTTGCACACTGCCTTGACCTGATTATTCATGAATTTTTGCATAATGAGAGAAAGCTTTTAGACATGTTAGGTGTGACATATAAAATCTGCAGCTATTCAACCATTTTGAAAATTCCTGTTGACTTTTTTTTAGGTAGATTTAGCAGTCAAATAATAATTTGATGCAACATGATGAAAATGTTGAACCTATTTATGAGATCTTTGAAAACATAAAACGTCTTTGAATGTTTTACTGCATCATTGTCTGTATAAAAGTATTCTCATGCATGTTTTAATGTGTTAAAACGAGCAATTAATACACTCATTGCCACTCAAAACATTATCTAAGGATATGATGTTTTATTCTGTTAGATTCATTCTTATCCAAAAACAAAAATTGAAAAAATAGTCTAGTCACAAATATCATTTGCAAATTAGACAATTAAATACATAATTTCCAGAGATAAATTCGATGAACCGTTCTTGAAAATAATGATAACATGCCCACAAATGTAATAACATTTAAATTGAGATATAATTGATATATTTGTATCTCTTTTTTTCATATTTTCTATCTGTGGAATTTTTGGTCCATTTCTAGGAAATACCGAACCATAGCTACAACATAATTACCTTGGTCTCTAATTCTGTTCATGTCACTGAAATTTAATTATATTTTCATTTTGACAATTATATTTACAATTTCCAGAAAGTATTTATTTTTCAGCTTTCTTTTTCTATCACCCTATTTTTGATTTTGCTGTACTGTTGTTTTTGTTTTGCTTGTTTATTTTACAAACTCTGAGGATGCCTAATAGAACTTGTAAGATTTCTATTTTCTACATTAGTTCTCCTTTCTCTGTGATCAGGGGCATTCATAGTTCATCTTGGTCTCCAATTTATGACTCCAACTTTTCTTGCATATGAGCTATACTAATATGCCATGTTCTATACTTAGAATCATCATAGAAAAATCATCTCTTTATGATCCTTTTCTCAGGAAATGCTTGCTGTTGATTGAGAGGCAGGTGCTTGTGTGATAGCAAAGGGCTTATAGGTACTTTGAATTCCTGGTTTCTCTGTTTAAAATTTCTTCAGTGTTTTCTTGAAACATACTCTTCTGATCATGAAACTTGCACTATGGTTTTCATGGGCTTTTTTCATGATCATTTCAATGTTATGTGAGTATATACTTAAGAATTTGTTCAAGCATTAGAGAATATTGATATAAAGTCTAGTAAAGTTATTATTTTTATCCTTTTTAGAAATAATCTTATCTAACTTTACAAATATACATTAGGTAGAAGTAGGTAGAGTCACCACATATTTGAAATAGAATTGCATTTTTTAACTTTAATGATGTAGACATTTTATTCTCTCTCTAATTGTCAATTTGTATTTTTTCTTTAGTGCACTACCAGTTTACATATGTCTAAAAATGTCTCATTAGTTTGTCCCATCACTTTTCATTTATTTATAAGCGGACTTTTAAAAATATTCAGATGTTTCAGTACTACTTAAATTCACCCTCTTAAAATGGAACTCTTAATCAAGACTTTAGATAACTAACAAAATTGGTAGCAAATAAATATTAAATTGAAAGTATAATTAACTTAATCAATTAAAAAACCTTGTGAACAAAAAGCTAAAAGATTCATAAACATGAAGAAATAAAAAATAGTTCTTCAGGAGAATATATAAAATTAAATCCAATATAATTTCAATTTTATTTCCTCAAAAAAATGTCTAAACATTCCACTAATATAAAGATTATCAGGTACACCTTGAATCTCCTTTAGAGAGCAGATAATTGTATTATCTACCATAATATTTTGATGGCTAACATAAATAACATTTATCACATTTTCAATGATTAAAGATTCCAAGTGAGTAAAAATATCCTGGCTTGTTTGTATAGAGTAAGTGATTCACTATTACAGAGTACTCAGAGTAATTTATCTGTTGCTGTAGAGAGGTTATCAATAGTACAAGGTTATCCTGACCTCTATGGTCTCATAAAATATTTATTGAAGTGATTAGAAACAAAGATTTCTATACCAGTTCTATAACAGATATTTATACTACTGAAAAGTATATGCTGGATTTATGCCATTCTGCTAACTCACGATTGTTTCTTACTAATTTAAGTGAAAACATATTTCTTACTCTTGATACCTCAAAATAGGCACTATGTACACATCTTATTTGTTTACTGAATGATTGTCTTATAATTATTTATTTAAAAGCTATATGAATTTCCAAAATTTGATCTCCAGATATGCAGAACAACCTTTTTAAATGGTCAAAACCACAGATCAGTATTGTTATAATGGGGGCTGTAAACTAGCCCACATTAAACTAAAAATATATCTGATATATAAAAGACATATATCTTTATCTATAAGATATTTTGCAATAATGCTTTAAAAAGTGCTACTTTTCCTAAAACACACACACACACACACACACACACACACACACACACACAGAATAACAATAATAAAACTACAATAATATTAACAAGGTTTTATCCACACACCTCTGGAAATAAGTCTGCCTTCGAAGAGTGCCTGAGGCATTGTATAAGCAAAAATGACTTTATCTGTTTGGAAAGCCATGCTGTTAGACATGAGAAAGATAAATAAGAATAAAATAAGTGACCTCAGAGGACTTATGATATATTTTGGAAGAAAGGAACAGGTGTAAAATAAAAAACATCAACACAAGTGATGAAATACTTCATGATAAAGAGTGAGGTGAGTTCTAGTATCCTTAAAAAATTTAAAGGAGATACTCCCAGGGGTTTAGAAAGTAGTCTGAATCGAACTGTACACTGAATATAGAGTTTATATGGGTGGAGAGACAAACAAGATAGCAATCTACATAATGATTAGTTAAACTATTCTGTAGAAACGGGAATAGGACTAAATAAAGATTTAGGAAATGTGCCTGGATTATACTTATGGGGGAATAGAAGTTTTGGATGACACTGTTGAAAAGATCAACCTAAAAAATAATAAAATTAATCTTTCAGCATTAGAAACCTATTATTTTTAAATATAATCTATTAAATATATTAAGCAAATTAGGACAAAGTTCTAATATAGGTTGTAGAAAAGAGACTCTAGTAGAACTAGTGAAATAAAAAGGAATTTGTGGAACCTCTAACAAGAGGTGGTTTTTGTGGAAATAAAAAGAAAAGAAGAGACTCAAGAGGTGAAGAGAAAATTAAAAGTATTGTCACTTGCATATGGGCAGAAAAGAGTCATACATGGCTATCAATATTTTAGCCCAAGAAAAGAAGAAAAATAATAGAATTCTGGACAAAAAGAGCAAGTTTATATACAGAGTTATTCTTTTTTTTTTAATTCATTTTTATTGTTAGACTTATTGGGGTAACATCTGTTAGCAAGGATTATTCTTGAATGAACAGGAAAGCATGTTGGGAAACCGATATAAATTCATCCAATTCCTCGAATTCTATCTTTTATATGGGATCATTTAAGATAGAATTAAAAATGTAACAATGCTAGATATTTAAAGTCTAGAATAATCCACTCTAGCCACAGAATGGAAAAGACTCACTAGACAGGCAAACACAATATACTGATTAGCTGAATTTTATCTAGTGCAGTAAAGGAAATACAAGGAGTAAATTGCTTTCATCTGACAAAGCATAGCATACTAATGCTTGATGAGATTTTTTTTAACTTAAAGTTTCAGGATGAATCAAAATTCCAAAAGAAATTTATAGAAGAAAGTTGATTCATGTAACATTTGTATTTGACTGAGAAGCTATGGCTAAAATTGGGGATCTGGCAGGAGATTCGAGTAGTAGGTGAAGTCATTCAATGACTGAATTTTCTAACTTTCTAAAAAAAGTTACATAAAAATAGAAAATGGGAGAACTAAAGAATGAGCCTTGGTTTGCTCATTTAGCCATTGGAATTAGCTCTGCTTCCCTATCCATTGTAAAAGGCTCTTCTATACTTATAGAGCCTTGAGCTTGTTATTTCAGCTTTCAAAGATTCAATTTTCTCATATATGAAGGGGGAATTTATAGTTTCTCTTTCATGACATAGTTTGAGATAGTGGAGGTAAAGGATGGCTCAATGCTTGACATTCAGTGTTAGGTTAATATTAAAATATAATCATCATTTCCTATTTCTTACTTTTGTTACCATCCCAATTTAAACATTATTTTATCCTTAATTAATAACAATATTTCATTAGTTTTTTATACTAGTTTTTCTATTGGTTCAACATAATATTCATAGATTAATTTGAACATATAAATACCCTATTAAATTACTTTCAAAGAATTTATATCTTGTACTAAATGAAATTCAAAATTTTAGTTAGATATTCACAGTCCACCAGAATATTTCCTTAATTTGCCTTTGCAGTCTGATTCCTCAACACTGCCCTGCACATTTTCAACACTTGTGTCAGAATGGACTGTTCACCTAGACATAACAACAAGCTTTTCCACCTACATTTTCCTCTGCATGCTATTGTTTCTTTATAGAATATACTTCATCTACTCCTATTGATATTTGTCCAAAATTTTTTCATAAATCGTCTTAAATTAGGATACTGAACAATCTAGTCACATACACTTATATAGTATTTAACACAATTAGCTTTGTAGTATTTTTGTATTAAAATGCAAATCAAAGCGAATGAAAATTATAAACAAACCATATGTTGGCCAAGAGGGAAAACTAGAACTAAAGGAGAGAAGGTACAAGAAGACAAGTTTCTGCTAAACATAGATGAGAAGTTACTAAGAGTCTTGAAAGATTAAGAATCCTGAAACAGCACTTAGATGATGAATAGGCAGGGATATAATAGAAGCTATTAAACCCATGGTTTGTGGTTGATAAGAAGTTTATTAACTCTCCTGATTTTTATTTTCAATTACAATGAAATACATAGTTTCAGCAGTAAGAACTTCTGAAGCTAGGTACTAGGATTAAGGACTATGTGAAGGCATATGGAAATGGATATTTTGAATGTAGTCAAAAGAAAGAAATAAATTCAAGCTTAACTGAACACCCAGGTAAAAAAATATCGTGTGTGTGTGTGTGTGTGTGTGTGTGTGTGTGTGTGAATGTGAGTTTGAATGTGGGCTCATACATGTAAATGTACCTGTGTGCTTGTTTTTTTTTGTTTTTGCTTTGTAGGAGATACCAAAACAAATGATTATATATCTTAACAGTTCTTTGCATAACATTAACACTCTTGTTGTTTATCATTGTATAATAAGCATCTGAACTTTTTTCTTTGAAAATAGGGATTTGCTTTAACAGGATGAAATATTAGTACAGGGGTCACTGCTTGACAAAAGAATTTTAAATTAATAGAAATATCAATAATAGTTCTAACTTTTATATAATGCAATAGCTCACACATATGACTGTAAGGTTTTTTATAATAAGTTTTATTTGTTAAAAAATGTCTGTTATAAATCTAAAATTCAAAAACAAAAAGGTTTTAATTTATAAACTCAGGGTCAATTTTATATTAATTTATTATTGGCTTCAATAAAAAAACAAAAGATATTATGATCATAAGTTTATCATGTAACAACCCTTAGCAAATACATGTATTAAAAGAGAACATTTGGCAAAATATGCAATTGTAACAATTTGAAAGCAGAAGACAGGTCAATGAGATCATGCATAAAACTGAATACTTAAGATGTTCAAATTCATGCAAGGTTTATGTACACACGTTGATTGTATATATCATAAGAAAAAATGGACAATCAAAAAAGATGTGCAGATTGTATATATTATATATGAGACATTTTTATGGAAAGCAAGGACACTGAAACAAAACTTAACTGAAATTAATCATAAACAAAATCTCAACATATACAATTACTCATATACTAAATTGTTGATGACTCAAGTTTATGTGTTGTGTGAAAGTATGTTAGTTGTCTTAGGAACATATAAATTATTAACTGCAATATTTAAATGTGCAAAATACAGAAGTAAAGCATCTAATATTGTGACTGACTACGAAATTGAATATTTTCACAATTGTTAGTATTTCACAAGGTAGTTGTTAAAAGAGAATGCCTGGAGTATGCTTCTATTTCCAAACGTTTGCTAGAGCTTTATGACAAATGATAGAATATTTGAAATGGCCTAAATGTGTTGTCACTTCCTCTTCAGCCAAATCTCCTACCTCCTCCCCTTTGCTGATCAGTCTATGGATAGGCTTCTTTCTTTTTCTCTTTGACTCCAAGATCCTTCCCTTCTCAAAAATTTCACACATTCTCTATCTGAAGTCACCTGTATTCACAGCCCCAATGCCTATGCACTTTTAGTGTTGCTCCTCAAGTGTCACTTCTCCAGAAAGCCTTATCAATTCTCCTACACAAGCTAGGACCTCTCTGAAAGTTTCACCACCGTCGGCTTTTCCATAGTTGATTTGTGTAATTACCTATTTCATTCCTTTTTCAGATACTCCATGAAGGATAGACATCTGTGGATCATGGTCACTGCTGTTTCCTCAATGGCTACTGCAGTAGGAAGTTAAGAAATGCATTAATAAATGAACGAACAGACAAACAAATACGTGAAAAGAGGAGCCAATGTGTCCTATGCTATGTAATGCTGGCATTAAGTAGATGACCTTTGGATTACTTTGTAAGCGTCTCATTTAAGAAGTCTGGTTTGCTCATGGTTGTATTTCCAGTAACTGAAAGGTAAGGGATTGCTAAGTATTTCTTGACTGAATGGATCAACATGCACAGGAAAAATGCTGCCTTAATTAGAAGAAAACTCTTCACAACTACTAAAGTAATGTAACTCAGTAATTGCAAACATAAACATGGGGCGTAAACCATGTGACAACTTGTACTTTACTTGTTTCATTCTAGTGTTGAGGTTTGAAAAAATAAATGCCATTTATATCACTACATAATTATGAATCGTAACTACATTTAAAATTTGTGTTTATTGCCACCTTTTTATTATTTTCTCTTATTTAAAGGGGACTTTTATAGAAAGTTTTCAGAATGGAACTGTATATAACTGCCTTTTTAAACAATAACTTGATTTCAAATTTTTTTTTCTTTTTCAGCATAGAAGAAGTAAATGTGATTTAAAATGGTAGGAAATAATATACTTTTCTTCCATCACAAAAAATGTTGCACAAGTTGTATATGTTTTTCATTAGCACTACTATTTTATGTAGGTTTACCTTTTCATGTTATAATTTTATTGCATTAAAGTTATTTTTAAAGTGACTATTGTTTTTTTTCCTAAGGCTGTTTGGTATAATGAAAAGAAAATTAGATTTTAGTTTTGAATATGTCATGTTTATGCTTACTCTGCAACTTTGCAGTCCTGTTATGTTGGATCATTCACAGATAACTACTTTTTTTTAATGTATAAAATGTGGACACCTGACCAGCCTTCGTCAATGGGTTGTTATGAGTCCAGATTACTTAGAACCGCAACTCTCAAACTAATGCTGAATTAATGAATGGTGGCCATTGTTGAGGAATTCTTTGGTCTAGAGACATGACAAAAATCAAAATGAATGACAGGGTTTTAGAGAGTAAAATTAATTATGTAGAAAAGTGTTTTACTTAATTTGCTATTAGCTATTTACTTTTTTTTTTCAGTAATAAAATAGCTTTCATTAGAGGATGATCAATAGCAGATGGTTTTCGTTATTTCTTTATTTTTATGATTCTTTAATTTTAGTTTTGGATTTTATCTTAGGTGAAATAAAATTCTGACACCCCTATGTCAATTCTCTGATTACATTTATTTTTAATTTAAAAGATATACAAAGCTCCAAAGTCTGGGGACGACTAAGTCAATGTCGTGCTGTTCAAATTTTGACATCTGGGCCTGACAAGTTAGAGGTAGAAGCAGGGAAGCTGGTTATATTATTCTGACTCTACCTTTACAAAGCATTATGACCTGAGGCAACCCATTCACTTCTGCCTCCTGTGTCTCTAGTTCTGTTTCTATGAACTAAAGGAAGTAGACTGGAAGATTGAAGAGACTCCTGGTTCAAAATTCACAACTAAATCATACTCTATTACTTTCTCTCTTGATGTTTCCTAATTCCAACAAGTTTTTGAGTTATACTTCTGCATCCTAAAAAATAATAAAGCATCTTGATAATAAATCATTTTATAAAATTTATTATGGCATTTATTAGTACAGTAATACTTGCCTTGATCTCTGGTAAGAAATGTTTTAAATAGTAAGAGCAAACACAAGATTATAACAAAACAGAAAACACACTTATTGCTTTATCATAGAGCAATATTCAACTTAGAGAATAAAGTCGCTCTGAACTATTTACCATTCAGGAAGGTATTTTTCTCAAGACCAATTGCTAATCATTCATCTTTTCACACACTGACTCTTAACCTATAAGTGCTAGGTTCTAAAGCTTCATATGGTATTCTAATCAGAGTGATTGTGTAACCAAAAAAAACATGAAGGAATAACAACAATGAACCTTTCCCAGTTTAAAATGAAAAACTGAAAACAAAATGTTTGAATCCATAGGTCAGGCATGGCAATGATCATTTTCATTAATTTTCTTCACGTTTGTACTCACTGAAAGAACTTTATACTTAACTTAAATGTTTTCATAAAACATATATTTGGGGCAAGAGCATTTTAAAAAGCGTAAATGCTTAGATATAAGATTTTATTCTTCTTCTGCTTTAGACATTTTTATAGATATGTGTGAATGAGTTGCAACCAGAAAATTAACTTGTTTTAATGAAGAGTGAGCTTTTGCCCTTGGACAAGGAGTGGGGACCCATTATGGGAGTTCTTTATGTTTACTGCATTTGCAGCAGGGTGGATGGAAGACCAGAAATCACTCATCCTTTTCTCCCTCACCATGGCCAGTTTTATAGACTAGAAATGGTGGTGCTGAAGACTAAATGGAATATATGCAAACATAGTGTGATCGCACACATATTAGCCATGAAGCTTAAAAGAACATCTAAATGAAATAAAACTAATTTTTAACAATATTTTATACAAGGTGGCTGTAACCTTGTACAAAATACTAATTTTTATCTGCATTCAAAATACAAGATACCTCGAACGTATCACGCACACATGTATTCACATACATGTACACACACACACACACACACACACACACACAAACACACTGAGCTTAATTTGCTTCCCAGACAACTATGAAGATAAACCAGATATTAGAAAATTGAAATAAAAGAAAAATTTTACTAGATTCTTAATATAACTCTTAATATTTTAGAAATTACCTGAAAATAGCCAGTGTAGACAGTAATTAATAGTAAATTTTGTTCCAGAACTGAACATTTTTTGGGTTCAGTCTTAGAACTGAACACCTTTTAAAACATTTTATCTCAAGCCAAAAAATGTAACCAGTGACTTAAGAGTAAACATTGTAAGGTAATTATAAGAAGCAAGTAAAATTTTATAATATATTAGGTGCAGTAGATTAACCCAAGCTCTATGGTTATTGATAGATAAGGATTATGCTTCTTGTTTTCCCAAACACCTAAGTGTCTGTCATGCAAAACCATTCTTTTGCCTGCAAATGATGTTGTCGGTCACAATGTGATGTGCAACTCAACTTGGCAAATACATTTAAAAAACAAGCAGCAACATCAACAAAAATTTAGTGGAAGGACTTAAACCCTTCATAAATGTGACTGAAACATTTTCAAAAGTAACAACAAAGATAAAACTCAAAAGACAAAAATACAAAAAGAAGGGACAAAAGGAAGAGTACTAAAAAGATTCATTTTCTATTCGAAACTGATGGTTTGTATCGATTTGAATCAAAAATGACTGAAATTGAGGATTGTTAGGGCCCTAAGGTTTTTTATTGTCTTTCTGTCACATGGAATACGGTCATCCTAGGAGGAAAGTCCCAGAGTACAGTGGAATGACATCTCAGTGGAATGACAGACACAGAGAAGTACGTTAAATTAACTACTCAAACTCTCTCTGTATAAAATTAACCAAGAGGTCCCAGGGGTGAGAAGACAGAGTTTACACATCATTTTTAAAAACACTTTTCCCTCAGATCCCAGTTTTATGTCAATGCTTTCACTGTGGTATTAATTTTTCAACATTTCAGACCAAGAATAATTAATTTATCTTGAATTTGATATAATTTTTCCACATTTATTTTTGAAAACTAAAGTATCTATTTGTTGCTTCAAGTAAAAAAGGAGTAAAAAATTAATCTGAAGACCATGTTTATTTCATAAAAACTTATAGTGGAAATGAATAATTATAGATGATTTTGTAGAAATTTTTTATTCTATCAGATCATCTTAATAGATTTTTAGAGATAAGTATTCAAATTGTTTATTATTATTAAATGTATATTATTAATATTATTTTTAGAATTTAAAATTTTTTCCTGAGCATTTTTCTTAATTCTATTTATTAGCATAATAAATTCTCCAGTATTCTTTAGGTGATCATTCCTAGTCAAAGTAACAATTTATTTTATTTTATTTTATTTTATTTATGAAGTGTTTAAGTCCTTCCACTAAATTTTTGTTGATGTTGCTGCTTGTTTTTTAAATGTCAAATTAAGATGGCATAAAAAAAATTGGTTCATTTAGTGGTAAAAAGAATGATTCTTACAAACTAATAATTAATGATATCATGGAGTAATTTATAGAAAAATTTTAATATATTCAAAAATCAGAGCATTATACAGCAATGAAAATATTATATTTCATATCTTTATATTACATCTGATTACTTGAAAATAATTACTCCCTCATAAAACATAGCTTTATTGATTTTCTTTAATTTAAATGTTTTTTAAAATGGCAAGAAATTCTGGGACCATGGTAGACACGTCACAAGACTTGAATTTATAAAATCTGAATATGTCATCCTAGATAAGCTTCTGGTTCCTAATTAGTAAATGGGATGAAATTAGTTTTTATATGTTTGGTACCAAATTAGAGCACACTCATATATGTAAATGTGTATTCAAAATTTTAAATGCATTGTAAATTTGTGGCATTCTTTCCTTAGATGGGATGTTTACACTGTAGGTATTCAAAGAAACAGCTATTGAAGTAGACAGCAATTTGTAAAATTGAAGTAGGTGACTATTAAAGTATTAATTTGTAGAGCATCTTTTTCTCTTTGGATTAGCATAAATTATTAACTTTTCAAAACTTTCAGTATTTCAACTTTTCATTTTTGAAGAAAGAGCTCACAGTGTTCAGTTTGGTTTAATAAATATTCCATATGTCTCACACAAGGCAGATTCTATTGGAAATTATTTGAATCTAAAAGTAATTTCAAGTTAGGTAAACGTGTTGGTATCTATAGGAGTGAATGCTATATATCAAGTTACTACAGTTTTTTGTACAGGTTTTTCCCCCAGAACACTATACCCTAGGCTGTCCCCCACTTTTTTTTGATCTACTAATCAACTCATCCTCACATATCTATTTAATCATCACTTCCTCAGAAAACCCTTCTTTGATATGCCAGACTAAGTCAGATCCTCTTATTATAGATTTAATAAAATTTCCTTATAACATCTATAATTTTTTGTAAGATTATTTGAATCTTTTTTTTCTGACTGGTCATAAGCTTCGCTGCATCCATGGCATCTACACAGTGTCTAATATATTGTAGAAGTTTCACCATTGCCTTTGAGTAAATAAATTTGCAAATGAATGAATAAAATGCCTTACTAATAATTAGAGCATTTAAAAGGTCAGCTAAATATATATTGCCTATTTCCAAAAAAACAAACAAAAAAAAAACAAAAAAAGGATTTTAAACCACTGATATTATTTATCTAAAATTTTTAAATTGGCTATTTCTATGGCTCATAAAGTTTATTCAGGACCAATATATGTCTGTGCCCAATAATGAGCTCCTCCATTTATGCTGTGCATTTAATTAGCTAATTCACCTAACCCTTTTTATGGTGTTAAATGTAGATGCTGCTCTAGGGACTGGGGAGACAAGAAAATTCACTACCATAAAGAAACATATTTTCCATTTGGGGTCAGGGGGCGTAAATGTCATGAAAAAGTAAAATATGTTGCACGATGAATGATAAGTGGACAAAGAAAGCATGTGAGGAAGTGAAACACAGACCAGTCAGAGCGGGTGTCTAAAGACAGGGAGGAGAGCAAGTATAAAAATAAACAAGTGTGCTCTTTGCAAGTGATCAAAAGAGCAAAATGTATGGGTAAGAGGTGCAGAGAAATCTTTCATTCCAACTTGACCAGACCAGGCCACATTTCAGATGCTACCTCCCAAAAAAGCTCCTATATTTTCTTCAACATATTTCAGGTGAGTTTTACTAAGAGATGAGAGGATAAGTAAGAATTTTAGTATGTAGAAAAATTTGTTTTTGCTGAAAATTGCTAATATTTCAACTTTAGGTTGAGATTTTAGAAAGAAAGATATTTGTAACTTATTTAAAACATTTTTAAAAAGATATCTGCTTATACTTTTCATTCCATTTATTATGCTCATTTGATCTCTGTTTAAGATATAATATTATATTTCCATACACATTACCTGATGCAGAGAAACTCCCTAATACATTAAAAGATTTCTTCACATACTTAGAGGACTGCTGTTGATTATTGATGAAGAACTTCTAGTTAGATTTTTAAATGGATGTTTTGATGCTCTAGGTTGACTAGCAATGTCAAGCCATTGATCCAACGTTGGTTTTCTCCTCTATTTCCCCTTCAAAATTAATCTAGTTCTTCTACGATATTAAAGCACTAAAACTGCTGATTACCCAAAGGAATATCATGAAAATAGATCGTTAATGACAGTTCAATATGATATACCCAGTATCTGTTCCTATATTTCTACCTTAATAAAATAGTATCTATTATTTTTAAGACATATGCAGAGGCTGTTTAAACTGTATAGTATTGGCTTGTCTTTGCTAGTAAAGAATTCTTAATTTTATTTTCATCTTTAGCTGATGTGGATAAATCATTGAGAAAATATATCACCTTAGTACCACCCTAGTATTGCTTTCAATTGATAGTAGTACTCCATGGTTAATGATACGAACCCTAATTATTAAAAGCAAACCTATTTACCTGCCAACATTCTCTCGTCTGAATCTATTCATTAGCTATACAATAAATAATATATGTAGTTGAAAATGGCTCAAAATATTTGAATTGAATAGTCCTAACATCCTTTTATCTTCTTTGTATTCTATTAAAATTCATTTACTTTTATTTATAATTTAAAACATTTCCAGTTTAAAATACTGTCTCCAAGTTTGAAGAGCTCAATTTTGTGACTGCAAAAACCCAATGGGAAATAGGAAATATTGTCACTTGTGGCGTATTTATCCACAAACTCCATTCCCTATTGTTAGAAGACCATCTCACTACTTGCAGACAGGTAGCACAGCATAGCCTGATAAAAAATCGAGCCATTTATGCATTCAGAAAGTCAGCTTACTATTTTCCATTATGAGACTATTTTCTTTCAAACCTTAGGGCATAGAAAACAAGTTACTGTTTGAAAAGTTGACAATTTTGGCTCTATTAAGGTAGAAACAGCTACCTTCAAACATGTGAATGAATAATAAAGTCTCTTCAGACTTAATACTGGAGGGTAGAAAAAGAAGGTTGGCAAAACATATATTTATTATATGTTACAAAGAAAGTACTTTGGAAAAACTGAAAGCTATGAATAGGAATTATTCTTCCCATTTAAACTTTCAAAGCACTCTACATAATATACTGTAATTTGGAATCTTTTTTTCAGGTATTATAGTATGAAATGTGTCCTTAGGGGGAAAAATCCATGAATGTTATTATAGGAAAAATTATTCCTTCATGGTCCATTTATAACTTAAAAGGTATAAATAACTCAGATAACTTAAAACAAATAGAAAACAATATATTTATCAGATATTTGATAATAATGCAATACATTAAATTTTGTCTTATATGTCATATCTAAAATTTATATGGATCTGGAGTTCCTTGCTATAACCTAGGTAGATATGTTTCTTAAATTAGAAGCCAAGCAATATCTACTAGTGGGTATATACCATGTTCTGAATGTAGTTTTAAGGGCTTTACACATGCCATTTTTTTATTGGGGTGACATCTGTTAGCAAGGATTACATAGGTTTCAGGCATACAATTCTACAGTGCATTGTCAACTTGATGTATAATAAGTTCACCATTACACATGCCATTTTATCTAAGTCTTACTGGTGAAGGAATTCACGGCTCAAAGAGGTTAAATAAAATACTAGGAAAATACTTAGTAACAGGTTTCATATTATTTTAGTGAAATGCTGAAGACATCTTGTGTCTTCACAAGTTTGTGAGAGCCAATTATTAAAATTTTAGAAATTTGGTTAGTTTGTTGTCCAACATAGGCATTCCTAAATATTAAATTACATTTTGAGTTAATTTCAATTATATTTAAAAAGGTAATACACACTGAAATTCATCATTTTCTAATGATTTTCCTACATGTAACTATCATCAATACTCCTGAGGTTACTTTTTTTTCATAACTATTATACAAGAGTTGTCTGGAAAGATCCAGACATGTAATATGAAAAATAGAGGCATTTATGGCTGGATTTTTTTCCAGACAGCCCTTGTGTTTGTAAGGAAGAAATACTGTATGTTAGTGTGTTATTGTGTATGTTTTTGTAACTCAAGATTCAGTGACAGCATCTTACTAGTTTGAAATTTGACATCTTGATAGTAGTTGTAATAATAAAATGTGGCAAAAATTACAAATCAGGGCTGTATTTTTATTTTGTTGATTGTCTTAACTCCAGATTAGGAAAGTAATGTGAAGATTTAATAATGTACTTTTAAGTTTTAAAAGTTTTCATAACTGTCACATAGTGAAGTACCAAAGTACTGAGAACATGTTCTTTAAAATTCAAAAAAGAATTATCTAATTCAACAAGAAGTCACTCATATCATTGACTAGAGATTGTAGTTCCAATATGCTGTCTAGAAAAAATCCAGCCATAAATGCCTCTATTTTTCATATCACATGGTTGGATACTTTCCATACAGCCCTCATAGGTTTTCTTTGTTTCAGTAATGTCTTATTCATTAATGTAAATAAAATTATCAACCAACATTTTCAGCAGAAGTAGGTTTGTTTGTAAATTGCCACCATGGTGTGGCTATGGGCACAAAAATTGACCAAAAATTAAAAAAACATTCTGTAAGAACAAATTGGCTTTATACATTTTACAATGAATAATATTATACATTTTATTATGTAAAAATTGCATGCTACACATCCTTCTCAATAAAATTCTCTCAAAAATGGTATTCCACACAATGCTACAGTATCCTACTTCAAAATAAATATAATACAGTTAAGCTCATCCAATATAAATGGTACTAAATAACACAGACTATAATTTTAAGTTGTACTGGTAAACAAAAACCAAATGTTCATTAATTTATACTTGGCACCAGCATATCAAAAGTTGGTTGTGAAGCTATTAGGTTAGATGCAGAGAAATCTAATGTTTGCCATATCCTGAAGATATTACACTATAGCCTATACCGCTATAGTGTATGCAAAAACTTTAGAGATGGTGATATATTCAGAATTAGTGTGTGCAACTGTGGTCAGTTCTGAAGCTACACCAATCTGCTAGCACAAATTAATTTTTAAAAAATTAATTGTGTATATGTACCACAATTTCTTTATCTGATTGCCTATGGATAGATGTTTCAGTTGTTTCCATATCTTGGCTACTGTGAATAGCACTGCAGTAGACATAGGGGTACATATATTTATTTGAATTAGTGTGTTGGATATTACTCTGCCATAGAAAAGAATTAAATCTTACCATTTGTAACAATGTGGATCAACCTAGAGGGTATTATGCTAAGTGAAATAAGTCAGATTGAGACAGACAAATATCATATGATCTCACTTACATGTGGAATCTAAAGAACAGAATAAATGAACAGATAGAACAGAAACAGACTCATAGATACAGAGAACAAGCTGATGGTCATTAAATAAGAGGGGTTTTGGAGGATGGGTGAGAAAGGTGAAGGAATTAGGAAGTACAAATTGGTAGTTACAAAACAGTGACTAGGATATAAAATACAGTATGAGCAATAGAGTTAATAATGTTATAAAGACTATATTGGGTGTCAGATGGGTACAGTGTTTTTGGGAGGATTGTATTATAGGTTATATAAATGTTTAACCACTGCACTATATACCTGAAACTAATATAAAATAATATTTTATGCAAACTATAATTAAATATATATACATATATAGTCATGGCATGGAAAGTACAGCATAGGGAATATATCAACAGTATTATAATAGCTGTGTACTGTGCCAGATGGGTAGTAGACTTAGTGGGATTATTACATCATGAGATGTACAATTGTCTAATCATTATGTTCTTCTGTACAACTGAAATTAATGAAAATACAAAATAAATGACATATATAAGGTTTAAAAAATTGTAGAGAATAAAAAGTTAAATGGGCTGTCAAATAAACAAGCAAACATAGTCTAGGAAGAAAATCCAAAGGAAAAGAATCTGAGAAAAGCAAGGTCAAGCAAATCCAATGCCTGAGA
Source organism: Lyroderma lyra (assembly GCA_004026885.1). NCBI lineage: Eukaryota > Metazoa > Chordata > Mammalia > Chiroptera > Megadermatidae > Lyroderma > Lyroderma lyra. Next base: position 161,908 of record PVJL010000823.1, read on the forward strand.
CTATGTAAGTGAAAGAATATGTCCCTAAAAAGAAAGGAAAAAAAATTTTACCATGAATGTTGTAACATGTATGGGATTTTTCCCATACAGTTGAACTAGACTCTATGAAGAAGAATTATTTTATCCATCACTGAGCATAAAACATTTAGAAGGCAGTAGTATATTAAAGAAATGCAGTTAAGATGAAGACAAGTTCCTTCAACAGTCCTTTCCCTATAATCAGCACGTTTGAAATGAGAAAAATTATTAATGTAGCTTAAATGTCAGATTTAGGGTTGGTATCGATGACTAATACTCAGAGCATCAGTTTGGAGTGCAGAAGACAGGACCAGACAATGAATGTTCTGTGAAACATTTCTGAGAGAAAACTGGTGCTGAGTTTTAAAACAAATAAAAATCCATTTGTTATCATTTCCTCCCAATGATGATTTTAAAAAGGGAGTAAAGGAAGGTCAGGACAATAAGCAGATACTTTGACAATGACAGAAGCTTTCTATCTCCTTAACTCCCAGTGTCCTTCCACATTTCACACCACAATTAAGTTGTAATTGGAAGCGAGAAAAAACAAATTTTAAAATCAGGATTATGAGGGATAGGAGATAGTAATTAAAAAGATAGGCACTTAATAAATGTAAGCATGTAAAAAGTTATATTTCAGGTTTCTTTTTAAAAAATACAGTTGCTGATATGAACAGAAAAGTACTATTTTCTTTTTTTTTTTTTTTTGGAAATTTCAGAAAAATAGAAAAGTTCTCAAAAACAAAAGATGCTAAACTTTCCAATTTGCAAAATTACACATTAGAAAATGGTAATTTTGATGTCATTATTGGAAAATAATTCTGATTAGATTTTTAAATAGAAATCTTTTTGAACAAGATTAATTCACTTAAACAATGTGTGACTGTGTAATGGCATTGACTTTGGGGTCAGAGTAACTTGCACTTAAATTCTGCACTACCACTTTTTAGCTATGTGACTTCAAAATAGTTACCTCTCTAAATCTTATTTTCCTCAATTCAAAGGATTATTCCTCAATTATAAGATAGTTAAATAATACAATATATGAAGATTAGAGGATTAAATAAAATATTGTATGCTAAACATTTGTTATGGTGCCATAGTGAATCGTTAAAATATTAGATTTCATTATTAATTTAGGTCTATATAAGAGGACTGTACAGAAAAAAATCTTGCCATAAATGCCTTTATTTTTTATATTATATGACTGGGTACTTTCCAGACAGCCCTTATATGCATATGTAATATACATATAAAGTACATAACACACATGTACATATAAAAATATATACACATATATACACTTGAATATATAATACATGCAAGTATAGATAAACTCTTATGCATAAATCGTATCACATACTTTTAATGATAAATAAAATAATAATATGAAAAAAAGCACTGTATATGTGAGTATACACATAACATTTTTGGGGGGGCGGGTTAGTGCCCTGGCTGGGAATCAGACCCAGGCCATGGCACTGAGAGTGCTGAAGCCTAGCCACTACATCACCAGGCAACCCCCCACATAACATTTTAAAGTGCTTTAACATATATATATGTGTGTGTATGTGTGTTCTGATTTATCCTTATTTTTTGCAAATGTCTGTGCAGAGACATTTCGGGGTTTTTTCCTATTTAAGTAGGTGTACCAACTCTTGGAGGAGCAAGAGTTGTGTACGAGAAAATTCCTTGGACATTAGAATGTTTTGTTCCCAGTTCTGCATTTGCAAACTATGATTCTTGACAAATTATTTATCTCTCTGAGTTTCAATTTCCACACTATTGAAAAAGGATAACAGAGCCTGATTCTTAGGGTTTTTGTGAAGATAAATTTAGACCTTTATACAAAAGCACTAGGGTGAAACTATTCAAATAAAATATATAATGATTCTTGGGTTTTTAATAAATGTTTTTCAAGAAAGTATGATTAAAAATGAACAAAAATTCGAAATCCAGCTTTACTGAATAAAGTACTTTAATATCATTGAAGAAAAGAATCCATGTCAATATGGTTTGACCAGTCCTAGATTCTGTTCTCTCCAGCACATTTAATAAAATATTTTACTAAAGTCAGAAAACACACAATTATTAAGAGTCTAGAATGTTGAATACAAGAATTTGTATTTAAAACCATCCCAAGTATTGATAGATCATAATATATAACACAAGTAAAATTAAAATTGTAAAATTGAGTTAAGATGCTTGATGTGTCACTCCAGTCGAGAGAAACTGGGCCTTGTTTGAATCTGTGCAGTTTGATTTCACCCAAATCCAACATAATTTAATGCTATACCTCTAACAGCAAACACATGCATAGGCTGTATTGATATAATTATGGATATTTTAGATGTAATATTTTCAGAAAAACATTGAATTATATAATGAAGATGAACACAGAAACAAGTTGAAGTATCTGAAATCTATCATATATTGTTTTAAGGTTTTGAAGGTGTCTGACCTAAAAAAAAACAACTTGATTACTATCTTTAAAGTCTCACCTGATTCCATGAAGTGTGAAAGACCAGAATTAGGACAAATGAACAGAAAAACAATTTAACAGTTTTCTAATAAAAGGGTTCCAGTATTATTTGAAGTGAGTTGTTGCTATTGTTGTTTTTAATTCAGAGACATTTGTATGCTCCTCTATATGCTAAATAATTTAATGTAAACCTTGAGAAATCCCTTGTTTGAAATGGAGATGTAAATACTATCTCAGAATTATTTGAAGGATTAGTGGATACAAAAAAGTAAAATGCTAGATTTAATATGTAAACAGTCAATGAACATTAACTTATTATTTTGTAGAAAACAAAATTAGAGTACTCACTGAAGGCCACACAAAATGATTCATAAGAGTTATTAATGGAAAATGGGAAAAGAATAGAAAATGATTAGAGTAGTAATTCACTAAAGTGATATTATATTTAAGTTGAGTAGGAGAAGGGTGCAATTATTAATACCGATCAAAAATGTCTATTGAGAGAGAAAAGCAGATAATTTTAGGGATAATAGAAAAGAAAAACAAAGATATAAGACAATTTTTTTCACCAGAAATAAAAAAAAATGTTGACTATTTTTTCCAATGTTGTTCAAATTGGAGTCCATGATGTTTTTACTAACCATAACTGAAAAACTACAATTTGAGAATGGTTTGTTTTCTGAATTATTCAGAATAAATTTAAGCTTTAACTGTTACTGTATTCACTGGGTTGCTTGACTAAGAGAGGAAAGAGTAAAGTGAAAGGGCACTGGAACTTGCACATGACCTATGATTTTATTTACTAAGTGTAGTCCATTGAAGTATGTGTTTCAAAATTAGATGATATCTGTCAAGGTTAGCAAACAATGAGAACCACTACGATCACCACCCATTACTTCTGAGCTCTAATATGATGAGTGCGTTTGAGACATGACACTACACACAATGCATATATTTACTCATAATTGAAAAAAAAATGTCATTAGCACTTTAGAAATTTGTTTAACTGTATTGAGGATCAGTCCATTTTTTTTTCTAGAAGAAAGAAAAGTCCTAACCACAGAGAAGGCCATGAACACTTCAATTTCTTTTCCCAGCTGAACGCAAACCATTTTTGAAAAATTTGACAAAATAAAGATGGTATAAAAATAGCAATTAAACTGGATTTAGTTTGGAAAGTACTCTTCTGTGTGTGTGTCCATAATCAATATGATAATTATCATTGCCTGAACAGTTTGGCTTTTGCTTTATTATCATATACAAATTAATAAATCAAACTAAAATGGCTAACTACTTGGTATAATCCCATGTACTTATGCCAAACTAATTTAAATCACTTTTTTTCGCATTGACTGTTGTGATTACATGGCTTGCTTCATTGTTCCATTGAATCGTGGAACATTATTCATTTCAGAAAGAAAATATTTAAAATATGTTGAGGCAAAATGAATTTTAGAAGAGGCAAAATAACAGAGGAAGGAGTTTCTACATCTCTGTTCTAAATAGCATTCAAGTGGTTCTAAGAGTTCACTCATCTTCAGAAGATAACTAACCTTTTTGATTGTGTCTGCACTAGGAAACCCTGGCACAATGATCTTGGAATGAGCCAAGTTCTCAAAACACAATTATATGTTATTATTTTTCCATCTTATGTTAGACCCATAATCAGATTGAAAAATCTATAGTCAGCAATAATGGAGCACTGAGACAATTGTCCATATCATTCAAGGCAAAGAAACACTTTGATTTGAAATTCTGTATCTAAATGATTGAGGCCAGAGTGCTGCTTTAGTTTGAAATGATTTGGATAATTGTTTCAGTTCTCTACTTCATCTTGCTGGTATAAATTGTCCAAAAGCAAATGTATGAGCAACCATATTCATTCAGTGCAGTGAAAATCTGGAGACATTTTTTGGCATATAAATTTTGTAAATGTTTAAAGCAAACTAAAACTGAAAACTACTGAAGTTATCATTTACATATTTTCAATACCTCCTTTACAGAAAATAAATTACAGTATGCAGGCTCAAACATGTTCGCTAAATTGCATTTTTAGTGTAGCTATTTATCACTAAACTATTTCTGAAAATTAAACAATTCCTAAAATTTGATTATCAGAAACAATGAAGAAACCAAGAAAACTATTCTAAATTAAACATGATTTACACCAAAATATAAATTCATGTAGTGTCCCCAGTTCCCAGGGTAAGATTCCTAAGTTGCAGAGACAGAATACTGAAGAAATATCTACCTCTTCGTTGCCATTCTCCATTTTCACAGCTTAACTTGTTTTTGTTGTCATGTGTTATGATTGCTAAGTACTAAACGACAAGGGGAAGCTAACTACACTTCCCAAAGTGGATCATTGTGCTTGTTTTAGTTTCCCCCTGTAAAGCCTGAGTTCTGTTCTGTGCCACGAGCACTAACACAATCAATGCTGATGAATGACTAGAAATGGTTCTTTATTTCAGACCTCACTGAATAGAAAGTTTCTATTATCTCGTTCAACATCTTCACTCTATCAATTTGACAGGGGCAGGCAGTTCCACACTTCACTGCTTTCACTTTGGCACAATATTCTACTTATCTATCTCTTCCCTATATATATATAAAGAAAAATAATAAAGTCTGGAGAAAACTTCTTGTTTGCACACATATAAATGCCATCTTTCAGTCTCTTAATTGTTGTTCAGTTTTGCCTGGAATGGTATCATTTAAAACAAGGTGACAGTGTAAAAATTCATAGAGGAGGGAGACCAATTTTTAATGTGCTAGGCAAAATAAATCGTTTCACTTGTTGGAAGTGCAAAGAATTATCTTCCATACCCTCTATGTTCCTAATGGTGAAGGTACTTGTGTTCACCTTTCAAGTACTGGATAACATGTGGACTTCCTACTGCAGCTTTGTTCTGGCCACCTGGCAGCTTAGAAAATCAGTCAATATGTGTACACTGGGACTGTGAGAGGGTTTTCCCCTCCTTTGGTGAGCACTGTCTATCTCTGCGGAGAGGCAGAGCCTGCTGGAGAAAAGGCAAGGTGTGAGCCCACCTCTCTTTGGCATTCAGTCAGAGGACTTTTGAGAAAAAAATTATCCAAGGTAATAGAGCACAAGAGATCAGAAAGAAACTTTTTTAGAACAAAAAAATGGAAAACACAGAAATTGCTTGGGTATGAAGTACCAAATAGGGCCACGTACAACATTCATTATCTTCCAGAACTTTTCTTAATACTGCAAAGACAGTCTTCGAGTGTACATAGAGCCCAATCTTTTTATCCCTACACTTTTCTGTGCCTGCTACATTTCCATATATTTCTGATCATTGTGTGTGGAAGATGTTTTTGAGATGGAAGGAGATGCCACAGTTTAAGGGGAAAAAACATTATATTTATAGGACAGAAACATCATATTTCTATGCCATCCAGAAAGTAGCCATGTAACATGAGAGGCATTTATGGCTGGATTTCTTTCTGGACAGCACACACACACACACACACACACACACACACACACACACACCTTTTAAAAATCTCTTAAGAAAACAGTTATAAAAATGAGCAAATATAACAAAAGTCACTTAAACCCACATTCTCACTGGTAAAATACAAACAGCCAAAGGTCCCATATTACAAGGCCATGACCATGACAGTAACCCTGAAAAGGGGCGCTAACCAGTCAATGGAATGTTCGATGTGTTTTCTTTTCTTCTGGCACTAAAGGAAAAGCATTCAAAATTATAATCTCAGACACAAAGATAATACTCCAAGTACCTTCAAAACTGACCAAACAGGTGACAGAGAGACACTACCAGAAAGGAGAGATTACAGTTTGATTTTTGCCACTTTCCTCGCTCCTCCGAGCACTATGTCTATATATTCGTGCTGTCTTCATGGATAACATTATCGTGCATGGCTTTTAAGAACGAGTGCAATACACTGCACAGGTATAGTTATTAATGCACTTAATACATTTGCCTTATAGATAATGGATAAGAACTTCAGACAGGGTATTTTGATTTTTTTTCACCTCATATCAGTATAAGCATTCTCCAACATTAGGGCTTTGTACCTACTTTGGGGTCGAATAGAAAAACATGGTTTAACACTCTGGAATAACAGGGTAGCTAGGAGCAGGGATCTGGGAAACATCTGCCTACAGATCCCGGCTCTACCACCTCCTGGTGGCAGGATCTCCGGCAAGTTCCTGGACCCCACTCTTCTTCAGTGGTCATTGTAAAGTGGGGCTAAGTCATGGTGCCCCCCCACTTAGCTAAGTTAGAAAAATAAAAATAGTTAATATCTGTAAAATGGTCAAAACAGTGCCTGGCAAACAGTGGACCCTCTATTAGTGTTGGTTGAATAAAATCTATTTTCAGGAGACTTTATAATGAATCCTGACATAAATGTATCTATGTATCTATGTTTTGTCACAAATGGCCGAAGAAAATCCAAGTCAAATCACTGAAAATAAGTATGGATGTTTTGGTAAAATACTGCTCATGTGAGTTCAATATCAGAATAGCAAGAGTAACCAAAGCAGTTTTTAAAACAGAAGGCATGTGCTAAGTATGTAGTTAAGCTTTTAATATATTTGTAATGAGCCTTTATAAGCTTTGAACCTTGGTGTTAATCAAAATTAGATTTAGTGAGCAATAAAAGAACTTGTAAATAATGAGATTTCTGAACGACTGAAGACAATAATTGAGTAATCTCTGGAGTTCATCAATTTACTTTTGAAGGGTTAAAATATTTTATAGCATTTTGTAAAGAGTCAATATCCAAAAATTCATGTTCTATTGGTTTAGCTTAGTTAGGCCTTTGGCTTCAAGTTACAGCTTTTTGAATAGGAGCGCTTGCTTAGTTTCTACAGGTGCATTTGCTCTGGCAGATTTATATGCCTCATAAAAGCTTTATAGAGCTCATAAATGCAGACTTTCAATCCTACAGGTACTGCTGATCAGGAAGTTTTATTTTATCTTTCAAGCTGATGAAAATCGCACAACCGTGTTGGGAGATTCTACAATGAATGACAAAGCAATGGTATTAAAACAGAAGAGAGTGATCTTAAGGAGAAAAGGGCTGGGAGAGGAACTGCAAGGTCGAAGTTCACAGGGATGAGGAGCACTGCTAGCTGGGAGCAGCAGGGGAGGGAGTTTCTCCCTGAGAGCCCAGAGGAGAGCTGCTGCAGGAGAAAGAGGAGTCAGGGGACCAGCAGCGGGCCACGCGGCAAGGGACCGAGCTGGAAATGTGTCCATGTAGATTTCCTCACAATAATGTGTATTTATGCTCAGGACAGTCTGGGTGCTTTCACATATCAAGCTAATTAATTCAAGTAATTTTTTGGAAGCTCATGAGCAGTTTCAAAGTATCAGTTACATTAAGAGTAAACTTTATTAAGAAACAGGGACATAATAATAAATATGAGTAAATAGAAACAATAGGTATACTATTTCTCTGTGTGGTGAATTAGGATTAAAAGTAGAGGAAAGAGAAAGAAGAGAATAAATAAGGACTTACTTTTACAGTTCAGGAAGAAATAAAGCCTGTAATGGGTGTTCTATGATCCCTATTTTGCACAGGGGAAAAATGGATTTGTAGAGGGTTAAGCTAAGTCACCCAGCCAGGAAGAGATGAAGCCACGACTTCTGGGGTTTCTTTCGTGTGTGACTGTACCAGCCATCCATTCCACAGCTGTTTCTCTGGAACTGAAATCCAGCAAACGCTCCACTAACAGAGTCACGATACATCTGCCACTTACATGAAGTTTCTTCTCTTTTGCTCAAAGGTGTCACGTGGGCTAATGACAACTTTGCAAAATTTGAACCTGGGCAGTCTGACAGGAGATCCATTCTAAATGTCATGCTAAATAAATTATCTATGGGGAGTAAAGAGGTTTATGAATCAAAGATGATTTCTAACTTTTTCTTTTAACAATTGGATACTTGTTTATTGTATACATGGGTGTGGTTATATGAATTATAGTACACAAATGAATATATATACTTGGAATATGAGTTTTAATATGATTTTATTTTAGTTTTACACAAACCCAATAAGGTTAGAAATGTTCTTTTATCCAATTGCTTAAAAGAAAAAGTTAGAAATCATCTTTGATTCATAAACCTCTTTACTCCCCATAAATAGTTTATTTAGCATGACATTTTAGTCCAGAGGCTGATCTGCACCAATCACATCAGGTTTTGGCTCTGGCTTCTGGGTAAGACCAGCCAACGGCAAGCACTGGCAGGTGAGGGGCAGGAGGAAAGACAGGTGCATGAGGACATTTATTTCCTTGGCTGGCCACATCTCTGAACCAAAAAGCAGAGCTTCTCCCTTCTGTCTCTCTCTCTCTCTCTCTCCCTCACCCCTCTCTAATTCACAGTTCCACAAACTGTTTCTTCCCTAGCCCTTCCAGGAGAAGGGATGATTAGAACCTCTTGTCACTATAGTAACATTGTACTGGACTATTCTTCTGGTCTCACAACACCCTCACATTTATGAAAGAACCCTTTATTAAATTCTCCTCAAACGCACTTCGTCATTCACATTTCCCAATTTGTTGCAAGACAGCACTCTGACCCTGTAGTAGCCTAATTTCCAATTTACATCTAGGTCAGGTCATACACCTAGTAAGTTCAGTTCAGTCTGAGACATACATGATAGTAAGCAACAAAGGGAATAAAGCAGAAAACTTCGAAGACGTGAGAAAAGGTTGTATAGAGGATCTTAAAAGTTTGAGGATCTCACCAGTTCAACAAACAGAAAAGACATTATATTATAGGCAAAGCACATCCTATGCAATAGCAAGGAAAAGTAAAAGATAAAAAAAGATTAAGAGAACTACTTATGCAATTCTTGCTAACCAATGGTACCCCAATAAGTCTAACAATAAAAAAAAAGACGGAAAAAAATGGTTAAGAGAAGACCCATAGACCTTTGATGCTGCCTTTTAGAGAACCAGGAATGGTGGACAGGAAACTTGTAAAGGAGTCCAGGAGACTAGATAATAGGGAGTGGTCATCAAGGAACAAATATATAGTATTTTAGCAGGGACATGAGCCTGAGTGGGTAGAGAATGTAACTTAATTTTCTAAAGCCTGATCATAATCACAAAATAACTTTGATTTTTAAAGACAGTAATATGTAAGCACACATTTACATACATTTCCTCTGCAATCATGCATCCATTGTATGTGACAGGCCATAGTGCATGTACATATCTCTGTGCTCAGTAAAAAACGAATATTCTCCTAGTAATACCTAACACTCAAATAGTTTGAATGTTATGGGCGTTTTAAATTTAGAGTGACATTCTTTACAGATTATTTGTTTTGTTTTATTTTCCTGGGTGCTTTTGTTTTACTGTAAAGATTCACAATGATATTCAATGAAGGTACATTTTTGTAACTATATTAGGAAAGAAAATAAAACATTATCTTAACATTCAGATTTGCATGAAACCTCAGAATGTGTACTATTTTTACTATTTTGTTTGTCATAGCATTTTTACATTGTGTTAATGCCATTAAATTAAGTCACATATTTTGTCTTTTTTAGCAATCTGATTTTGAGAACTACTCCACAGTCAGCAGAAAGGGTAGATAATAGAACAGATACTGCTGAGAGGAGATGAGTTCTTAACAAAAGAGAGAAAATTAGCCTCAATGATAGACATGGAGAGGATGGGTTCTATAGTCAGATTCCTTGAGATAGAATAGTGTTCAACCCTCTGTTTCCTTATGCAAAAGATGACAATAATAATAGCACCTACATCAGGGTATATAAGGATGGACTGAAGGACTATATACGAAGCACTAAGATAATATCTGATAAATAGTGAGCACTGTGCAAGTTCAGCTATTATGATTAAAGATCTTAGTACATTAGCTAACATGCTTTTAATGATTATTATTTTTTTAAATCTCTACTTAGAAGCAAAACATTTTGCCAGCAAACTCTAGAATATATCATAATCAATATTTCAATAAAATCCTACATCTAACTCATTCTCACTTACTAATTTCTTCATTATTTCAAAATTACTTGGTGGTAACAAATAATCACTGTGAACCTCAGAGATTTTAAAGACGACTCATGGAATTCCACATTTCCCTGAGTATATCTCAAAATACCCATGCCATAAGTTGACATACATAACTCAATTGGTTTGTGATACCCAAGATCAATTATATAAGCTGTACCTGTCTTTTTAAATAGTGGATCAACAGGATAAAAAATAAAACAAACAAACAAACAAGAAAAACAAGATGCCAAGAGCCATAATCAGACCAATCCTTGCAAGTTTTCTCATAGTGGGATGGTTTTGATTATCTTATTTTCCAAATCCTATTAGAGTTGATGGAAAATGCTTTTCCATGACAAAGGGGATTCAGAGTGCTAATGTAACAAATTCCTGATACAGTAGTGGGAGGTGTTCACCATTATGAGAAAAATCAATAAATTATCAGGAAAAGGAAATGCCAATCATGTTGACCTAATAATGCTCTCGTTTCCTCAATAAACTATTAATAGAATTATTTTTCTGAATGCTGATCAAGTGCTGGTTTAAAAAACAGAGTAATATACCTTAAGTATAAGATAGCTTACTGCAACTTCATACTTATATATTGAGTAAGTGTTTTTGATAAGCTAAATAAATTTCTTTTCCTCCTGATTTTTACAGGCAGAAGTTACTTTGACTTCATTATTACTAGTAGCTTAGGCTTAGATTGAGCTAGTAAAATGATTTAACTAAGTAAATTGTTTAAGAACAGCTAGAATATTCTTTAGCATTAGCTAATAAAGAGTCAGTTATAGTAAAGTAAAATATACTACTATATAATATATATTTCGAATTTACAAATTGAAATAATGACCTATTCCATTAATAAAATGATAGTGAATTTAAAATGTTCAGATGTAAATAATTTATTTTATTTATGCATTTTTTACATGATTGTCATTATGATAATTACAGAATTCATTAGAACTTTAACGAGGATCCTTTATAAAGGCTCTTTCTTTTTTTAATTTTAAATTAATGCTCCTGTTCCAATAGTAAGTAACCTGAACGAGATTTAGAACTAATAACTCTGAATATATAAATCACAAATGCCTATTTCATTCATGTAAATGTTTCAATTATCTTTTTTGTATACCTCCAGAGAGACTAAGCAATGAAATCAGAAAAACAATGTTACATCAAATAGTAAATTTTAATTGTGTAGATTTTTAAAAAATTATGAGGTGGTTTTTCTATATTTTGTTCTATGTGAAAGTAGACCTGTGAAACACTACTTTTGTTTCAAATGAGTCATAATTTTCCAATAGACAAAGAGAAGATGTCCTGGCAACATGAAGGAATATTGATTTAAGACAGGGTTGGGTATATTAATATAAACAATATAAATATTGATTTAATCATGACCTAACTAGCTATGAATACTAAAGCCATCAAATGCCCTGTGTATTTTCAATGCAGGCATCTTTTTATTTTCAAGTTGTTTAATAGTGGTGAAGGTTGCTCGGCAAAAACATTATTTCAACTAGCTAGCTGGTATGGAAAAAGAAGATAGAAAAGTTAGGAATATTCTGGATGGGGCTACTTAGTAAGTCTATTATACTGTTACTGACTCGCTTTATCTCAAATATCTCAAGTCACAGTTAACTAGAATTGGCTGTATAAAAAATTGCTAAACATTTAGAACCTGATCTAAATATAAACCACAGCAATAGCTGTGTTTTATAGCAAAACACACTATGACTATTTGATCTACTAAAATTAAACCAATTACAAATAAAAATATTAAACTATAACAATATAGAGAAATAATTTGGTAATAACAGTTTATTTTGTCTCACAGTATAATACAGCAAGGAGTATTTAATTTTACTATGAATTAGCAAAGATTAAATAGGCATAAGAAATTGTTTTCTTGAAGCTAAATAATTACCCTACAAATTTAAAACCCTTTTTATATATTTTATTAATTCTACAATAATTTCTATTTAAAAATCAGGTTGTCCAATTTTTACTCTTTTTTCATCCAGATTAAATTTAGCCTTCTCTTTGACAAAACACACTCATGATGAAAATGTTGATTTACTGAGTGTACGATAAAATGGTATTAGATGTTTTCATTTAGGCCAATGGACCATGTTTCCATAATAAATTTTATTTCACCAAATTACAGATTATAAGTAATTTTACAATGAGTATTACTTCTTTTATCTTCAACCCACTTCTGATTTGAAATGTTTGTATGCTTATCTCACCCTTATTTGATGACAGTGAATATATAAACCTCTGGCCTAACACACTGGCTCAGATGGGACAGTTAATAAACATTCTTGTAATCAACAAATATTCATTAAATGAATAAATATGAACATGAACAGTGTGAGAAAATTCATTAAAATACATGACAGAAATTCAGAAAGAACACATGAGAGAAAATTCAGAAAGCAATTCTGCTATATACAATGCAAGATGATGTACCTTTGGTATAAGCATAAAGGTATAATTTACAATAAAATATTTTAAATATTATTTTATAATAGTTTAGATTTCTATTAGAAAAAATAGAAAAGTGTATTAACAAGTAATAGTCGTACAATATTATAGATTGAATGGAGATATTTCAAATGCTTGGAATTAGATGTGCTCACTTCAGCAGCACATATATGAAAAAATTGGAATTAGAGAACAAACGTATAGAGTTGCATTTTTGGTTGAATTTCATAATTCTAATGAATAAAACCAATGTGAAATTATTCATGTATATCAAGAATCTTTTATCTGTTTTACATAACACAATAAACTAGGATCTCTTGCTGTATTCACTATAGTTTTACGAATACGTGGCAAGTATTTGTTGATTTGAAATTAATTTGGAATATATTTACATTCATTTTTAATTACCCATCATGATAAAGGAAGAAAAGAACGTGGCTAAATCAGCATCAGCAAACATTCCAGAAACCTGACTTTCTCAAAAGGAGAATGAAAAACAAACAATTCACACTATGCAAAGTAAATAGTCAATTTCTAAATAATTAGGAAATTATATTTTAGGATTGAAGTTCCTAACCTAATTTACAAAAATTTATCATTAAATCAAGTACAAAAATATAGTTTTTTATATTAATTTTTTTAGAAAAAACAAATCCTTCGGAATTATTTTATAATTTGAATTATGTATTCAATTTGGAATAAAACTCAAATACTCCTGAAATCCTGTATGGATTATAGCCTTATTATAGTTAAACATGTTCTAACTGAACTAATGTTATTTTCAGTGCCATCGTAGTTCTATACCACCATTTTGGTCATAGGTCTCATTTCACACTTTGAGCAATTAAATATATTATTATTATTGATTTTAAAAGAAATATTTCATTTTGCTTTAGCAATGTGTAGGAAAAGCTAACAATACCATACTTATTCTATTGTAGGTATTTTTGATTTGTGAATCATATTGAAATGAATATGATTTAATTCATTTGTATCTCTACGCTATGCCTCTTTCAGCATATGATTTGTTAATCATGTTTTTCAATATGCCATGTTTTATATCGTATTTAGTATTATGTACAATACCAAGTGCAATAATGGCCTTCTAACTATAAATTGTTATATCTCAACACTTAAAACTCAATTTCTTCATGTCAGGTAATAAAAAGTCAGATCCTAATAAACATCGATACATCATGAAGAGAATAAAATGTTAAGTTAAATTGATTATGTAACAAATCAATACAGGTATAAAACATACTATCAATAAATATCCAAAGAACTGTAGCGATAATTTTTTTCTCACACATACAAACACCAATAAAAAATAAACAGCAAACACATTTAAGAATTTGAAAGGCAATGCTAAGTAGAAGTAACTTTGTCAAAAATTATTTTTCCTGAGTCTTTTAGCTACTGAGAGTAAAAAGGCTGAAATTTCACTATTTCCTTCATAATATGTTCTGACTAAATTATCAGATGTATAGTCTGTTGAATCACTATAACTGCATTTCTAGTGTATTTACTAGAAAACTGGTTAAATTCTTATAAATTTTCATTTATTAATTATAAAAAAATTTTCTTTGTACATGTAAGTGTATGTTTCCCAGCTCTTCCAGAGATACTTTTTCATTCCAAATAACAAGTGTTAAAAGACCCCTAATTTTAGTGTGCGATTTAGTACTATTTAATATGTCTCATTACCAATGACAACTTTTGAAAAACATAAAAAATGGTGTTTAAAACAAACATACCTGCACCACACAACACACACACACACACACACACACACACACACACACACACACCCCTCTGATCTATTTAAATTAACAATCTTTAAACTTCTATTTTGTATAATGCAAAGGTAGGGAAATTTTGAAATGAGACAAATCTGGATTTTAATTCAGAGTACCATTTACTAGCTAGGTGACTTCTGACTTTTAATTAACGAATATGAGCCATTATTACAGAAAAATGATTTATTAACATCTCTCCTGTTTGACTTTTGGGAGGCTAAATCTAATGCAGTCAATGCATGTAGCACACTGTTTGGCACATGGTAGTTAATCTATTAGAGCTAATGGATTTATAAACAGTTGTTGTTATTTGAAAGTAACTTATATGCCATTAAATTTGAGGGGATAAAAGGTAGAAGTATGTTAATGAAGTGAATAAAATAACAAAGAGTTATTTACCCTTAAATATTGATCAAAAGTCAAGTCCAAGGGAGACTACCTAGAGAGGTAAACAGGTGTGGAAAGGAGAGACTGGAGTGGAAAGCCTCAGGCTAAATACTCATTTAGCTGGTACTTAATTCTTCAACTGTTTTTATAGTTTTATCGCATGTTTCTGAGTCCACCGAGTGCTGATCCACACTTAAGAAAGTACTCCGGGGTCAATTTTCTCTGGCGAGTCACTTTGCAAATTTATTATGGTTGCCTGGATTTTCCTAGTTAAGTAGATAGTTGTCTGGTTTTTCCTGGGAAGACTCCTGCTTCTAAGGCATCATGTGGAGATAGCCATTGTATGACTTGAGACTAATACTACTTTCCAGGTATTATTTTTGTCTTCGGTAAAATAGATTAAATAATAGGGATTTATCCAAAGCATTTTCTTTATGTATAAAAAATATCAAATTATTTATCATTTATAGTCATTCTCCAAATACCAACACTTGGCTAGCCTTTGTAAAGAATTATCAAAGCCTATTAATACCTCTTCTCTAGTTTTAAAATTTTAGCAAATGCTTTCTAGCAAGATGGGGGTGAGCATGGGAGTGGAGGATTTATTTAACAAGCAGATAGAATGCCATCAATGACCTCAGAAACCTGTAAGATCCCTAGGGACCTATGAAAGCAGGATGGCAGTCTGCAGTGGAAAGGAACTAAACTGTATCTGGAAGTTTCACTTATGCCCTTGCTCTAAATCACAGCTTAGTAAATGAGAAATAATACCTCATGATAAATAACAGTTAAATTGTTATAAACATAACCTAAAGTATTGATCCAGAAACTGTTTTCACCATATTTTCTTTTTTGCAAGGTCAACAAAACAATGGAAATAGAATGTTACAATTTTATATAATATTATTTCATCTGAATCTGTCAAAGATAGCTAAATAAAGTCATTTGCATATTTGGTTTAAATAAGTTGAGCCAGAGGGAGTTCAGTCGATGCTGATTTTAAAACCTTTTACTTCACATGGTTTTTGGCTGAGGCTTTACCTCTTTATTCAAAAGGACCCAAGAGAGACATTATCCTTCAGTCAAGTACACACAGCCCTTGCATGTTGCTGAGATGTTCTGCCACAATATTTGTTATAATAAACTAGAGACTGAACAAAGTAGTAAGCATGATTAGCCATATCCCCATCCTTTATAGAAATAAAATTACTTTTATGCATATTTAAAATAAAGTCATACTTAGGGCAGAAAAGTTTATTTTTAGTAATATAAAAGATTCACATTATTATAATTTAGTGCAGAAAATATTCTGAAAGTTAGCTTCTGATCCTCAACAATGTTTCAATTACTATACTTTTTTTTTAAGGTTTTGGAGAAGGGCTATTCAATACACTTACATTTGGAATTTAAATAATCAATTCCATAATGCTTTTTATATAAACATTTGCATATTAAATATTTAAATAATGACAATGAAGAAAACATTGGATCTGATATATTGGAATAAATTATCTGAATTTTTTTCTGATTGTAACTATCATGGGAAGAAAAGATTATAAACCGTACATGAAGAAGACAGCGGGACTATTCCAAGAGATCTTTATTCTAATAGAACTAGAAACGTACATTTTTCTTCCTTCCTTTATTATAAACAGGTCTCTACCAGATACGCATTGCCTTTGGTGTGAGGGGACATTAGTTATGGCTGAGCACTCTGTTTCCTCACTCCATCTGGACAATTTAATGAGCAGCCTCCCTCCTTCAAGACCAAATGAGATAATGCATGCAAAATCACTTTGAAGAGCATAAAGTACTTTAAAACTCAAAGTATTATTACTTTCAGACAAGTAATTAGTGCTTTTAGTAATGAAGAAGTACCACTTGACAATATTAACATATGAATGATGGTTCTTTAGAAATGACCTTCTAATCAGTTGGGCACATACCTGTGTGATCAGTAGAATAATGAGTTAGAGTATCTTACTTTTCTGATGAGAATTTAAGAATTCTGTAAGAATCAGACACATCAAGCTATACACACACACACACACACACACACACACACGTATGTGTATATATATGTATCTATATATATATATACACACACACATATATACGTATATATATAAAACAGTATTTTTAATTGAACAATATCTAAAACTCATGACAATATTTATTAAACAAATCATTCAAAGATATTTGTTAATAATAATTTAAAATCAAAATATAAAAAATAAAATAAAAGATATTTAAAATTTAAACAAAAATAATAACAATAGAATATGGAGTTAATAGTGCATGTAAAATTAAAATATATAAAAATAAAATCAAAATATGCAATGCTATTAAAATACAGTAGAAATAATATAAATGTTTTGAAAAAAGAGAAAACTTTTCTGTTTAATCTTATTTATGTTTTATTTTAACTCAAAATGGCCCTTTCTAATTATGTGTTTATTTGTGAATTCATGGGACAGAGCAAGCCTATTCTTCTTTCTGAATAGGTACATTTTCTTTTTAATATTAATCAGTGATTTTAATCTTATTTATTTTACTGATATATAGATACTTAAGGAATCTATGTAGAACACTTTTATAATTCAAAAATGTATACTATTTCATGGGTAGACAAAGAAAAACTTTATATAAAGACTTAATGCTCATCTTATATAAAATATTCAAATTAGAATTCTAATTTCTATAACTATGTAAGAAATAAGATGCTTAACTAAAAAATTGGTATCTTGGATAAGCAGTTGTTTTATTATTATTAGCTGAATCAAAATTCACAAGACACTCAAAAGAAAGATCTAGAGAGGTAGATTTAATTGGGAATATTTTCAAGAAAATCTCACATGTTAGCTGTAGATACAGTAGATTCCCCTTGCTTTTCTATCACAAAATAAAACTCTCCAGAAATGTAAACTTTCCATGAATTAAACCATGTACTTGAAAGCAATGAGGATATGATTTGGTTTATTTCAAATTTGAAAATAATGTAAATAAAATATGTTTTCTTGATAATGTGTATCTACCAAAAAGAAATACCTTTACTAATTTTAGTGATATTATTTAAAGGTATAATTAACTGAAATTGTTTTATCAACTATGTTTTCTTGACTAACTATACATTTAAACTATGACTATTGCCCATTCTAATCAACAAAGAACATTCAATTGATTGATATTATCCTAAGATTCTATCTTAAAAGCCAAGTATATTTGTAATAAAAATTGGGTTTTCATTGAAAGAAAAACACATTAGTAATCTAAATTCTCTTCATGATTGCATTTTAAATCCAGGCTTTATTTTTAAAACATGTGACTAGAGTAATTATTTTTCCCCAAAGAAATATTTTAATAAAGCTAGAATGTTCTCTGAAATCAAAGCGTTATCATATATGTCCTCAACAATGAATGCCCTGTCATCATATAGGCTAACCTACTTTTCAATATTCTCTTATTTTTCAAGCACTGGACTTTTGTTGAGGTTACACAGAGGTCATATTTTTAGGTTGATAGTGCTTAATAAAATTTTATTGCTCCTTTTCTGTCAATCTCAAGAGCAAATTAAGTCTACACATTTATAATTAAACCCAAGGATTATCAGGGAATCATTCTTCAATAATAAAAGCTGTTCAATACCAACACTTATTTTACTTTTCTATATACTCAAATTGCATGCTAATTCACCCAATTTTGATACTTTAGCCATAAATATAAGGGCTGTCTGGAAAGTATCCATCCATATAATATGAAAAATAGAGGATTTTATGGTTGGATTTTTTTCTGGACAGGCCTCATGTTTATGAAAAACTATATTGACATAACATTAAAATGTTGACAATCTCAAAATAATAGGTGTATCTGTCAGCCCAAAGAAATAACTCCTTATCATTATGAGGTATCCTAGCAGACTCAGAGAATAAACATGACAGTGAAACAGCTTAAATTTAGATACAATAACCTGGTTAACATTGTCCCATTGAGAATACTATATCACACTCAGAGACCAGTTTTTTTTTTTTAAATGTATGCCCCAACCACTCATTTTGTTATATTACTTTTTCCCAAAGATGAGTCATTAGCCTAGTCTGAGGAGCTAGAATATGTTGATGATGTCAATCTAATGAAATATTTTATGGATAATAATCATTATGTCAGAAGCTGAGATATGATAGCACTAATAAACATTTTGTGAATGTAATTTCTATGACCTTTACAAATAATTCACACAAACTAAAATTAATATATTGTCCTATCACAAGTAGATTATTTCTAGCAATAGCTATTTTTCAAGTTAAAGACAATTTATCATGCCAAGAAACAGCACATCATAAACGTGAACCCAGAGAAGAAAAAATTATTTACTCTCCATTTACTTCCATGTAATAACATGATGTTCAATGAAGTAACAATATCAAAAGTTATTTAAATTTATACCTAAGATATATATCACCTTATTGTACTTTAATTCAGTAGCAAATTCATTATCTCATTTTATGAATGTTAATAAAAGAAGAAAAAATTTCTTATAAAATGGTATTACACAATTATGCCAGAATTTCATTCATCCATTCTTCATCTGGAATATATTCTTTAAATAATGTAATTTGTTAATGCTTAAATCAAATTTAAGGAAACTAATACTTTAATTTTTGAAGTAGATTTGCAGCTCATGAATTTTAATGTGCATTAACAACTTCCATGAATACAATTGACACCTAATAAAAAAATTTTTCTAACATTTGTACTGTACTATAAGAGCTGTTTAGTCTTTTGAACTGATTTTTAAAGTTGTTTATTTAAAATATTTTTAATATTTTAGACCAAATTAGAATTTGTTAAAAATGACTGAGGAAAACAACAAATTTTTAACTAATTCTACAAAAGCTCTTTTACTAAAGCTAAAGACAAAAAAATTTCAATTAGAATTTTGTTAATAGAGTAATTCATTCATCTTCTCTTTAAATCTTTTTAAACATTCAGCCAGGTAAATGTACTTAGTTTGATCTATACTTATATTTGTTTATAAATGAGGTCCATTGTAGTTTCTACATCAAAAATAAAAATTTAAAGATTTATGTTAAATCAATTAAGCATTCTCTTTCCTAGATTTAATGTAATATTGTCATAATTTTATAGGCTCTTCAGTGTTAACAGCTAAAGTAGCCAAAATATCTCCACTTATGTTTGGTAAACAATTTTCCATCTGAGAGAACAGTGGCTGACAATTGCTATGTCAAAGTAAGTCATTTGCATTCAAGTATGAAGCGTGCGAATTCACTCATGTGCTAGTTCTGAATGGCACAATTAAAAACTTAAAGCAGGAATATATCCCCCTCAATACTTTCGTGTCTAACTTCAAATAGCTTTGAAATATTCGCTTATGACTCCCTGTGAGAGTCCCATAGCTCACTCATTTGTATCTTTGCAAGATTCAGCATTCAATCTAGTGCTTAAGCCAAGTCTTTCTTTACTTACCCACAGAACACTCATAAAAAAAGCATATAATACTTCATACTGCAGGAATTCTGACTTTAACCTTCAGTTACTCACCTATGAAAGAGACAAAAGAAATAAAGATCATGGTTAGTATTAAAAATACTTAATGTTTCATGTTATAGTCAGCATCATGATGTAAAAGGGCCTTTCCCTATTGCCTTGTACTTTGATAGGCACATTTATATGACAATTCTGCAAAGTAAATTATATCTGAGAGTCTTATATAGTTAAGATTTTAGGAAGATGTTGATTTTACATGTAACCTACTTGAAAAAACTAAGTCTGGCAGATAATAACAACTACATGAACAAAGTATCTGAATATTCCATGTACAAGTACATTATCTTAGACAACATTTTATTAAATTATTTAATTAAAACAAATGTTCTAGTTAAGCATTTATTCATTGTGAATTAAGCTGTTGATCTGCTTAGTTGACTTTTCCCTTTGGGCCCTTTCCTGCACTGCAAGAGCTCAGAAAAAAGACAAGTTATCCCAAGGAAAGTTATAACCTTATTTCTCTAACCTCTAGGAGCTGAGTCACAAATTGCTATCCTTCAGTAGTTGAAACCAACCTGTTTTATTTTCAGAATACTTTCTATAGAAAAAATTTTCCTGCCATAAATAGGCATTAAAATGGTGAGAATGATTTGGGCTGAAGAATACAAAATTTTACATTAAAAAATAACTTTTTAAACACAGATTTAAGGAATACCTTGAGTTACAACATTAATATATATGTAAAGAGAGAGCCAATGATGTTTCAGAGGAGACCCATTTGTAGTGTATGTATATATAAGGGTTCCATTCACATGTCCCCAAATTATGTAAACTATATAGAAATGATACTATTAAAAATATTTAAAGCACATTCTCATCCTCCAACTCAAAAAAAGGTCAGAGATACTAAAAGCACCATTTATCTTCATCTTCTGCAATTAATTTTAAAGTTCACATATTATTTAAAAGTGAACTTTAAAAAATGAAAGTAATATTTTAATATAATTTTGATATTAAAAAATCTCCCCAGTAAAGATTCTTTACTTTTATTCAATTGTTTTATTCACTATATAAAATTAATTAGGCTTAGGATAGACATCTTATACTTCTCACAATTATAGTCTAGAAGATGTTATGGAAAATATTCATAATTCCAATAATTAATATTAACATTTTTAAGAATATATGAAGTAGGAGAGATATTTAACCCTTTGTGGGGAGCAGCCATAGGGAGGTCATAAGGGAGCTGGTGCTACAGATGAATGAGCTGAAGCAATAGTGAGTTGTATTTCTTTTCTATCCCACAATGTAATGGGTATAGTATAATCTATCCTGAAAAAAAAATTGTGAGGTAGTATAAAGAGACCTCCCAGCTGCATGAGTTTCAATTGGGTAAACACAAGATAGATATAGAACCAGATCTACAGAACTGATATTAACAACAGGTACAGGCAGTGGGCCCTGAGCATTTACAGCTCTATCTACAGAGGGCAAATTAGAGCTTTCAGCATGGTTTGCCTATAGGATCAACTTATAAAAATCCACTATACTATTTTATACCACATATTACCTACCAGAAAATACAATAAAAATGTAACTTGAGATATCCTATAGAGACAAGAAATGCAAAGAACAGGGGAAAAGGAAATATTTATAAAAGGATATCAATAAATAAATTTAGAGATTTATTCACTAATGACACCTTCAAATAATATATAATTGTACTGATATTGCAATGATAATTTTAATATTTTCTTTGAGGAAGTTAATGGGATTATTATAAAATGTAGATTAACCAATGAATGTCTACAAATATCGATGTCAATTACAGGAAGAAGAGCATATAGACTCAAATGAAGTTCTGTCAGTGAAGTGCCAATTTTGTGTTTTGCAATTTATCATTCTAGTAATTGATAATTATTGCATCAAAATATAGCATGAACATGTATGATCAATTTTTGAAGGACATCATGTGGGTATTTTTTTCTTATATTCCATTTTCATAGAACTCATAAATAATTAGAACTTAGGGTTGCAATACAAGTTTTTTCATCACTCAAAGACTCCAGGACAAAGAGATATCAAGAGGTGGGAATGTCACTCAAATTTCCATCATGACAGGTAACAGCTAATCAAAAAGCAACACAGCAAATGATTGTGGTCAGAAAATGTTCAGTGCCATTACAGTAGAAATGTCAGAGCCATCCACATGAAGGATTCTATATTTGATTTCATCTCGAAGTAGAAGTGACTGTATTTTTCAGTTTCAAGATTTGGCCAATATCCTCCCTTGTCACAGGTTGTAAATTAAGGAGAATAAAAGAGAGAATCAGAGGGAGACAGAGAGAGAGAGAAAGAGGGAGAGGGAGAGAGAAAAAGATAGACAAGAAATTGAAAGTACCCACTAATAATAATGCAAACCAGAGAACTGAGTTTTGAGAAATGAGATGGCAGCATGACTGTCATACCCAAGATCACCACATAGACCTCTTTAGTTCAGATTAGTTTTTGGATTAATGAATTTTATTCTATTCTTACATTCTGTACCAGAACATAACAGAACACCTCACTCTCCATCCATGTAGTTAACAGAGTTGATTCATTATTCTCTCGTGAATAGATCTACTATGATGCCTAGTAGATCTATTCTCTCATGAATAGATTTACTATGATGAAAACTGTAATTGCTACTCCTCAGGAGAGGTCTATACCATATAATAAGGCTTAGATAATATGCATCAACATCACTGACTGGTATTTACCACTTTTTTGGCACTTTAGGGCATTTACAACATGTGGTAAGAAAAGTCTATCTTTGATATAGAGCACTTTGCCACTCTCAAGGCTGTAGCACAGAAATGTATACATTTATACAAATATTGAAAGTGTTTATATTCTTAACAGGTTCATGGTTCACAAATGTTTATTTGGTTTATTTTAACTTAATTCTCATAAACACCTAGTGAATGCAGATGATATTATAACAATTCCCTTTACAGCTGAGTACGTTGAGGTTCAGAGAGATTGAAAGGTATGTGGTAATACATCCAATTAGTATGTGATAGATACAGGGACTCATATCTAGGTTCCTCTAACCTCCAAGTCCATACATTCTGCTATCTCATGCTTCTCATTTAATATCTCCATATATAGACATTTTATTTCAATATCGCAAATGTGTTTGAAGAGAGGTTTTCATGGTAGATGGTGGAAGGTAGAATACAGTGGTTCAATGTTAAGTGTATGGTCTCTATAACCAGTTTAAATTCTTGCTTCACCATTTGCTATCTGTACAATCTTGAAAAATTTCCTAAGTTTTGTATAACTCAAATATTGTATCTGTAAAATATAAATACTAATTATGCATATAAAATACTCTATTTTGAGGATGAATAGAAATGATCCACGCAGAACTTCAGAACCATTCTTGGCATAGATAAATGTTCAATAAATGCTAGTTAATAATCACATATCAGTTCGATAAGAGTGGTAATAATGCATACCATATTTGTAGAATGAACGTGTTTGTATAAAGAAAAAAAATTTACAATTGACTCAATATGATATTTTTATATACATTCTATTCATATTCCCTAGTTTGACTAATAATGATATATTTTGTGAAGCAACACAAGATTAACAATACCATTCATAATATTTTCCAAAATCTTTCTAAGACATTGGGGATTTTGTTTCAAGCCTTGTTCAATAAGGACCTTTATCAATTAAATAAAAATAAAGAAAATATGTTGCTTATCATATTCAATAAAACTAATCAAATCTTACCTACACTGTTTCTCTATTACATATTAAGCAATGGGGAAATATCATTATTCGACAGAAAATTACCCAGTGATTGACTAGAGGAATAGACTGCATCAAAATATGATTTGTTTCATACCTATTTTAGTAGTTTTATATAAAGAGTAGTTTTAGCTTTATAGAGACTACAGTTCCTATATAACCCCACTATCCCTACAGTTTCCCCTATTATTAACATTTTGCATTAGTGTGGTACATTACTACAATGAATGAACCAAAGTTGATACATTAACTGAAGTTAATAATTTACATTAGGGTTCACTCTGCATTGTAAAGTGCTATGGATTTTGAGAACTGCATAATATCATGTAGCCACCATATGGTATCACACAGATAACCCATAAATTTCCTGTATTCAACCTATTGCTCACCTCGCTCCCTCCCACTGGACCCCCAGTAATATCCATCTCTGTACTGTCTCCATAGTTTTGCCTTTTCCACAGTGTCACATAGTTGGAATCATACAGTAAGTTAAATTTTCAGACTGGCTTTTTTTACTGAACTATATGTACTTGAGGTTCCTTCACGTTTTTGTGTTTGATAGTTCATATCTTTTTGTCACTGAGTAACAGTCCATTGTATGGATGTGTCCCAATTTGTTTCTACATTCAATTATTGAAGGACAACTTGGTTGCTCCCAATATTTGGCAATTATGAATACATCTTCTGTAAGTACTGATTCATAGGTTTTTACATGGATATAAATTTTAAACTAATTTGGGTATTATACCTAGAAGTGCAATCACCAGGTTATATGATAGCCTGTGTTGAGCTTTGTAAAAAAAAAAAAATTGTCTGAAGGCAGCTGCACCATTTTGCATTTTCACCAGCAATTAATAAGTTACTGTTGCTGCATATCCCAGCTAACATTTGGTGTGATGTTCTGGATTTTAGCATTCTTAGTACTGTGTAGTGTTGTCTCATTGTTTTTTATTATTTTTTTTAATTTGCAATTTCATGAAAAAATATGGCATGGAACATCTTTCTATATGTTTATTTGCTATCTGTATATCTTCTTTGGTGAGGTATCTAGTCAGGCCTTTTGCCCATTTTCTTATTTGAAATGTTTGCTTTCTTATATTTGAATTTGAGGAGTTATTTTTATATTTTGGATACAAATTCATTGTCATATATGTATTTAGCAATTATCATATTTTCTTCAAGTCTGTGGCTCGAAGAAAAAAAAAATACATATAAAATACATGTATATGTTAAAGTAAAGAATTATAAAAAAGAGACAATGCAAAGCTCTGATTATCCATGTAAAACACCTGAAGCAAATATAAGCCCAGAGGAAACTTCCTTAAAGAGGTATGAATGTTTGCATGAAATACACAATCTTCCACATCAAGTCTTGCTTTGGTATTTTCTAAAAATATTTCTGAGCTGCTTGAGATCATGTTGTCCATATGTATCTTTCTCTGACAGCTTTAAAGTAGTTGATGGTAATATTTATTAGTGGCTTTGCAATAAATTGACTAATAAAGGATAATTTTATGCTCACATTCGACAAAATTAAAAACAGACAGTAAACATGAAACCAAACACCACAAAAAGGAACCCAAGAAAGTAGAATTGAGAAACTGATGTGTTGATAAGCTCCAGTTTAAAGAACAAATACCATGATCATTAGAATGATACAGCAATGTCATAGCTGATTCCACTATAGAGCCTCATGCTCATATGAATTAAGTATACTTTTCCAACAAAGAAAAAATCTGGATTGAATGGATAGAAAAAAATCCCTAGTTATTATGAGCTGAATTATGTCCCTCATCCCAAAATACATATGTTGACGTGCCAGTCCCCATTAACTCAGAATGTGAGTGAATTTGAAGATAGAGACTGTAAATAGGAAATTAAGGAAAAATTTGGTCATATGGGTGGCCCCAATCCTATAGGACTGGTGTCCTTATAAAAAGAAAAGATTAGGACAGAAACAACAGAGACCAAGGGACAACCATGTCGGGACACTGTGAGAAGGTGCCATCTGCAAGGCAGGGAGAGAGGTCTCAGAAAAACATGCCTGTCAACATTTTAATCTCAGACTTCTAGCAACCAGAGGTTTAAGAAAATAATTTTCTGTTGTTAAGCCACCCAATTCATGGCATTTTATCTTAGCAGCCCTAGCAAACTAGTTTACTCATGGTCCTCATATAGGTATGTACCTACCAGTAACAAAGTGTTCAACATGACATAAAGCTATAGATTATTTTAAAAAAAACAAACAAACCAACCAAGAAACGTAAGAGCAAAAACCCTACCTTTTCGTGTATTTAAGATATTTTAGGAGGATAATGCAGAGGCTTAATTTCTCTAGAAGAGCAGTAGGTGATAGTTAATACTGTTAATGAGACGTAAAAATAAAAAAGCAGCAGCAGAAAGGGTCTCCTGAAGCATTTGATGGAGCTGCTCTTTTCTCTCTGCCCCTGCTTAGTTAAGCTTTTTAAGCACAAGTCTGTTTGTTACATAACTGGATAATGACTTAATTTGAATGAGTTAACAATTTCACACCTTCTAAGCATAAGGTGAATGCTAAGAAAAAGTGCTAATCGAATATCCTCACATAGGTCACATTTATTACCTATAATGGAACAATGAGATAAACTTTCACTTTCAAATTCAAACACTCCATTACTTGCACTAATGGAGGGAATAAGAACCATAGATAATCTGAGACAGTGTCATTTAGGCTTAGCTTTGTAGTATGTGTTGTGTTCTCATTCTTTTGTGTTTGATAGCCTAGGGATTCATATCCATCCAAATCATGACATTACAGTATTTAAAACAAATATGAGAATCTCTGAAGCCTACCACCATACACCTGTGCCTAAGATTTCTTCATAATGTACATTTTGCTGAGCAAGCAAGAAATAAACCCTATAGATTATAAGAAGAGAAAACAAATCCTTTAGGTTTTTAAAAATGCCATTGGTCAGGCCAGGACAGGGCCTGGGAGGGGGGTCCCCCATTAGATTTCCATTGCCTAATCTCTGCTACTGCCAGTCTGAAGTGATTTCCCAGCATCACTGTTACTGATCTGGGTTAAATTGGGAAAGGTCATTATTTCTTGTGACCCAAATATCTTCATCATCAGTTTAGTAGCACAGGTTAGCTTACAGATTAGTTATTAATGCTGGAAGATAAGGGAGTGCTTCTAAAGAGATAAGACTCATGATTAGTTAAGTTACAGTGGTAATAGGTAACACAGCAACTATACATTTTTGATATAACAAATGCCACATTTGATTTTAGAATAGAACTTAAATCCCCACACCAATGCCTACTCCAGAGTATCTATTGCAATCAATATAAAAACACATGTCCTGTTTTGTCAATTCCTGCTTAGAATCCATAAATGGTGTCTCACTGCACTTAACAGAAAAGTCAAACTTTTAAAAAATTTTTCCTCAGTTTTTTAATTTATTATTGGGTGACCTTGATTAGTAAACATTACATACTTTCCCTTATTAAGTATCCCTTAATACTTTCAGGTGTACAATTCCACATTAACATCTTTTATGTGTTGTATTATGTGTTATTTATCTGGTCAGTTCTGTTTCCATCACCATGTATTTGTGTCCCTGTCCCTTCTCCCCCAACCTCCTCCCCACTTACCCTCAGGTAACGACTACATTATTGACTGTGTCCATGAGTTTTATTTCTTTGTTGCTTTTGATTCTATGTTAACAATCAAACTAAATTTCTCCATCCATTGTTCTTATTTTACCCACTCTCTCATCCCTCTTCCCATCTTAAAGAAGTCTCTTTAACATTCTCTGTAGTACTGGTTTGGTGATGATGTGTTTCTTTAACTTATCTGAGAATTATTTATTTGTCCTTCAATTTGGAATGCTAGCCTTGCTGGGTACATGATTATTGGCTATA
The DNA here is from genome assembly GCA_004026885.1 of Lyroderma lyra. Taxonomy (NCBI): domain Eukaryota; kingdom Metazoa; phylum Chordata; class Mammalia; order Chiroptera; family Megadermatidae; genus Lyroderma; species Lyroderma lyra. Next base: position 190,316 of record PVJL010000823.1, read on the forward strand.
GATCCTTGGTTTTCATCACGTTGAATACTTTCTGCCAATCCCTTCTGGCTGTAAAGTTTCTGGTGAGAAATCAAATGAGAATCAAATGAGTGCCCCTTTATAAGTTACTACTTGAATTTCTCTTGTTGTTTTTAAAATTTTTTCCTTTCCTTTAAATTCTGCCATTTTAATTATGATGGGTCTTGGTGTGTTCTTGTTTGGGATCATCTTGTTTGGGACTCTCTGTGCATCCTGGACTTGTATGTCAATTTCCTTCACCAGGTTAGGAAAATTTTCATTCATTATTTCTTCAAATAATTTCTCTATCCCTTGCTTTTCCTCTGTCCCCTCTGGCACATCTATGATTCTGACACTCTTCTGCTTAAGATTGTCCCAGTAGAATCTCAAACCATCCTTATTTTTCTGGATTTTCATATTTATCTGTTCTAAGTGGGTGTGTTCTGCTGGTTTTTCCTGCACATCACTGTTTTGTGCTTCTATTTTATCTAGTTTGGTGACTTTTATTTCATTTTTCATTTCAGGTAATGTAGTCATTATCCCTCTCTTGTCCTTTATAATGGTTTCTAAGTCTTCTTTAATGCTTTCTATGTCTCTGTTGAAATTATCATTCAGTTCCTTAAGCATTTTTATAATCATTGCTTTGAGCTCAATTTCTGATGGGTCATGTGTCCCCATCTCTTTAATTCTCTGTTTTCTCATTTTTGCAGCCTCTCTAGACACTTGCTGCTGCAGTTTCTTAGGTATATGCTGCTGATACTAGTAGGGCAGAGATCTGTGGAAGAGGGGCATTTGTGATTTTGTTTTCTTCCTGTGGCTCCGGGGGTCATGCAGGGAGTTTGGGCATCATTGCATCTTTCTGTTCTGGGTTTCCCCTGTGCATAGATTCTGCTCTGAGCCTTGGGGTCAGCTGTCCTGTATGTTGGTCTCTCAGACAGTGCTGGTTGTGGGCAAAGAAACACACACAGTCCCATTTCTCCTCCTTCCAAGCCAGGCTTTCATACTGCGGCTCCTACCGCCCAGCCACTCCCTCTCTTTTGGGAACTGGAGTAAAGTCCAGCCGCTGTGGTTTGTGGACCAGTCTGCATCTCCTGGGGTCAAAATAAGGTGGGTGCAGTATCTCACGCTCTACCTGTGGGTCCCCTTTCCTCTGTCCCATGGACCAAGTGAGGTCTGGAGCACTCTCCTGCTGCCTTCTTCCTTCTCCCTCCCCCAGCAGTAGAGTTCCAAGAAGGACTGGGTGGCCACATCCCCACTTTTCCCTTTATTTCTTCTTGGTTTAAACCTCTGCCCACTTGCAGGTACCTTAACGTGAGGACAGTATTTCTTAGCTGTGATTGTGTGTTGTGTAAAGGTTCCTTGGTTGAGGTATAGGTGTTTTACTAGTTGTCATCTTCAGTGACTAGTTGTCACTACCATTTTGTTGCATCTCCAAAAGCCAAACTTTTTGTATGGCCAGTTTCTATTTGATATGACCCCTAACTACCAATAAATAATATGTATGTGTATATACATATATATATAGAGAGAGATATATAGATATACACACACACACACACACACACACACACACACACACACTTGTTTAACTCATATTTACTGATACCCTAGGTACCCATTTCCCAGAAATACGAATATGAGTAAAGTAGAGACCCTAATCCCTTAATACTTTCTGTCCAGAATGGAGTATATGAAAAATAAAGAAATAATGGCCATTCAAAAGACAATATTTTAAGTGTACTAGTAGTTCTGAAGAAAAAAGAAATTACATTTATGTGAAACTTCTATAAAGGCGGCCTTAATAATGGTTCAAATAAGTAATGTAGGAATTAGGTATATATAGATAGAGAGGGCAATATTTGTTGTGGGCATAATTTGAACAAGAGTGGTAAAATAAAAAGACTCAGTGAATGAATTGTGCAGTTGGACTGGAGTATAGTAATAAATACTAACATTATATAAGCAATGTGCTATATTTTCATGAATACTGTCATCTAATTCTCATACTAACCAAATAAATTAGGTATTATCTTCAATTTACAGATTAATAAACTGAACAAAATGTAAAGGGTTTAAGCAACCTATTATTCTAAAAACAAATACTAAGAGAGGATTAAACATGCACAAGATTTATGTTAGATAAAGAGGTGGAAGTCACTAGAGGCTTGACTTGTCAGATTGAGAGGCAGGCCTGACCCTGAGTGAAGAGGTAGGAAGGTAAAGTTGAATGGAAGCATCTTAAAATGCAATGCAGTTCCTAGGAAACTTTGGCAAAGTCATCTGTTATTCTTCAAATCAGAATCACCATCAAAGTAGTCATGTCTGCTCAGAATAGGTTTGCCTTAATATCCATGCCATGTTCAATCACTGGCTGGGAGCAGCAAATGGGAAATGGCATCTCAATACTAACCACAATGATGGACTTCAGAGCCCAGAACTTGGGGCCATAGTTCAGTTAGCTCCTGCAGAGATCTGAAAGGGGATTCTGATGGCCATCACAGTAACAAATCAGACAATGGCCTGAACTGGTATCCAACTGAGTTTATGTAATGAAATTACCAAAATATAAAAACAAAGACAGACAGACAGACAGATAGACAGACACACACACACACACACACAGAATGAAAACACAGCATTATGTATCATTTTCTTCTCATGAACTAAGTCCTCCAACAATAAATTTACCTATAACTATTTTTTTACCATCAAATTAGTCATAATAAAATATTATTTTTTGTTCCTTTTTCTACTTCTTAGATTGCATTTACTAGGATTCTATATTTTTGATTCCTAAATATATTTGGAAAGTATAGAATTTTAGGCTTCAAAAGCCATGTAGAGGTCTATTCATCCAACCCACTCATGTTATAGATGAGCTAATTGAGGCCATAAGAAATTTCATAGCTTGCTCAAAATCATTAAAGAATTAGTGACCAATGGAATTGAGTGCAGATGTCCTTACTTCTGTTATCACCACTTAGCGTTATTTTCCTTGGCCATTTCTCCTCTTTTCTTTGGCTTACTTTCCTTATGTGCAATTATTTTCATCATGATACCATTATAAATTTATTGGTCACACCTGCTTACTATTAAATAAAAACTAGTGCCAATAAAGTTATAGCATAATTTCCATAGCACTCTTCAATTTTCAATGAGTTTTCACAACTACTAGCTCACCTGATTTTTATATTTTTTGGTTTAGTTATTGTTTGTTTCCATATTAGGTCACCTAGTATTAAAAATTGTTTTGGGTGAAAGTAGTTTGGAATATTGACAATTAGCTTTATTTATTTATTTATTTTTGAAGCCAATTGGACTATTTAAAGACACATGCTGACTCCTAAATTTTACCTCAACTATGATAACCAAGTGAATTCTATGAAGATGGGTATTAATAACAGCATTTTTGATCTGTTCATGTCTGTTCTGTTTTAGAAGATAGTCTTTAAAAACCATGAACATAGATGAACCACACGAAATTGCTGCTATTCAGCCACTTTGGACCTACAACACTGGCAATTTCATACATTTCAACTTAATTGATTCCTGTCTTAAACATTTGGAACATTGAGACATTTGGGAAATATTTGTTATAAGAAACATTTCAGTTATTAAATTAACAGGCCATCAAAATCACATGAGTCTATAGAGGATTCTTCATCCAATTGTTTACTCCAGTCATGAACTCTTCTACTACACCTCAGGCAGGTTGCATCATCTGCTCTTTGAAGACATCTAACAATTAAAAGGCATTTTAATTTCAGACAGCTATAAATTTCAGAGAATTCTATCTCATATTGAATTTCCTTGTAACATTACCCACTGATCTTAGTTATTTCTTATGCCTTATAGACTCGGGCTGGATTATCATCCATAGTATAGTATATTTGGTATTTTTGAAAAAATATATTTTTCCTAACCAACCACTCTCTTCCTAAATCTGAACTTCTCAGAAAACCTGATGGTTCTTTATAAGGTGATATTATACATTCTGGCTATTATCTTATAGGTCTGCCCTAGTTTATCAATGTCTACCTCAAAATACAGAGCTAATGACTGAGCACCATATTCCAGATATGATTTTGCCTGAGCAGATTTAAATTTAATATGACTATCACTTTCCTTAGCATGGCCAATATAGTCAACAACTGTTACCAGATTACAAACACATGCACTAAGTGTTCAACTACTCTGACAGCGAGATGCTTCCATGGAATGAACTATATGTTTGCATTACAGAGACAATGATAAAGAGGACTGATTTTTTTGTAACTTTCTATTTAAATGTGTTGGCACTGACAGACTATTTCACATTTAACCAGTGGTATAGAATGCTGAGTGTTTTGGTCTTTGTCTATATCCTGAGGAAACATGTCACCAAATTTTCCTTCCTAAATTATGTTACATTACAGACCACATCATGAATACCATCATCAAAATTGGAAATAATTGGCACTTTTCTTAGTGGAAATCTCAGAGACTAAAAAAGACCTAGAGAATGCCTGAGGGTCATAGGCATCTTAAAAAAATATACTAGTATTTTGTTGGGATACCTACATAGATTTCTAAGTGTGTCACTAAAGGTGTGAAAAATAAAAGCTTATATTAAAAACCTATTAATTACTATTTGTTATAAATTTTTAAACAAATATAAGACAATGTTCATTTTATCAGTCTCTAATTTAACCATTAATATTTGAAGCTGATCATACTATTTCATATACATGCCTACTTAATTCAAAACTCCATGAAGCTTATAACAAATTTAAAAGAATTAATTTACTTCAAATTGTATGTAATTGTATTATAATAATATCATGTCTCTACCTCCATTATAATCCCAGCTACTAAAATGTTTTTGGCCAATGTGTTCTTTTCTTAACTGACAAGTGCATAATGTTTTTTCAAATGGAAAATAGTTTCTTTATCAAGGTGAAGTTGTGAACAGTAGTTGTTTTGGTATCATGCAGTTCATAAGAATATTCTTTAAAATCAATATCAAGGTCACTAAGAAGCATATAACCAATTTATTCACTTTTTTGCCTAATGACTACAATTTTCTTTCACAGTGCATAACTGAGAAATGTAGTTGCTTTTAAGGCTTATTCACTATATTAGCTCTCTTTGAAATATATTTTGAAAGTAGATACCATGGTTTTTATATAAAAATAATGTATATTTAGGCAGGGTTGATGGCTACTTTTAAAGTGACAGTTACCTTAAATTACTATTGGTAGCACTGAGAGATAGCAAGTGCATTTCTGTTTTGAATTGAACGGTTTTGAAATGAACATTTTAGGTTATGACAAGGTCAACATATTTTTTGGAGTCTGTATCCTAGGGCATTATATTCAGGAGTGAATGAGTATCTCAATCCATTCAATATTACTAAATAAATAAAATAAAATAAAACAAAAATCCACAACAAAGCTCTCTGATTAGGAAACAATGTTTCTACTTCATGTAAATGCATGCATAGTTTACACTTGGAATGTCATGTAATACTAAGCCTCTCTTCATTCCCAATATTGCAGTGTCATATTATTCTTTTCATCGGTAATTCAAAACCTCCACTGTAACACCTCCTATGCATTCTATATTCTTCTCTTTCTGATTGCTGTTGGGATACTTCTTTAAGTTATATAAAACAGTCATATTTTACACAAGTATCTCTACCATATTCAAGTTAATCATTTAAATCTTTTTTAATCTTATTTTTTATATAAATTTTAACTAAGAGGTAAGATCAAATAGCTTGCATGGACAGTCAGGGTTACTAGGTTATACTCCTGTGTTCGTAATTTAAAATATCTACGATTATAAAAATAGCCATCACTGCATAACTGCACATGATTTTTGCATAAAATATCCAAGTTATTATATACACTTTAACTGTCTATGTCCTCAGCTACCTGACCATGATATTAACACAGTTGTCCCTCAGTATCCATAGGACATTGGTTCCAAAATCCACTGTGGATACCAAAGTAAATGAATTCAAGTCCCTTAATCGACCCTCTATATCCATGGGTTCCACATCCAAGGATGTGGAAGGCTGACTGCACATTGTTTTGGGGTATCTTTGGAGGGCTGTCTGGAGCATTTCAGTGGTTATGATGTGATGGCAACATTTAAATACCAGGCTGACAGGCTCTGGACATGCAGCCCTGAAGATAGAAGAGTGAGCTATATCAGAAATGTTGCATCACCACAGTTTGGTTCCTTGCCCATGCAATCTAGAGATCTTTTATAAACATTACACAAGTGGAGAGTTTGAGTAATGTTTCTTTTCTTTCCCTAATTAAAAAAAAATATATTTTTCTAATGGTAGATTGGGCTAAGCCTGGAAAATGACTTACTTTCAAGTAACCTCTCATTTACATCAAGCTAGCATACATTTTCCATTTTTACAATTATTTTGGAAATAATACATTGCATTTTGCATAATTTATTGCTTTACTAAATAAATCAATTATTATATTATAAATAAAATTAATGGTTTTTATCAAATGACCCAATGTATGAGAGAAGCAATCTGTTGCAAAAAACATTTTGTTTTGATGGAAACATTTGCAAATATTTGATATACACAAAGAACTGAATGCTATTTTCCAAATACACAACAAGGTTTTCTAAGAGTTAAAAAAAAATACTTGACCAACATTTTAAAATTATATAGTTTGTCACTCTAATTTCTTATCATTGATTAAAACAAAGTTTTGAAAATAGAATAATATTCTATCATCACATTTAAAAAAAATCTTCATTTATTTTCTATTTGTACTTATTATGGTACTTAAATTCTAATTTTTATTATTTTGAAAATTAAGAATGACACAATCTCCTGTAATTTGGAAGTGTTTTTGAAAGTACGTATTATGTTTATAAGGAGAAAGATAACACTAAATAGCTATGAGTGATTTCTTAAATGCCTTATGATTTCTCTTTTTTAATTTGTTTTCAACAATTGCTAAGATTTTGGCATTAAGTGCTATAATATTTTCATGCAGGGAAAGATTATTTGCTTCTATTTAAAAGAAAAGTCCCACAGATTTAATATGTAAATATAGATGCATTGGTATTAATATTTTCTAAAACAATTCTACTTTCAATTGCAAATTGTAACAAAATTGTTTTTAGTTCTAAATAGATGCTACTTAACTTGATTTGTGTGTGTTTGGATTAAGGTAGTTTTGCATGCCGAAGTGCTCACATCGTTTTTTTCAGTATGTTTCATAGGAATCTATAAAGACGTACATCTTTTGACACTTTTTTGCCTTCATTTCAATTTTATCTCTGCATTAATAAAATTGGCTATGTTTACTTTAGGACTTTGTCAAACAAATATCAGCATACGATTTGTTTATACGTTGATAATGCTATGATAAGTAGAAAATAAAGATACATGAACAGGTGAATCAACATGCTTTCATGTGAGGCATTTTGTTTACTATTTTCCAAGCACTTGGATCTTTTGAGAACACTCAATATTGTAAGTGAATATACTTTAAATTTTAGCCAGTTTACTAGAGATGCTTAATATTATGCAACATATAACCATACAGACAACTATATTGTCAAGTAAATTATATGTAGAATTTCTTCCAGTAGAAAATAAAATTAGATAATGCATGTAATAAACATATCAATGTAAATTTTAAGCAAAAGTAAGAAAATGTTACAATAAACTTTTAATCAATATTCTTACTACATTTTGTTATATTTTTCTACCTTCTATAAGAAGAAAATTTTATTATAGTTGGCCACAACATTAAAAATTATCTCTGCATTACACAATATTACAAATAGTTAAAATTCTACCATTATTTATGAACACAATCTTTATAGTAAGATAATTTCAATTAATCAATCTTTTTCAAAAGACACATTTGCAAAGTTTTTTTATATGCTTTTGTTACCAAGATATTGACTGAAACAACTACCAGAGCCGTGGTATATTTATCTAATATTAGTATCAATGAGCTGATATTTGGTAGTTTTTTGTCAGTCTGAAATACTAGATTTGTCATATCAAAGGATTTGACCTTCTAGGGCATCTTATTTGTGTTCTGAATTATGAGTGATAAGTACAATCAATAAATATAAACTAATCCCTATATAGGCAAATCTCCAATTATGAGTGTGCCCTAAATCTTATTTGGAAATATAAAACATTTATTCAAATTGTTTTAAAATGTTAATAGGCTATGGTTTTAAAAGTAATTTACAAATACAATCTTTATAAATTGGAATATTTTCCATTAAAACAATATGATAGGAAGATAGTTATGATTATAGATGCATCTATATAAATTCTGATAATATTCCCAAAATATATAAGCTAGCCAATATATATGCTATATGATTTCCTGAAGAGTAGCTTGTAGACTTCCACTTTAAGATGTCAGTTCAAACAGAAAAGAAAATCACCCTCCTCTCACCACCCACTCAAGAAAAATTAGGTAGCATCATCACCAAGTTATTGCTGGTAATGAGTTCTACCTACTCTAAAAAAGACATGCCCCCAAGAGAGGCCCAATTCTATGGTTTCCTGAAAAGTTGACACATCTAAAATAGATGTAGGAAAGTAAAAGGGAGAGAAAGAAAAGAGATCATTTCAGTTTCAAGAAGATTCCTAATAAAAATCTTTCTGGGATCTAATAGAATATAAATTGAAAGAGGGTCCCATAGTTCTCTAGTTTTGTCTTTAGCAAGAAAGGTATCCTTTATCGTCCCAGTCAAACGAAGGCAGCATGAGTTCACATTTTGATATCATGTCATATTACGTTATTTGCTAGGTTGACACTTTCAATTTCAGAAAAATGTGCTCAGTCACCTTGATGTATATAAACTCAGCAGCCATCTGGCATTATCCCTGAGTAAGCCTTGTGTGCAAGATGAAGCAATACAGCCGGGATGTGAGGAAATCTAACTGCACTAATGGGCTTAATGCAAATTGAAGGACAGTCAAATTTGAAAAAAACAAAACAAAACAATGTCAAACTGGGGGAAGAGGAGATTTAAATGACTTCCGAAAATATTGTTCTTTAATATATTAATTAGTAATTAATTGTCTCTTCAATTTATTAACTATTTAGTAAGGAAAAAATAACACTATTCTTTATGATATTTGATAGAAATTGAAGTTAGAAGTGATTGTCAAAATGCCAAAAAACCAAAGTCTGGTTTCACAGAGGTCTCAATAGACTGATGTGGTCATTTAAAGAAATCAAAATTAAGTGACCAGTGCTTTTTATGACTTATTAACACCAAAGTCTCCAATTTCTTGGAAAACTTCTAAATAGCATTATGGCAGTATTAAACTTTTTCCATATAATACTTCCCTTCAATTTTTTTTCATTCAAATTTCCATGATTGTTAGCATCAAGAAATGGTAAAAATATAAAATTCAACTTAATAAAATTGTTAGAATCAGCACAATAATTATCATGTGTTCCTGTATGTTCCTTGTTTATTTATCTTATTTTGTGTTTTATTTTCTATGAGACTGTCAATTACATTTTTCTCCCAAAATTGCTTGGTAAGTAGAGTGATCTCTGCCCATGACCTGCTCAAAGATTTTGGACTGTACAGAGCTGGTACTATTTTAATTAAGTCAAGTGATGTCATTTTCAGACCAATGGAAAATGAATATAGTATGCAACAATATGTTTCACAGAAGGCAGTTTTGTTTGTTTTTGTTCTTTTAATTTTAGTTTTTTATAGATGCCTGAAGAAACCTAATCTGTGATGAGCAATAAGAATGAATGCATTTATGATTCTTGATGCTTTATTTTCAGACTATAAAGTCAAACTGGTGGTGGGGACCGGTAAGAGGTAACATCAGTGCATTTTAAAAGTTATATTATTTTTTTTATTTCCACATAAATCTGAGGAGCAACCCTTTTAGAGAGAGTTAGGTACATAAGTAGAAAAGCTTGTGCTTTCTAGAAAAGTCTAAGGACCAATTCTCTCTTTGTTGCTGAGTTACTTTTTTGATCTTGGAAAATCAAGTTAACCTTTTAAGACTTCAGTTACTTTATCTGTAAAATAGATAAAATATCTTCCTCATAGGACTTTCACTTTTACAAAAAATAAATGCACACGAAGCACTTAGCACATTGCTTGCTTGAGTGCCCTGATACATGTTTGCTTCCTTCCCCAAATCTACACCAATACATTTAGGAGCCTACGGACTTGAGTAGCCTGAAACTGTAGGCTTTAAATATCATTTTGAGGAACAGTAAGTCATAAATACTACAATAATATTTGACTCAGTTTGTAGTGTTTGAAGGAAAAAAATCAAAAAGTTTTGATTTGAACCCGATCATGAGAAAGAGCTCTATACATGCCTAAGCGTTCTAAAACCCAAGTGTCTCATTTATTTTCCGTGGTTACGACTTTTAGAAGGCTTAACTTATTTCATATGTTCAAGATCCAAAAGATTATTTACAAATGCATGACATAAATATGTAGCACAAGTTTGTGAGGTGTGAGGATGAGTAACAGACTGTTCTCTCTGATTGGGAATAGCATTCTTTATCAGAGAGACATCAGTTGACACCCATGAATGTTATTTTTAAATCATTAGATACGCTTGTTGTTCCAACTGCATGAGCACCTGGTGAAATATGCAGCTGATGGGACTTGGAAACTTTAAAACAAGTGAATCAGAGATTATTTTTAATTTTAATTTCAAATGCTATAATCACCTGTATTTAATATTAGCCATATTTAGACAAGCTGCCTGTCTCCACTTAAATGTACCCTCTTTATCTCTGTCATTCTGTAAGTCAACATTTTAACTGCTTTCTTTCAATATGTAGATTTATCTTCTCCCATGGCTGGGTTTCATTAAAACTGTCACAAACTAATTATTTATGTATACCTAGTTATTATTACACCAGTAAAATCTTCACCCTCACTGACTGCCTTTCTCCCAGGTCACCTTGTGAGCAAAACTTAGCATTTTTCAATTTGCTCTCGGTTTCCTTTCCATCTGTGTGTAAATTAAAGCTGCTCTACTTTCCTTATGGCAAGTCTTATCTGACTAAGTCATACACCTTCCAGTATTGCTATCCTTTTGTCATAATCTCACTATTGTGCTTTTATTAAAACATTTCTAGTAGCATCACACAAAAGGGTGTTATAACAAAGTATCCCTAAACCATAAAATTAAATTTGAGTTTTGTAATATGGGTGAATTGACCTACTGCCTGGGAAATTAGGTCATATACAGAAGGAAAACTCAAAACTCTAGCATATCCATAATGTGAAATGTGCAAAGCAAATCACTCTTTTTTTGAGATGCTAATATTTAGTGCCTTTGGATGACATTTGAGTCATCATACAGTGTCAGAGTTTAGACGATGTATAAAGCATTATGTGCTGGGCATTGTCAAGGCAGCAAGGATGAAAAAAAACAGCCTTTACTCTTACAAGACACCTACAGTTTATTGGAGGAACTGCACCTGTAACTAACTATAACAAAGGTTAATGTTAATAGTAATAATAATAATAATAATAATAATAATAATAATACCAGAAATACACGACACTAAGGGAGGAAAGATGAGAGTTTCCTTATACCCTGATCTTTTTAAAAGTCCTTCTAATAAATATAGTTTATTAACTTGTCAATTTGAGTTTAAAGTAACTATAATATACCAAATGTTTGCCAAATTGAATGAGATTCATATAAAATTATGCCGATTGATAGTTTTTTTTATCATTTTGAAGTGACTTTTTCTGTGATTCATGAACTTAACTGAACTTAAATGTCATCATTTCTCTTTCACTTACTTTAAATTACATTCATTGTTCTTTTCCAGTCACTATTAAACCAGTAAGACACGGTGGTTAGTCAGGAATGTTTGAGGACACCTTATAATTTTGATTTATAATTTTGAATTGATGGCTACTCAAAGAATAGTAGTAAAGTTTGGGATTTCTTTGGATGAACATTTGTAACACAGAGCTGATATGAAATGAAACAGAAAGATAAAAGAAAAATTTGTAGACATCATACATGTGTATCCGAAATATAATGTTTTACTTGAATAAACTACAGTTCTAATGAAAGGAGATCTCAGTTAACCAATATATAAAGTGGAAATACCTCTAAAGTAAATATAGATATTCAGAGGATAAAGCAGAGAATGAAAGCCCATTCATATCCTGAAAGATATGGAACAGAAAGTTTGAAATGATACCATTAGGGATAAAAATGGTTAACCTTAACAAAAAATAATAATAAATCAATAAATAAATCAATAAATACCAATACTTATCATTTTAACAAAAGGTAACATGTTTGCATTAAAACATGTTTCATGCAAATATTTAAACATATGGTATGTAAACTTTCTATTGTAAAATAACGTGTTATTGCCTAATAGTAAAGTGTTTATTTGTAATAATTTTATTTCTGTGTGTATTTTTCTAAGTGACCAGTTCTGCTAGTAACACCTTCTCTTTAATATTTTTTCTTTGCAATGTCTTAAATATTATTTTTCTAGAGGAAGCTAAGAGAGTGACAAAATTCTATTTCAAATATAATGATTATAAAGTTAATTAAGAAGTACTTCTAACCCAAGCTTTTTCTTTTATTAGCAGCTTAATATTATTTATAATTTTCAATAGTGTGCATGTTCATAAGATCTAAAAATATGGAAAAATAGAAAATATTTTTAATAATATTTTACAGGCACAAAGTTATTTTTATAAGTAATTCCATTTACAATGATATTTAAAAGTACTTCTTTAAAATACAATTTGATTTCTAGTTAAAAAATGGTAACATATTATAATATTAGGATTTTTTATTATATAATTTAAAACCTTCAGATCCCAAGAGAAATTTTTTAATATTACAATTCTACACAGATACTCTGAAAATACACAGAAAACTTCCAAAGAAAAATCTAACAGAAACAACATTATATAAAATTTTGTATTACAGTAACATTTATAAATGTAGTTGAAATTCTGCTACAAAATTTAGGGATATATATATGAAGAAAATGCACATATATGAATTTTATATATAAATTTTATAAATGCAAAATTATATATATATTTTTAACAAGCTTTCATATGATACGGTTAAAATGAAGTGTTCGGTGATGTATGTTTATATTATCTTGACTTTACAAAATTTTTATCAAAAGCTTTCATTATGTTTTTAAATGTTATTTTTTTCTCATTTTCTTTAAACTTATTCTATTTTTTTAATTTAAATGTCACCATAACTTTCTTCTGCCAAAGGAAGGTCTTACTCCAAACTCTTCCATGGTATGTCCAAAGTTTGTTAAGCTCTCAAAATATCAGAATAAGATTTCATATACATGTATATGATCAAGCCTCCCAGCACAATATCAAGCACAGATGCTTACTTAGTGTGTTAAAGTCTTAATATTAGTGTAATTTGGTGACAAATAATTTTTTAGCATTGTGCTAGATTTTAAAAAGAATAAAAACAGATATAGGCTTAGGCCAGAGAGTAAAAACAAATAATAATTAGAGCATAGTGTACTTTTGTAAGTGACCTAAAAGTGCACAAATAATAGGGAGGATGGAATGATTAATTCTTCTGTCACGCTAAGGGTGTGCTTAATGGGAGAGCTAGAACTTAAGTATTAAAGTCCAAACAGGATATCACTTGCAAAATTAGAAGAGGAAAATTATTTAAAGCAGGTCCATATTACTGTAAAGCAGATGAGTAGAGTGAAAAATAATTAAATAGGGCTTAATTCTTTTCTGTAGTAATTTGGCATTTAATCAATAAAAAAACAAAATGTTATAAAAATGCAACAAATTAATTTAAACTAATTTTCTTAAGATATCTATATTCTATTTACATTGAATGTCAAAAGCATTATTTAAACAGTCACAATTTTATAAAAAATGGGTTTTTTTATTTAAAATGAAAAAAATTTTTAAGGAGCCTCTTAAATTATTATTAACCATATCATTACATAAACATGTAAGCAAAGGTTTTGTTCATTTTAGTTCTAGTGAAACCATCACCTTCCATTTTAAAGTAATCAATTATTTAAGCAATTTAGTGTTAAAATATTTATAGGAATTTCTAATTTTATAAGTATTATCCTTTCATTTATTATCTATTATGCCTGGTATTAAATGAAATAGAATACATATATTTTAAATGGCCTGTAAAAGATACTTTTATTAACAACCTTATAGCAATCTCATATTTGGCTTATCGCATTGGTTTGACTGTCACTACTGTACCTTATTATATAGCAAAGAGCCAGTAATTATTTGCTGACTGATCTCTTCTTGAATGATTTTCAGGACCACCATATGCTTACATGTGGGCCAAGTAAGGTGCACATCCTGTTTTTACTTCTAAGCATTTTCCATCGAACAAGGATTCTTAATCTTCTCACCAAAATATGAGCTTCAATTGTCTTTAGCCCAGTCTCCCATGCTACCAGTACTCACTGAATGAGTAAAAATGTTTGTCCAGAAAGAACTATTAAATGACTAGTCATGGGAAATGAATAGTTTGGCATATCACTACCAGTACTGTCCCTTTTAATACCCATAATCTTATATATTTCTCTCAAAATAACCTGCAAGATGTTTCTTATTATCTTATATTTTATAGATGAGAAACATGAGTTTTCAAGTATTTAGACTTGACTAAAATCACATGTTTTAGCTAAGAATTCCACGTTGTCTTTTACACTGCTCTCAATCTTAGAAAGAGCAATTAGGACATAAAAAATTTGTTCCTAATGACACCATCAATTATGCACATGTATTTCCTTAGACTTTATAAACACTGACATATGCATAATGTAATTTTATCTACAGAAGACATCCATGAGTTTGATAGATCAGAGATCATAAAAAGCATATGTATTTTTCAAAAAATAGCTGAAGGTTCACTTCATGTACAATGCCACTGATTCTTTCAGACTTGGTCACATGTTCCTCTTGAGCAGTGGTTTTCAACCTTTTTACACTTAGGGACCAGTAAAAAATAGGAAAATTATTTCAGGGACTGCTAAGTCAGAAATAAAAACCAGAGTATGTTTTCAACATCTACATATCTCAAACTTGGACTTTTCAAGATCGGTTATAATTATTTGTCTCTAGGGTTCTTTCTCCTACTTGATCATGATAGACTCGATGTTAGGAACCTTACATACTTCATTCCTACTTTATCCAGCTAACTACTAAATCCATGTATTGCTATATTTATCAGAAATTACAATAGGGTTCAATTCGTCCACTACACTATACTAGAGACTTATAAATTCAATTCACCTGTATTCACAAAACCATTTGCCATGAATAGGTACAATTCTAGACAGGAAAACATAAAGATGAAAAATGATATTTTAAAAACTTTGTAAATATTATGTCTAATATATGTTAATTTTTAAAATAAGTAATAAAAATTATTTTTTTCTTTCTGTCTGTCAATTTCTGTCTATTCCCCCCTTTTTTGGCCTCTGCCTTCTTGCATCTTTCTCATGCACACACACACACACACACACACACACGGAATCAGTTGAGAAGACACTTTCTGGTCCTCCCTCCCTTTCACATTGATAAACCATCATGTGAAAAATCACAGAAATAATAGCTCATGCATTATAACATGAATGTAAGTAGTTTCACCAATTGCTCATTGTAAATCATTTAATATTTTATGCATGCATGAGTATTAAAAATGTCAAAAAGAAAAACATATAGTTTGGTAGTAATAAATGTAAGGCAAAATGGATCATAAAAGGACAACAAATTTGTAATCAATTAGTAAAGAACAAATGATAGAAAATCTAATGGAAGTTAAACCCATAAATAGCTGGGCTTCCTGCTGTGGAGGGAAATTAAGCATACAGCAATTGAAGAAAAGTGAAGACAGCATTTAATTCACATGGGAAGAAATAAGTGAACTTATCTCAATGCAGTCAGGGACAATAAAAAAATCAATACATTTTGTTGTTCACAGATTATATAAGTGATTAATGCCTTTTACTGTGAGATAGACAGGTAGACAGAGGAGACTGATGATAGATAGATAGATGGACAGACAGACAGAGATATACAAGGGCTGTCTGAAAAAAATCAATATAAGAACAGTTACATGGCTTGATAACTTTCCCAACAGCCCTTGTATGTATAGATTTAAGTGTGTTTGATAAAATAGTCCATTGAAATTAAAATATAAAACATAAATCAACAAATTATGTTTTGAAAGTATCAAACTACAAAATCTCCCATTAAAATTAAATAGTTTTTTGTAGTTTGTCATATGAAGGTAGTCAAGTGATACTGTTAGTGTGGTTTCAGCCTAATTATGGTATAATATTTATTGAGGCTTACTGTTGCAATGCAAAGAAAAAAACATGTTATTAACACTATTGTCAGTACATAAGAGATAATTTAGGTTGTAAACAGGCACAGAAAGAGGGTTTATAACCATATAAGTGAATATAATTAGAAGAAATCCATCCTATAGTGTATACCGATGGACTCTTTAATATTGCAAAGCATTTTATATTGACAATTATTTTGAAAATGTGAACTGATAAATAGATTATAATAAGCATTTATATAAATGTTAAAATATTTCAGATATTATGGCTTCTCTAACCCTGAAAGATAATAATAATTAATTAGGTGAATTTGTTTTAATATATGTGTTTTGAGTATTACAATGTTCAAGGCATTGTGATAAATACTAAACAAGTATAAAAAAAACAGAGTTTAAAAAGTCATATCAGAGGCTTCATTGGAGTCACTAATTGTCACCAAGGCTTCATGGGAGTCACCAAGACAATCAGGAAAATATTTATGGAACTACACAGTGATGAGGATTTGTAAGAAAACCATTATGATCACCAATATAACCTGCCCCAAGACAAAAACTTCATTTCACGTAGATGATGAATCTAAGGCCTGTGTCTAGCATCATAGGTCCTTCAGACAGTGAGAATCATCACTTGGGCAGAATACAATTGAAGCCATATAAATACATTATATATGTACTACCAGCGGGGACTCTTAAAAAAACAAAGAAAAATATGGGATAGCACCATAATAAGAAATAAACAGACATTATGACATTAGAAAAATGTAATACTCGAGATAAATAAATCTCTTATTTTGACTTGTGTCATTTACATTGGACACACTGAATTTCCCAAATGAAAGAGTCAGTCCTTAAATAATACTTGACCACCTTTAGTGCCTAAAGAAATTAGAGGAAGCAGCATAGTGGAATCAAACATACCTGGATTACAGTCCCAATTAATTGATTATCTATATGGTTTTAGACAAGAAACCTAATCTTTTGGAGTGTTAATTTCCTCATCTGTGAAATGGAGACGATACATAGGTATAAGGTTATCTCAGTCTGTTTATTTCTCTTATTTTTATATTCCCGGTGTTAAACTTTATGCCCCCAATAGCACAAAGTATATAGTAAATAAATTACTTGAATAAACACAGGTATAAAATGTCTGGGATATGGTTTTCCACTTTGTAGGCTATGGGATTAGGTTACCTTGTGTAGCTTCCATTGTACATTGCAATAATCACAGGTATGATCATAAAACTATTTACATAGTATTTTTTTCTATCTTTAATTAGACATAAGTACATGAAGCCAAAAATCTATGTCCATTTTTAGTAACTCAATAAATATATGTTCAATAATATAAGATAGATACTCAATACATTTGATTCTTCTTTCTTCAAGATTAAAAAAAAAGATTATTACCAGTTTATTAGTGATATAAGAGTTTCTGTTATTTATAACTATTAATGTTTATCCTAAAACATAGAGAAGGTTTTTTCCTAGGCCAAATAAAAATGTCTTTCTTTACTAAAGCTCATAAAATAATGATTTACTAGTTATACTTTAGTTTCACATTTATATTCTAATTTGAGTCATTCATTCATTAACAAGCACTGAAGTACTTATTATCTAACAAGGCATTAAAGCAAGATGGTCCTTGCTGACGTCATGCCCACAATTTAGCAGAAAACTGAGTCATTTTGTTCTCAAAGAACTTGTGATATAATTAGGACAGCTATTTTTACCTTCAATGTACAGATTAATGAAAAGAAACTTAAAGAGATGTTTAAATGGCTTTTCCCAGATGATAATTAATAGGTGTCAAGGTCTTCTAATAATAGGGTTCTTTCTATATACTGAGTTTTTTTTTTTTTTTTAATTCATTTTTATTGTTAGACTTATTGGGGTGACACCTGTTAGCAAGGATTACATAGGTTTCAGGCATATAATTCTACAGTGCATTGTCATCTTGTTGTATAATAAGTTCACCACCTAATGTGACTTCTCCTTCCATCACCTTATATTTAGCTTCCCCCCCTCCTCTCCCACCCCCTCCCCTTTCTCCCCTCCCTAACCCACTCTGAGTTTTTTTCTATATATTTTTTCATAAATCATGAACCAAAACAAGCTTTCATATACTCCAAAATAGAAATCAATATACTGCTTCTTTTTATCTTTTTTTAGGATAAATGTTTTTAAACCTGTACAATTCTTTGTAACATTTTAATATCCATTCAATTTTGCCAAATAGTATTGAAATAGAAATAGTCTCCTAGTGAGTTACAAATTTAAAATACAGACATCTTATAGCTTATAAGAAAATTGGTATCTGATTATACTTTGAGTTGTAACTCATGACAGACTATGATGAAGGACATCCAAAAAAACATTAGTTCCTGTCTTTTTAAAATCTGAATATATTGAGTAAAACACTAGAAAATTATCATTTATTTTTATTTTTAATAACACAAAAGAAAAGCTTGTACAGGGTGTTTGCCCATAACAGTCAATTCATGAAGCCACCTCATACTTTTGGCATTCATTTCAAATCATGTTCAATAACAACATGTTTAAAATGAAAGCAAGCTGTCATAAGGCAATCTGGGGGTAAATAGAGTTTGGCAATTAAAAAGCTCCAGCACATTTACCAATCTGAATATTCAAGAACTGAAAATCATTAATCATAAGTAAACCACCTGCTGGGGACACTCCAACCCAGCATAAAGATTTGCTGTGTGTGTAACTGTCAGTTTCATATTGAATTTTTCCCAAGAAACAATATTATTCATGATGATATGGGTGAAACTTTTATTAAATTCAAAAAATAATTGTATTTCTCATCTTATTTCAAATATTATAATAGTCTTACTTAAAATGATGATTGTTTTGTATTCCATTACAATTTTAACAATTATTAAATATTTGACTATTACAGGTGATGAAACAATATTTAAATTTTTACATTTTTTAAAAAACAAATCTATTATTGCAAGCAGAAAAGAAACTGTCTTGCTTCAAGTCTAAGGATTTTAGTAAGTAATACACTGTCAGTCCATTTTATTAACACAGATATTTAAATTTATAGCCTACTGGGGTATAGACTGCAAGCTGAATTCTTACAATAACTAGATATTCTTAACTTAGCTCTACTGACAATTTTTGAACAAATTACAAAATGTGTATGTGTATGGGTGTGCTTTGCTCGGTTTCATGGTTTATTTATATCATCAAAAATATATTACTTCTTTTTATTAAAAATTGGCTAAGAACTACTGGATGGGAATTAACCACATGCAAAACTTAAAAATGCAATACAACAGAAGAAGGGAACTGCCATCTTCATGATGCTTTATGCACCAAATCTAGTTTAAGAACTTCCCACCTTACAGATTGCCATTTTGCTAACAATGCAGAAGGCCCTGCTGTCTAGACCCCTACAAATTAGGTCAGAGCTTAGTGGGAGGCACAGAAGTTTTATGGTACCCAGATCCAACCTGACCGGACTCAGAGAGGCTGGTTTCACCCAAAGATGCTCATAGAGGTGGGTATAAAATCCAGAAGAGTAGGGGACATACTTTTGACTAAGGAGAGGCAGGAGACTTAAAAACACAATATATAAATTTCTTGAGCTGAAATCTACAGAAATTAAATAATTTATACAATGTGATCCACTGAATCTGTGGATCTGCAGATTGTAATCTGCAATTACAATTTGAATTGAAAATCTGTCTATACAAGCAAAGGTTTTCCAATGTTTTGAGCATGTGCAATTTTTGGTATTTGCCACACATTATGGACTTTCGACATGGATCTCACACTTCACTTTATTTTCCACCTTTTCCCAAAATTCAGATTCTATCAAGGAGACTTGTAGGACTTGTTAAAAATGCAGTCTGAGTTCTGTCCCATCCTCAGGATATTTTTATTTATGTTTGATGCTATCAGTGCAGGTAATTATCAGAGTAAACTTTAAGAAAAAGTGATAAGGTACATCTTGGAATGATGGGATTGCATAGCTTTACGGCAAAGCTACTAAAACAACCATGATGTCTAGGTAGCTAGTGTGATGGTTCTAATGGATGAGGATTCTAAATTCTTAGTGACAAGCATAGATTTCTTTCTGCAACTGTCTCCGTGACTTTCTAGTTTCCCACTCGCCATCATTCTGCCTCCTTGTCTTTTTATCCTTATTCCTACTGTTTGTTTACATTCTTCCTTCATTCCACACAATAGTCGAATACTGGCATTCGCTACATTTTAGTCATCACACAATAACGTCTTTCTTCTTAGATCAAGATCACCATGGTCATCACATCACACCAGCACAAGTGCTCACCGGCCTAGTTGGTCTGCCCAGATTGACTGCTCCCTGCCATTCCATCATCCTTGTTCTTTGCTAGATGCATTTCTGATCATGCCACCTCCTGAATAAGTTCTCTCATTCGTTTCCCAATGTTTCAGAGCAAACTCCTTAATCTACAAAGTTCTCGGTATACTATTCATCTCTTGAGCCTTACTTTTTAGTATTCTGCCCCACATTCTCTCTGGTCCAGAAAACTTTTAAATCCCTTATACCCAGCATAGTTCTGCATGCAGCAGGACTTGGAAAATGCTCTTCTCCCTAGAACCCAACTTTATGATAACCCCATTATTATATTTTTCTTTCATCAAGCTGTCCTCCAAATATTAGCTGCTAGGCTATCTCCATAAGGTGTCCTCTCTGACCTCTCTGCTTGGGTAAAATCCCTGTATGAGAGCTCACAAACTCCTAAGTATGCTTTTCACAACTGCAGTTTTACATTGTTGGTGAATTCTTTGATTCGTATCAGTCTCCCCCAATGGACTTCAGGTTCCACAGTGACAGGGATCACGCCAGTTTTTACTTTCCTGAATTCTCCTAGTCAGTGCACATTTTAGGTTTTCAGTGCACACATCTGTTGAATATGTGAACAATCAAAATGGTCCTTTATGCCCCTAAGAAATTGGGAATTATTCTATGGACAAAAGGATGACAAATTTTGTAACCTGGGTATATCGTGACCAGATATGTGATATAGAAACATATATCATAGCAATTGGAGATTACACTGGAGTGAGAATAGACTGGAAGTGAAGAAAAAGTTCAGAGAGCCACCACCTACCTAGTGTTGAGAGAGCCACCTAACCTAGAGGCCACCTAACTTAGAGGCTAGGTTAGAAAGAGTGAGGGTCTAGACAAAGAAAATGACAATAGGATAGAGGACTGGGGAGTGGGAATACAAGTGTTTGAAATAGGAATCATTGATAAATGCTTCTGCAGAAACAAGGCGAATGACATACCAGAAAATTCTATCACATAAGAAGAAGCTGATTTTGGAATAAAGTATAAATTTATATGTGACAATAGTTAGTCATCCATGAGAAACTTTTACAAGATTATGGTTTGGTCTGTTGCTCAAAATCTAGCATTATCAGTAGAAAGGTGAACATTGAAACAAGGAAAATGAGCTATCATAACCTTTGTATTATTCTTGTTTCACCTGTCCAGTTCAAAATAATTAATTTACAAAGTCCTATGAATCCTGCAGAAAATATCTCATCCACATTATACAAGGGCTTTCCGGGGAAAATTCCATCCATTCGTGCCTCCATTTTTCCTATTACATGGATGGATACTTTCTGGACAGCCTTCATATATACCTGATATTTTAATACTGGTTTTGTCATGCAGAATTTCCCATATTTCTTTATTTACACTAACATGATTTCTGGAATCTTGAAATGTCCTTAATTTGGACATGAAAGGCTGAAGCATCTCTCTTTCTAGATAGCTTCTCTAGCTTTTTCTATTGTCAATCATTCATCATCCATTTTCTTGTCATACTAAAATCATTACAATGCTGCCTACATCTTAAAAGAACTTATAATTGTTCTGCTGTCTCACATGCCTAAGTCAAATTTGGCCTTTTTTAAGGCAGTCAAAAATACACTTGTCTAAACTCTCTGTTCTCCATCATGAATCCTGCTTAAGCTGAATCTTATAGTTATGTATATTCTTTTTCTTTCTCTATGTCAGCACTTGGAGTGCATGACTAAAATCATACTTCTCATCTCTTCCACAAATACTTGTAATGTCTCCAATTTCACATTAAGGTCTACTGTTTTTACTTTCTCTAACAATTACACACTTATTTTTGAAACTTTTGTTCCTATTTCACTTTCAAACTTCATTGGGGTCTCTTCCCACTCCTTCACATGTTGGCACCCTAAATGGCGTGCAGCAAGGCATTTAGAGCATGCCAGGTGCTCAGCACGCTCTCTTTGTGATAACTACGAGGAGATGAGCTCTTGTGAACACCCGGGAAGAACAATGTAAACACCAGCACTCGCCAAATGATTTCATTTTAATGTCAACACGACACACATGAATCCACTATGAGCAAAACAGGAAGGAGAGTGCTGTTTTTGCCAAATAATTAAATTCTAAGCCTTTTGTTTTAAAAGTTCATGCAAAAGGATTAGCGTTTCCCAGCAAAGAACTACTTCAGATATTGAAAATTCAATTTTGTGTATTATAATTGTATCATTTTTTAATATTCTATTCTTGACAGGCCTCTAATTTGTGCTCATATTTCTCAACAATGTGATGTATTTTTTCTTATTATGAATAATTTGAATAATTCATTATAAATTGTCAATAAATACATCACTTTACAAATAAAATTCCATTTCATCTGAACAGCTGAATTTATGAGACATTGTGACAACAAAGTTCGTTGAGCTTCGTGTAATTAATAAAAATATAGCTGTCCCATGCTATTTTCTATTCAGAAGCAGCTCTCTATAAGGTGAACTTGGTGACCCTGCATGTGGAAGCCTTCCAGAGATGGCAGGGTTTTGAGTCAGTTCAAAACAAACACCTCCGGAAAGTAACAAAACAATTTCTCTGATTACTGGTATTGGGGAAAACTGGATCATCATCAAGACTTTCTGAATTCAGCAGTGCTTTGTGTCCCAACTAGTCACGTACATATGTATCCATTCACTTATTCATTCACTCATTCAACAACTATTTGGGTATTTAGTGGAGCATAATGCCGACAAAGCTTCTGCCCTTACAGTGCTTCTATTCAGAGTTGTTGATTACATCAGACACTATAATTTTGTAATTTATATCACAATCTCAGAGCACTCTGGAGGAAAACTTTATATAAAAGGTTCACAGTCCCGGCTATGGATAAATTAGTTAAATTATTTATGTCTCAATTTTCTCACCTAAAAGTAGGGATTGTAACAATAGTTTTGTCAAAACACTGTACTGGAGATTAACTATATTATTATTAAAGCACTAAGAAAAGTTTTATCACAGGGTAAATAGTAAATAATTGTTTACTATAGTAATATTTAGTATATTATAAGATTATTATAAGCAGTGTATATTCATTGTAAAAGTAAGTTGTTTACTGTCGATTTAAAAATAAGGTATGATCTATCTAAAAGGACATGAATAAAAGACAATTTGGAGGAGTGAGTGAGCTTTTGGACTAGGTTATGTAAAAAAAGGTAGGCAATTCTAGAAAGATGTAACTTTACATGGCTATTAATTTTATGAAGATAAGGTTTAACTTCCTGGACTACATGTACTCCAAGAACTTTTATTTGTTTATACATGTTTTGACCATAAAATATCATCACTCTGCACTGATTACAGAGCACAATAAGCTACATATTTTTCTTTTTCTAAAAATAAGATTTGAAATGAAAATAGATGCTACACACTTGAGCTCTTTACATACCTGGATTTTGACTCTTTTCAAAAGATTAAGTTAAATGAACACTGGGGACTTTATATGTACTTGACTAATTAATTGGCACAGTTACCAATTTTATTGCATTTATTAAGAAAATTTTATGAGAACAATAAATCCAAGTTCATCAAGGGAAATTAAAACTTATGGAAGTTGGTACGAAGTAATAATCACTGCACTCTACAAGCTGGGAATGACAGCACATTGGAGGACACAGTCCCTTGCTACATTCAGTGGTTCAGAGTCAACATACATTAATTTGCTCAATACTCTCCTACCACTTCTGTTTCTCTGCCATTTCTAAGAGTGTTCTGATCAAAATGATCACTTTTCTTTTAAATTTCTGCAGGTGGATTTTGTGTGAATTTGGGAAATAATATAATGTTACAGGCAAACTTCACCTACAAATTTCTTAATTCCTTTTTAGTTGAACTACAACACAGCCATGGCAGTCAGGATACAACATTTTGCATCAGGCATTGAGTATCAGTTTCAACAAATTAATGTACTACTAAGTCTGAAATTTAAGATGCTTGTTTGAAAAGATGTGGTCATAAAACTTTGCAGAATATGGGAAAAAACAACTAGCAAAGGAAGAAAAACACTATACTAATTAAGCGGGGGAAGGACATAACCACAAAAAGGAGAGAAGGAAAATCTTCATCTTTAGAAGAGAACAGGCATCTGATTGAGAACTGGTGTTGGGGTGACAGGCAGTCTTTAAGATGACCCCCAGTGATCCCTAACTCTGAATCTCCATACCTCTTTGTAATCCTCTCCTTTGAGTGTGGTCTGCACCTAGGGACTCATTCCTAAAGAATACAAGATGGCAAGAGTAATGGGATGTCACTTTCAAGATTAGGTTGCAAAAGACTCTGGCTTTTGTCTTACTCACTTACCCTCTCTGGCTCCCTTTCATTCATGCTCAGGGAAACCAGCTGCCAGGTGTGAGATGCCCAGTAGACAACTGATATCTCTGGACAACAGCCATTGAGGATCTGATATGTGCCAAGAGCAATATAAGTTTGGCCATGAACCTCAGTTGAGCCTTGAGATGGCTGTAACCCCAGTCTACATCATGATTGCAGCTAGGAGAGTGCCTCTTGACTAGATTACTGACTCACAAGAATTACAAGGTAATAAATATTGGTTGTTTTAAATGGACTATGATTTATTCCATTTATCCACAACTATCTGTGTCTATGCACATCCGTGCATTTTCTGATAATAGTAAGCTTCTGAAGGACAGGCAAAGTGATGCCTAACAAGTTTTGTACACTGTTTACTTCAGAGCATAAATGCATATCAAAATTATTGAATGTGTTCTCTTGACGAGCACGATAGGATTTTCTATCAAAATCAACTATTGATTTGAGCTTCATTTACCTAAAGTATTACATCAAATCCCTGGGTCACTTTAGCTTTGGATTATTAGGTAAGAAAAATTATTTATTCATGGTTCAGGCCTCTTCCATTTGTCACTTAAAAATAATTTGCAACCTAAACTTCAGAAATGTTAAGTTGATGCCAAATCCTCTGTAATCTGTCAGAGAAAAACATGTCACTTTCAAATCTCAAGGACCAAAAGCATGAAATGCCATTCTACATGGTTTCAATTACAGTTAATTCCATAAATTATGATTAGTTTGAATATATGTAATATTAACACCTTACTTTCTGCATCAACAGATACAAACATCAAAGTCCCTGTCTATTTGCTCTTCATTTTTAAAATGCTTGCCTACAAATATAACATCATGGGCTTTTCATGTTTAGAAAAAGACAGATAACCAAATGTAATCCTAGGATAATATTCCTGTCCAAACTAGGTTATACTGATTGACATGTATAGGATATTTTCATGGATAGACGAGTATGAAATGAGAAAAAACCACTTACTGAATACCACATATCTAAAAATAAAATGCATGAATATGCAAACTATATTTCAATATATTAATAGTAAAATTCTATATTTATGTAATAAAAAACAACAGGCAAAAATATTCTGATCAAATACAGAGAAATCATAACTGTGTATAATTATTCTCAATTTTTAGTCAAATACATTTTGAGTACCTACAGTGGGCCAAAAACCACTATTGGAACTGATAAACATATGTGATAGACAGTATAAAGCATTTCTATGATAACTTAAATATACATTTGGAAAGGTTTGTGTATACACATAGCATTAAAACAAAAACAAAGAGTAAATAACTTATCAAAATATGACAGCCTATAAAAGCTAGGCTGAAAATATTTTAGAAATACATGTTTTTCACAGACTTCTGCCCAGAAATTTAATCACATACAATGAAAATTGCAATTAGCAATTAATGTTATTATTTAAGTTATTTAAGTTATTTAACATATGAGTTAGTATTTCTAGGCTTTTATATGTCTCATTAAATTTTATGTTATTGAATCTAAACTTCAATTATAATTAGCATTATTTATTTTATGTATTTATAATAGAAAAATTCTACCAATAAATTTTGATACACCAGGGAGTTTAAGATCCCTCACAAATTCAGATGTTTAAAATGTAAAAAAAATGTTATTTCAATGAAATATGATAGTTACTTTATATGTCTACATATCGCCAAAAAGCCTCAAGGTCTGTAGAGATTTGATAAAAAATTATGTTTATGCTTTAAAAAATTCCAATGAAATCACATTTTCAACTATCTTTTTGTAGACAAGAGGTTCTATTTATGTACTTGTAAAAATCCATGTTGGTTTTTAATGAACATCATTACACTTTAATTTTTCATTTTACTCATGAAGTAAAATAATTTAGACTCCTTTACAAAACTGCCAATTGCAATTTATCTTGGCTCTTTCAGGCAAGGGAGGGTTCATAAATTAGCAAGTTGAGCATTTAGTAAATGACAAAGAAACAAAATTACAAAGGAATAATATAATCCAACATATTTCTTCAAATAACAAATTTAATATAGTTTGAGTAAAGAAGTTTCGATAAAATTATAAAGGGACCTTATTTTGTACTGTAGTTATATATGACTGGAAAGACTCCCAAGAAAAATACAAAACAAGTCTGGAAAATCATTAATCTTACAGTGTTTTAAATTTTAACAACTAGGAAGTCTCAGACTATTGGGAAATATTCAAAGTAATAGCAGGTTGACTATTACTTCACACGCCTACAAAACATAGACATTTGAGAATATTATTTTGCTACCTTCTTGAACCACATAATTTCACTGTACTATCAAAAAAAATAAACGGATAGTTGTTTTGAGAAGATCTGACTTTGGGCTCTATCTGTGTGAACTTGGACAAGTCCTGCAGACATTAACTTCCTTAACTGTGAGATGTAAATTTCCTACATAGTTGATTTTTAGGATTAAATAACATGTG
Organism: Lyroderma lyra; assembly: GCA_004026885.1. Taxonomy (NCBI): domain Eukaryota; kingdom Metazoa; phylum Chordata; class Mammalia; order Chiroptera; family Megadermatidae; genus Lyroderma; species Lyroderma lyra. Next base: position 217,826 of record PVJL010000823.1, read on the forward strand.
TTAAGACTCATTCAGAACCTTATGTTTCACTGTTGTTCATGTAAAAGAAACTTCCATTATTTTATAAGAATATGCAGAGAAACCTTATGTAGTGATCATTCAATAAATAGTAATGTAGTAATAATTGCATTTTTCAAAGTATATTAAAGCAAAGAGAGCTCACCTTCCTTAAATATGCTCTCATAGAAATTATTTGTCCCTTTTAGGTCAACAATATAAGAACACAACTAAATAGCACTACACACACGTATTGTATAATATCAGTTAGCCGAGTCAGTGTCCCTTAGGGGCTATTTGGTACAATCTGGAGACATTTTTTATTGTCAAGAGTAGGGAGGTTCTACTAGTGGGTATGGGCCAGAGATGACAGCCTAAGATTCACAAAAGTGTCCTCAAAACAAGAAATATCTAGCCCCAAACCTAAATTGTGCTATAGTTGAGAAGAATGCTTAGGTGTTTTTGTAGAAAGCCATTATACCATGTAAATAAATGAATTATAATGGAAATAATGAAAGAAATATGCTGAAAAGGTAAACACTATCTGGAGCTTTTTGTTTTTATTAGGAAATAAATAAGAAAAAAATTAAGATTTTTAATAAGGGGTTTGCTAGTGTCATTACGTTATCTGCTATTACTTGTTGGATTTTAGATCCTGGGGCATTCTAGTTTCTATTTTCAAAATCAAATTTGCTCTGGAAGGAAATCATAGGCTTTTTCCTAGATGCTCAAGACTTGATAATTTCAGTGGAATTTGTCTCATTACCCACCATGTAAAGAAAGAGAAGAAAATAACATTCATAGCGGACCAAGGATATATTGTGTGCTAGGAACTGCCATCTCCTTTGCTTTATTTAAAATATGTATATGCTTTAATCTTCTATATTGCCAGCAACTATGTCCCTGTAACCATATTAAATTCCATGCTAAAAGCATGCTGTCCTACCGTGGCAGGACTTTCCACCTACCAGGCACTCTCATGAATGCTGCAAAGATCAAGATAAATTGCCATAGTACCTTGCTTCTAAAAGCTCCAGAATATCTTTTGTGGTTGAAGAATAATCAATTACTTCTTCAATTCAATCCAACAAATATGTATTAAACATTCATTCATTCTCATATTTTCTCCTCTTGTGGGCTGCTATCCTTAAGAGCAGTTAAGAAGCAAATGACTTCCATTTATTAAAGATTTTTATTTTAAAGATGCTTAAGTGCAGTTCACAACTCTTCAACTGCTCTCACCAAATCCTCAGAGGCTCCATTGTAGAGAAAATTCATGCTCCATCACACAGAAACAAGAGTAATGTGTTCTCTTTCCATTTTGTCAAGAAAATATCACCATTTTAACTAGAGGAGAGTAGACACAATGTGTCTAAATATGTTATTATATACTACTACTATAAATATGCTTATTTATATAGTCTTATTAAGATAATAAATAATGTGAATTTACCTTTCAAAATGTAATATATGTTAAGTGTTTGTACTGCATATTATATGAAAAAAGAGCATACTTTGTTTATTACATTTTAATTGCTCCTAGTATATATCAAGGTTTAGATAATACAAAAACCTGTTATATTTTGGGAAACATATGCTCCTATTTCCAATAAGAACCACCACATTTTTTTCCTTTTTCTCCTGAGGAGCAAAAAGAATAGCTAGATGCCAATCTTAAAATAAATATTCTTTATTTGGATCAATATATAGATGATTGCTTCCAAGAACATTAGTCATAGCACTGCTGGGAACTGCCTCCAGATTTATCCCAGCCAAAAAAAGATAGAGCATCTTCTGTAGAGAATCCTTATGGATTCTATTTTTCCCACCTTGGGACTCAAGAATACTCCAGTACATTCTCCTGGGGAAGTCAAAAATAATACCCTATCTATCATCTGTCTTAGAGCTAAGGTTATGTTTTTCTTATGGGCGGTTTAACACTTTAGCATTTTGTAAGGTTGTTTCAAAGTCAATGTGTCAAGTCTGTCAGAAAATACAGCCAAGGATACCACAGAGACACTTGTTAAGGCCTCAGGTTAAACAAAGCCCAACAGGACTCTGTGCACAGCCCAATGCTCTGACCAGAATTCATCCTTCTAGTATTGAAAGACTGAGGTCTAGGATGTTTGACCAATCTAATCTTCTAGATTCTCTACAAACATAAAAATAAGGGCTAGTGCAATCAAATGATGCACTTAATGCCTAGACAATAAACTTCATTTGCTACAATATGGCATTAAAAGGTCTTATCTTTTTTAACTGGATTGCAACTAAATTTTCTAAATGTTTTTCCTCCTTGGTGCATGTAAGGAATTCTTTTATGCAGTGTTTTTTGTTTGTTGGTTGGTTTGTTTTAGAGCATGGTCTTCTTGACACTATTATCCTTTGTCACTATGGCTCAAATACCTTTTAAAAATATTATTTTCCTAATGAGAAGGAGCAGATGTTGTTCATTTTAATACCACTCATAGTGCCTAAGACTATAATTTGTACACAGTAGAAATGTTTGAAGAGCTGGAAATAATAAGTGAAATGAAACAAAAGAAATCAGCGTTTTCATTACAAAAATAAAATAAAATAAAACATTGGGTCATTCCTTTGCCCTAAAATGTAATCACTTGCTAAAGGAATACTGACTTTAAGCCAACTATTAATATCCTTTATTGCAGTATTGCCCAACCTTTTGGCACCAGGGCCCAGTTCGGTGGAAGACAATTTTTCCATGGACTGCAGGGAGAAGAGGATGATTTTGGAATGTTTCAAGCACATTACATTTATTGTGCACTTTATATCTATTATTATTACATTGTAATATATAATAAAATAATTATATAACTCACTTGCCACTATAAAACCTGCTACCAGATGCAGCTTAATTGTCCGTTGCCACTCATTGATAGGGTTTTGATACGAGTCTGCAAGTAATTGTTTTATTATGGTCTCTGTGCAGTCAAACCTCTCTGCGAATGTTAATCTGTATTTCCTGCTGCTCCCAGCATTGACATCACCGCCTCAGCTCCACCTCAGATCATCAGGCATTAGATTCTCATGAGAAGCACACTACCCAGATCCCCAGCATGTGCAGTTCACAATAGGGTTCATGCTCCTATGAAAATCTAACGCTGAAGCTGATCTGACAGGGATTGTAAGTACAGATGAAGCTTTGCCAGTCCACCCAATGCTCACCTACTGTTGTGTGGCCCATTTTCTAACAGGCTATGGACCTGTCCATGGCCCTGAGGGCTGGGGACCCCTGCTTTACTGGATTATCCCATTTACCTAATGACATGCCTACATTGGCATTTCTTTGCAAACTACTGGCTTCTTAACCATTAGGAAACATGTTCATAAATCTATTGAAACCCTCAAAACAAAGGTCACTTATGACATGTCAATAAAAAATTCAAGTGTCTTTTTTATTTCTTATCTTTGTCAATCTCCTTGGCGTGTTTGCCTTTCATATAGAAGCATTAAACCACTTTCATTTCTTGGCTTCTTTGACATCTTACTTTCTCAACTCACTCTTTTATCTCTTGATCACCTTACTCTTTTATTCACATCCTGTCATTTAAATACCTAAACATCTATTTTTATTTGTTAGTTTTATACCTTTTCCAGCTCACACAATATTTTCACTTATCTATCACTTTATGTAAAAAAGGCAAAGCTTTCACTTTTCCTAAAATTTAAGTGCCACTAAATAAATGTTTCTTAAATTAATTTTATTGAAGCTATTATTCTCTGATTATAGTATCACTGTCACAACCGTAAGAAAATAGCCCCTTTCCTTATTTTGGAACTGTGTTTTGCAAATTGGTCTCACATTTCAGACTTTGCAATCTTCATGGTTTAAGATAGGATTAATAACTAATAGGTAAATATTGTTTATTTAATAATGCACTATACAGGTTAATTTTATAAAAATAATAAGGTTTATGAAGGGATTGGTTTATTATCTTAAAATCTAAACATACACATAATAGCCATTAATTCAAATAGCTGTCTCAGCAGAGTTTTCTAAGAGCACTGGTGAGATTGGTCTAATCCTCAGCAGGTTAAAATGTGTCTCAGGTATGGAAATTATCATGCACTCAGCCTTTCAACACCCAGCTATATGAAACACTGAAATGTACCATATTGCTTCTTCTTTTTTTATTTGTGATATCTTTAAATAAATGTGGTGAACATATTATCCTATCCTGCTTTCTCATATAGTATTTCCAGACTGTAAATACAAATCAGAACAACAACATGTTTTGCACAAATATGCTCTAGTTTTATCTAGTTGGTATTCATCATCACAGGCAACCCTCATTTATAGAAGTGAATTTTTCATGAAAAATGATATAAATATGTTCATGGTTCAGTAAATGAATCTTGAGTGCATAATCACACTTGAAAGATTTTAGCCCTAATGCCTTAATCCTTTCCCAGCATCACTGATGCAATCTCTGAAAAGCTAGGTATTAATTTGATAGTATCAGTTCTCTTTACATATTCTGGAGAGGGGGAGTCAGAGTGCATCTTTTGTAAGTTGCAATTACACATAGCATACTTTTTAGAGCCATTTCTATGTAACACTTTAGATAACTGGATTGTATTAACTTGATTTCTTGGCATGGGAATATGTGATACAGTCTAAACATGAATCATTAAAATTAAAGTAAAAAACATTGCTTTTATATAGCAAGGTAATACTTGGAAAAGTTATCAGGGAAAGATAATTCCACATTCCACATTAAAAATGAGAACGTTTAGCAGAAAAATATATACAAAATTACAATTTTTAAAGCATTTACCCAAAAACAATTGATATTTTTGAAATGGTTTATTTCAAAATAATTTTAGATCTATAAGAGATGCAAAGTTAGTATAGAGGGTCTCATGTACCCTTCATCCTGTTTCTCCTTATGTTAGCATCTTACAGAACAATAGTACATTTATTAAAATTAAATTTTACGTTCTTGGATTCAAGCTGATATACCATGTTGCATTTATTTGTCAGATCTCCTTAGTTTCCTTCAATCTATGATTCCATGTAATTGACACTTTTGAAGAGTAAGGGTCAGTTATTGTGTAGAAAGTCCCTCATTTGCAGATTGCCTGACTTTTAAAAAAAAAAATTTATTATGAGATTGGGTTGTGGAATTTCGAGAAGAATAGCACAAAAGTGTAATTCCTTTTCCATCATATTATATTATGGGTACAGATATCAATGTGACATTACCGGTTACCTTGGATGTCTCAGTTAAGATAGTGTCTATCAAGTTTTCCTCAGTGTAAGGTTATTTTTTTCTTTCCAAACTTCATTAGAAGAGGGACACTAAAACCAGCCCTCACTCAGAAGACTGAAATTAAGCTCTTCTTCCTGAAGGCAGGAGTATGAAAGAATTGTAGACATGTGTACCACAATCATTAACAATTATTTTGAAGGAGATATTTGAGGCTATATATGAGTATATATTCTATTTTTCCTTGTAGAATGCCATAATTTATAATAGCATTCAATTTACCATTTGGTTTCTAGGAATACTGATATGTATATATAGAGATATCTATATATATAAATAGATATATATAGATATATAGATATATGAATATATATGATATGTATAATATTACTTAATATACATTATTTAATATAAATAGTGGCATATTAAATATATATAAAGAATAAATGTATATTATTTTAATTTTTCTTTTAGTCATTCAATTTATATTATCTTATTCCCATATCTCCTATTGAATTCTTACGTACTAAATGGAGAGCAATGTTTTATGTATGTAAGATTGAATGATAAATAAAATATTGTTAATAAAACCAATGAAAGAAATTTGTTGATAGACTTTTGAATATATTCTGAAAGTTTTTAAAAATTTGCCCTTGGAGGAACTTTAAGTAGTCTCAACCAAATTTACACTAAATAATTCCTTATCAATAAAGAGATTTATCCCCCAGATTTTTAAAGGAGTGATACATTTACTTTCAATTTTCATCTTCTCAGAAAGAGTTTCATTAACTCTTTAGGTATAATAACCTCCCCAAAGTCACCCCCTTATATAACTCTTCTATTTTCTAGCAAATATTATTTATTGCTTCATTATTTTTTTCTCAAATTAATGGAAGGTAAGCTCCAGAAGACCATGGATCTTACTTATCTTTTTCACTTCATCTTCCAACATGGAAGCAGAATTGGCCACTTAGTTGTCTTGCAAAAGTTTCTATTGATTAATTCAATGAATTAAAGAACCACAAAATTGATATTTTGGGAAAAAAATTTTGTCTAAAGTTCAGCCGATTTCTATCTCATAAAAATCAGCCTATCTGACCTTTAAGTAGATATAACATGCTCATTTATATGCATATTTCACCTCACCCTTATAAACTTTCATCAGATTATTTCTTATATTATCAACTGATTTGTCTATTCAGAGTTGCTATTACACGTTCATTTAAGCTCTTCAAATAAATGTTTGGTATCTCTTTGTTCAGTTGTTGTACATTATTTTAAGTACAACATTCTCAGAGATATAAAGATCTTATATTATTCCTCTACCTAATTCCATGAAATTTTTTTATCATGTACTCTTAGAGACTAATCACTTACACCCTGGTGACATCATCACAAATTCCCAAAGGATTTGTCTCTATCGTAGCAAAAACTTTCTTCTGGATTACATTTTACATATTGAATGATAAATAAAAATCTGAATCACATCAGAAAAAAATAGCACTATATACCAAAAATTTAAATTGTATTCACTTTTATTCTTAAACAACACAATTTAAATCCATCTATTCTTAAAATATTGATGCAGAGATTCCCCAATGTTGGCCTTCTGAAATATTCCATCCTAATAGCACATTAGAAATTCTGTAGAACTTTGTGAATTATAAATAGTAACAGTGTTAATTCAACATTTAAATTAAGGAGAAAATGGCATTTAAATGTTTAGAAGTAGACAACTGAGAAAAAATAGGGTGGGCTTTTTTTTTACCATTTTTTCAGCCTAAAAATATCTTTTCCAATTCTATACTTCTTTCAGGTATCAAAGGTAAACTTGTCAATGAGTCATTTAATCCTGTATAACCTACTATTACTGTACTTATTTATTATGCTTATTTGTCTGTCCAGCTAGAAAAAATATAAGATAAAAGAGATACTATTTTTATTATGTATCATAATATAATATTTAAAATGTCATGTGTAGTACTTTTCTGTGTTTCCCAGACTGTATTTTATACATATCTGTATTCCCAGTGCTTATAGCATTGTTTTGCATATCATAGGTGCTCAATATATATTCTTGGAACTAAAATTGTGAATAAAGTGCTGAAGTAATTCTCTCAAATAAAATAAGCTGAAATTTTACATTCTATTAAATAAATAAGGGAATCTTAACATAACACTGTGATGTCTGGTTTAAAATTACATATTCAAAATAGAAACCAACTTTAGTTGTGTGTTTCCGGTTATATATACTCAACCATTTCTATTGGTGTCAACTTCTAAGCACACATGGAAGGCATCTATCTGAAATCAATTCTAAAGAACCCAGTATATGGACATAAAATAGTAACTCCTTCTAAATATGTCCTACTACAGTTAGTTTATCTAAAAACAATTACCCTAATAACATGACCCTAGAAGTTGTATATTCAGAAAAAATGGAGAACAGAATTTATGTGGATATTATATTTTTGCACTGACTTTGCATTCATGTTTAACAAGCAATCCATTTTGTCACAAATTCAAGAAGGAAATCCCCTATCCTCCAAAAAGCAATGAACAAAAACCCCTTCAAAGAACCAGTTTGTTATAAAACATGTGCACAAAATCTTATACATTTTATAGAGAGCCATATTCTTACACCTTTTTAGTTTTACTAAAATCACACACGTTTAGGTACGCGCACTCCCTGTTCACAGATTAGAAGCCATATCTAGAAAGAACTGTGCTGATCTTCTCATTTATTGCAGCTTACAGTGTCAATTGAAAGGCAACCAGAAAAACTCAAGAAAAAAGTGAAAAAGAACAAAAGTAAGCATACAACATCTTTATAATACATGAAGAAGACATCAGACACTTTAATAACTAGGTAATGTGTAACTGCATTCACTTACAATATTTTCTTCCTTTCTTTTACTAAAACCACACAAATTTGGATGTGGGCATTGCCTGCTCACAGATTAGAAGCAGTATCTAGAAAGGAAGGATGAATTATCAGAAAAAAGGAAAATTACATTGATTTTATTTTTCAGTGATGGAAGTGTGTAGTATATTTTAACTCATTTGTGTCAAAATTAGTACAATGTTTGGTATTCAAAAATATAATCTTAACTTTTAAAAAATTAAAGTATAAAGTATACTCCAAGTGGAAATGGTATAATATATGTTACATTTCTTTTGTGAAAGTAAAATTACCCCAGCTTTGGTTTTTCACAAGTGAACTTCCAGATGTAAATTAGTTATATGAGGTTTAAGTTGACTCATGGATTTTTAGTGTTCCTGTAAATTAAAAATTATTAAGTATAGATAATAGGATCCATTTAAATATTTAAAATAACACTAAAAGTTTTAAGTTCATTTTTCAAAATAATAATCTACTAAAAATAGCAGTACTACATTTAAAACTTGGATTTTAAACATAAACAAAATACACTTTTCTGTAAATTTCTGCTGGCTTTTATTCAAAATCTCCAGAATTAAGAAATTATGTAATAATACATGGGTCTCCATGGTCAAAATTTATAAATTTGTTTATTATGTTAAAAAAGTATAACATAATGCATTAAATATTAATAGGTATAAATGTTTCCAAAAAGATATACTAAAGAACAAATTAAACAATTTATTAAGGTATTATTCCAAGTAATATTTTATATGTAAATATTAAATTCCTCATTGTAAATCTCCTTATATAATGTCTAGCAATTATCAAAATTAAAAAAAAAAAATTAAATGTTCTTCAGGTTATATTTGGTTGAAATTCCTAGGTAAATAATTTCAATGTCAGCCATTGAAATACACATTAGACAAAGTGATACGTTTAATGCTCCATCAGCATATACAGAGGAAAAAACATTTTCCTCTGTTGATTTATAATACCTCCTAGTGTTTTATAAATGTGTTATTAGTATTCCCAGACTGCAGCAAACTAGATATAAAATATAAGATAACAGATTTATCTGAACATTAATACTAACAGATTCTTTACATCTCTAATATTAAATCTCTAATCAAGAGCACAAAGCAAAATTGCTGAAAAGAAACTAGCCTCTCGCTCATTTACATATAAGAGAATTTAACTTCCTTATACCCGGAGTAGGTAATGGATGGAGTCTTTCTCCTCAAGTGGTTTGGCGTATGACTTTGCACATGGAGTAACTAAGAAAGGAAAATGATTGTATCTTTACAATTGCATTGAGTCACAACAGATAAACAAATATTCCTGTTATATTACAAATTAAGGCAGTTTTTATTTCCTAGGACTTGTTAGGTGTAAGTAGGGTGGATGGATTATTGCCATGGATAGAGAAGGTGCCCACTGTGTCCTGTCTGTACATGTCTTCCCTCAGTCAAAGTTCTAGTACCACAGATTTATACCCCCAGAGCCTGATTAAAGGGCAGAAAGCCTTTGGTTTTAGAAACACATATAATGCATTTATTTTTAACATCAAATGTAACTGCTAAGTTTTCCTTCTCTATTTGATGTGGCATCTCCTCACTTCATATTCATTTGGTCTCAAAAACTCCAATCTTGCCAAGTCTAGTGTTATATGCATATCTAAAGAAGAAAATAATTCTTCCAGGTTTATCTTTTGTGATAGTTTCATCAAACAGATATCAAAAGCCTACAGAGTATTAGTCAGGGACAGGGTGATTAGTTTCTCTTTTTATGGATAAGTAATTAATATAAAAAGGATGGGAAAAAGCCTTAATCCCATTATATTTGATCCATCATTTAGCAATGCTTTTTGACTCTTCAAGGTAAAATCTGCATGTGAATTTCCCCAAAGCAATAAAATCATCAGTTTGAGAAAATTTTGAAACCCCACAGCAAACTGCACATCACTGATAGAAAAAAGTGAGGTTTCTGACATTCATCTAAGATATCTCATTGAATAAAAATGTTACAAAGATATCACTTTAAAAGTTATTCCTAATAGAATTGACCTAATTTTGCTTTAGCATATACAACCTAAGGATAAATGCAATACTTGCATAACAAAAGAGGACTAGATATAAATCTATAGATAATCCTCAGGAGTTGACAAGGGGCTTTTAGGCCTCATAGAAGTGCATGTAATGTTGCAAGGTGAGAAAGTAGCCTTTTGCAACATTAAGACAAGCTTTTCTCAGAATGCTCAAGACAGTTTTTCAAAACCCATTAAATGGATCTATCAAGAATGCGTATTGGCCTGATACAAAGTATAAAATGTTATGGATTTGTCTTCTTGACTATTCCCATTTCCTAATGCTCCATGTATCATAAGATTAGGATATGATTCAGAACAACTGTAATATCATTTATATAAATTTTTGGATATGAAACACTACACCAAGACATACTTTTTCTTTTTTTGGGGGGGTTTCTTTTATTCTCACTACTCCTCTATTTTGTATTATTTCATCTTTCATTGGAATAAACAATTATCTCTTTCTATAAATTATGGTTAATATATACATAAGATAAAATTTATTCTTATAACCATCTTAAGTGTATACTTTTGTAGCATTAAGTAAATTCACATTATTATGGAACTACCACCACTATTTATCTCCAGAATTTTTTTATATTCTCCAACTGAAAATCTGTAACCATTAAACACTAACTCCTCGTATTCCCTGCTCCCCCAAGCCCTCAGCAACTGCCATTCCACTTTCTGTTTCTATTTATTTGACTACTCCAGGAACTCTTGATAAGCAGCCCCAAGCCTGGCACTGGGGGCAGCTGGCCTCAGTTTCTAGCTTAGGCTCTTTCAGTAACCCTCACACCCAGCACAGTGTTAACCATCTGTAGATTTCTTTGTAGCTCATACCGAGTGGAGCCAGGCAGGGAAGAGGCAGCAATTGACCTTGGACTGCACCTAAGCACCTCCTAAGAGGCCTCAAAACCAACTCACCCAGCAGCCAGTTTCTGACCACAACAAAGAATCATTTAACCACCTCCACAATGACACACCCAAGGGACACAGTGGCCAAGTACCAGAACCCTGATAAAGTGAATGCTGGTACATAGTGTCAAACCCAGCACAACAGCTCCTCCCCTATAATCAAGCCTAGTCTTCACACCAATCAACCTGAGGACAATTCTTCCCATTGTGGTTCAAATAGCAACTCAGGCTTAACTACAAGTGGAGGCCATATACAATCCACATAAGGGACAAGGGAGATTGTGCTACTAAGCTCCACAGAATACTATTACATAAGATCATTCTACTAAGACCAGAAAACATTTCAGTCCTATCTAATAATAGGGGGAAAAAACAAAACAAAACAAAAGAAAAACAAAAAAAAAATAGGGAGAGAGCCAAAATGAGGAGACAAAGAAACATGTTTCAAATAAACAACAGAGTAAAGATCCAGAAAAAGAACTAAGCAAAATGGAGACAAGCGATCTACCACATTCAGGGTTCAAAATACTGGTTATATGAACACTCAATAATCTTCATGAGAACTTTAACAAAGAGACAGAAAACATAGAAATGGAAATAGAAAACATAAAATAGAACCAGTCAGAAATGAAGAATACAATAATTGAAATGAAAAATAAAGTAAAAGAGATGAACAACATATTACATGATATATAAGATCAAATCAGCAATTTAGAAGTTAAGGTAGCAGAGAACACTCAATTAGAACAACAAAAAATTAATTTAAAAAAATGGGGATCATTTAAGAGGCCTCTGGGACAACTTCAAATGTACCAACATTTGCAGCATAGGGGTACCAGAAGGAGAAGAGAGGAATTAAAAACATTTGAAGAAATAGTGATGAAAAACTTTCCTAATCTGGCAAAGTAAATAGATATAAAAGCCCAGGAAGTATCGAGAGCACAAACAAGTTGAACCCAAATAGTTCCACACAAAGACACATGATAGTGAAAATGCCAAGGTGAAAGATAGACAATCTTAAAAACAGTGAGAGAAAAAGCAGTTAGTTATCTACAAAGCAGCTCCCACAGGACTTTCAGCAGATTTCTCAACAGAAACTTTGCAGGCCAGAAGGGATACACAGGAAATATTTAAAATTATTAAAAGTGACAACTTACAACCTAGAATACTCTACCCAGCAAAACTGTCACTTAGAATAAAAAGTTAGATAAAGGGCTTCCCAGACAAGAAAATGCTAAGGAAGTTCATCACCACCAAACCAGTATTAAAAGAAATGTTAAAAAACTTCCTTAAGAAGAATATATATATATATATATATATATATATATATATATATATATATATGAATAATAAAATGACAATAACTATGCATCAATCAACAATTGCTTTCAATGTAAATAGATAAAAAGTTGCAATCAAAAGACATAGGGAGGCTGAATGAATAAGAAAATAAGACCCTTACATATGCTAACTACAGGAGACTCACTTTAGATCAAAAGACACACAGAGACTTTTGAAAGTGAAGCATTAAAACAATACTCCATGAAAATGAAAATGAAAAAAAAAAGTGGATGGAATGGCAATACTTATACCAGAGTAAACAGACTTTAAAACAAAGGCTATAGCAGTTGACTAAGAAGGACACAGTAATTTACATTCTGGGTATTTATTAGAAGAAACTGAAAACACTAACTTGAAAAGATACTTGCATCTCTGTGTTCACTGTAGCATTATTTACAATAGCCAAGAGTTTGAGACAACCTGGGTGTCCATCAGTGATGAATGGAAAAAGAAAGTCTATGTATATGAGGTCTGATGATTAAGTTTGAGAATGTATCCTAGAAAAAAATGCTACATACTTCATTGTTGAATATAACCATGGTCACTTTCAAAGTACTCCCCTTGAGAAGCTATGCACTGACATCCTTCAAAACAATTTTGGAACTCTTTTTCTGAAATGGCCATCAGAGCTGTCATCATATTAATTTGAATGTCTTGAATGTCATCAAAATGCCTTCCTTTCAATATTTACTTTATCTTCAGGTAAAGAAAAACATTATTGAGGGCCAGGTGAGTGGAAAGGGTGTTCCAATACAGTTATTTGGTACTGGCTAAAAACTCACAAACAGTGTCATGTTAGCTGATGCATTGTCATGATATAAGAGTCATGAGTTCTTGGTGAAAAGTTCAAGTTGTCTTTATTTAATTTATATGCAGCCTTTTCAGTACTTCCAAATAGCAAATTTGGTTAACTTTTCAGTTGGTACCAATTTAAAATGAACAATTCCTCTGATATCAAAAAGATTAGCAACAAAGTTTTGACTCTTGAGTTGGATTGAGAACTATTTTGGTCATGAAGAATTGGCTGACTTCCATTGTATACTTTGACACTTTGCTTCAGGGTCATATTGGTACACCCATGTTTCATCACCAATGATAACATGGTCCAAAACATCATCTTGCCTCTCCAAAATGTCTTGACAAACTTTAATTCTCCTTTGCTTTTGTTCAACGGTGAGCTCCTTTGGGACCATTTTTGCACACACCTTTCTCGTGCCAAGATTTTCAGTTAAGATTTTCCTAACTATTTCTCTATTGATGATTACTTGACCTGCTATGCTCCTCACAATCAGCCAATGATTTTGACATACAATTGACAAATTTTTGCAGTTTTCATAATTTCTGCTTGTTACTGGCCACCCTGACTCTTTTCATCAGCACTGCTTTCTCTCCCCTCAGAAAAACGTCTCTTCGGTTTGTACGCTACCATTTTCTTCATGGCATTATCTCCATAAACTTGGACTAACATATCCCTGATTTCACTTCCCCTCTTGCCAGGTTTAACAAGAAATTTAATGTTTGTTTTTCTTTTCTAATTCAAGATCCGACATTCTTGTGACAGCACACAAAAACACACAAAAGCAATAATGACTGTCACTCAGCAAGACACCGCCACACATCAACATGAACATACCTGTGAGACACACATATACCAAGGTTATCAAACCTTACTGAGTGGTTTGTACAGTGCTGTCAACATAAGCGCATGGTGGCAACTTTGCAAACTTAATTTTCAGACCCCGTACACAATATAACATTACTCAGCCATTAAAAAAACAAATTCTTACCATCTGCAACAACATGGATGAAGTAAAGGGTATTATGCTGAGTAGAATAAGACAGACAAAGAATGACAAATGCTACATGCTTTAATTTATATAATAACGTAATAAACTAAACAATGAAACAACAGAAACAGCCTCATAGATACTGAGAACAAACTGATGATTGTCAGATGGGAGGGCTTTGGAGAGCTGGGTGAAAAGATGAAGGAATTAAGAAGTATTAATTGGTAGTTACAAGATAGTCACAGGGATGTAAATAGGGAAACATAGTTGATAATATTATATTAACTATGTATAATACCAGGTAGGTTTTAGACCAATCTGGGGAATCACTTCATATATTATATAAATGTCTAACCTCTATGCTGTACACTTAAAACTAATATAAAATAATACTGAATGTCAGCTGTAATTAAAAAATAAAAAAATTAAAAATATTTTATTACATATATCCCAAAGTTTGCTTAGATAGGCATTTGTTGATGGGCATTTGTTTCTACATTTTTACTATTGTAAATAATATTGCTATAAACCTGAGTGCACAGATATTTCAAGTCTCTGATTTTACTTCTTTTGGGTATGTACACTGAAATGAAATTGCTGAATCATGTGGCAATTCAATGTTCAATGTTTTGAGGTATTGCTATGCCATTGTCCATAGTGGTAAATGTGAAAAATAGTTATCATTGTACTTCCCCACCAGGAATGTATAAGGGTTCCAACGTCTCCAACCTTACTAATACTTATTTTCTGTTGTTGATTTTTTTGTTGTTGTTGTTAGTTATTTGCTTCCTTTTCTGTAATAGCAATTCTAAGGTGTGAGAACTGTTATCTCATTGCGGTTTAATTTTGCCTTTTTCTAATGACTAGTGATGTTGAGCATCCTTTTCACTTGCTTATAAGCCATTTGGCTATCTTCTTGGGATAAATGTCTCTTCAAGTTCCTTGCCCGGATTTTAAGGTTTTTTATTGTTTTTCTTCAGTTGCAACAATCTCTTGAGTACAGAATTACAAAACAAACTAATATAAACACATAAATTATGTACTATTTTCCCATTTTCTGATCCTGATGCCTCATCATGATGTCAACTTCTATCTTTCCTTTTCTTTCACATTACATTTAGGCAGGAACAACAATGACTGGGAACTAGTTTGCCAAACATCATAATGTCAATTCTGAAATTTAGTAAACTTAATAGAGTAGGCAAACTTTTACAGTGAAATAGTTTTTTATATTAAATAAAGGGTAATTAATAGCCAGAATATTAAATTTTATTTGAATTCAATTCAGCCATTTTGTTGACTTAAGTTCATTCTTACACCTGCATTTGATCCCTTAAAAAAATTTAATGAGAAATGAGCCCTCTAGTAATAAGAAAGAAAGTTCAGCAGAAATTTTCTAATAAGGAAAAATCAACCTCTATTAATGCAGGAGAAATAATAAATAATTTTCCCACAAACAGTAAATCGCATTTTGCTGAGGCAAATAAATATTGAAAAATAAGCAAACTAACAACAAATCTGATAATTTATCCATTCATATGTACTTTTCACTTCCTTCCAGGGCACTGATAGCAGTCCTCAATATGTGAAAGTTTATTATCAAATAAAGTTTATTGGGAGTTCCCTGGTAGTGTAGCGGTTAGACTTTGGCGCTGTCAATGCTGCGACCTGGGTTCGATTCCCAGCCAGGGAACTACCCACATAAAACAAAACAAACAAATAAAAACAAAACAAAACAAATAAAAGCTTATTATCTTAGGCTTCTCAGAAGAGTGATAAACCAATGTTTAGAAGTTAAGACGACTTACAGCTCAATTTAATAAAGAACTTTCTAATCCTTTCTAAGAATCTCCTAAATACTGTGAGTAACATAAAGAGGCGAAGTTTTTACCCTAAGGAACAAATAGCCCAAGTCAGATACAAACAAAATGATGACTAACAGCAATACAACTAAAATATGTAGGTATGAATGCAATACACACAATAATCGGGCACTATTTGGAAATAAATTGGTTTTAAGAAGAGATTTTGCTTGTAGCTCCATCCTTAAAAATGAAATTGTCTTGCTGCAGGGCTCAGATGCCTAATTTCCTTAGGCTTCAGGGATTTACTTTAAATAATATAAAATCTCTTGCTCTTTAAAATGTCTTCCTATCATTTTTATTTGTGGACTGCCAAATATATATGTACATGTGTATACAATAGTCTAGAAATGTATCCAATTGTCAGACACTCAAAAACATAAATCAATATCCTAAAATGTCAGAGAGACAAATTCTATCTGGTCAAGAGAAAACTCAAGAATCTTTAGCAGAAAGATTGAATTAAAGGAGAAATACCTAGATAAGAAAAAAAAAACACTTGCTTACAAATAAAATATCACATATTGTTATATGAATGAGTTAAAATCATTTTTCATACTTTATAAGTATATGAAACCGTTAACTTTGAAGTTTTTTCATTGATTTACAAAATGGTCTTCGAAATTTCCTATATAAGTTGTAAAGTTGCATTGTCTCTTTTTATTCCACATTCATCCTGGAATTTATTAATTTCTGTGCCATTCAACTTCTGAAATACATAAATCTGGTGTAGGTGTATGTATATACAAGGGCTGTCTAGAAAGTATCCAGCCGTGATATGTGAAAATTAGAGGCATTTATGGCTGAATTTTTTCCGGACATATATATGTAATCTCAGAGGTTGGGTGGTTCAACTCCTGAATATATATTTCAGAGGTTGCAAAGAAATAGATGTATATAGTCTTACATCTCTGACTCCTAGTTCAAATCTGTCCATCTTAGGGCATCTTCTAGTAGCAGCAATCCTAGATCAGAGGATTTGCCTACCTTTATCCATTACAATGTAAAATATAGCTATCGCCTAGAAAATGACATTAAAACTTCTTAGCCTGGTCTTTAAAGACTTTCACAATTAGTTCCAGGATATTTTTCTTAATCCACATACCACTCCTACTAGAATCACATGTCCTACAATTGCCAGTTTCTGAGCCTTTGTTGATGTTTTCTCCTCTCCGTATTATTTCTACTAATCAATGCCCTCTCACTTTCAAAATCTTCTAAATGCCACTTTAATCACTTTCAGTTAGGCACATTATCTCTGAGCTCGCCATCTGAAAGTAATCCCTGCTGTTTAAATTCTATAAATTATATGTATTGTATTAAAATAGTTGTTTTTATAATGTATTTCCCATTAGGTACATAGTCTCTTAAGGGGGATTAAAACTTTCATTCATTTTTATGTCCCCCTTATTACATTATTTTGCTAGTAGGTGATCAAAAATATGTGTTGAATTGAATTAAACTCTTTTTACAAGAGCAGAAACAAAAGTATGGACTGTTAAAAAGTCTTGCAGGAGATTAACCTGGGCATTATTGGGTGATCTAAGAATAGAAACTGGGGCTTACCCATGACTGCAGTCTGGTGATCTTACCATTAAAGAATATTCATCCCCAGGTAACCTAATTTCTTTTGACAGTAGGCATTGCCCCATAACCATAGTACAAAAATAATTACTTAAAGACACACTAACGTGAGGCTAATTTATTAGGATAACGTTTTTAACTTTAGTTTTTACTTAGATTTTTATAAATTGCACAAGAATATAAAATATTTCTAGTTTAAAACTGAAGTTGACTGCAGTATCAGCTAAATTATATAGTCTTCTTGGAATGTAAATTCAGTCAAATCATAAGGATTTAGAGACACAAAAATAGGTCGGGTACTGTACATAAAGTTTATATGCCATCACTGTTTGAGACTCGGCATCACATCATGATATTGCCCCATACTGTTTGTCTTATTTGAAATTGCATTGCAATGATTAAGTAAAATATTTATATTTGTGTTGGTAAATATTTGCTAAAATAAGAAAAATGTATAACCAAACATATAGAATTCTTTAATCCTTGAGTCTACGTATATGGAGTTGCCTAGGAATGAATGAGAATTAAATACAGATGATAAATCCAAGCTCCATCTCCTCATTTATGTGTCAATAAGCATGTAGATAAGCCATTCTGTATCTCACCTCCATAAAAAGGATTATTGCAGTGGAAGGTCATCAGGATTAATTAGTATGTATAAGCACTTGAAATGTGAAAAACTATTTTAACTGCATATATGTATACAGATGCCCATTACTTTATTGCTAAGAATAATTTATCATTTTTACATGCTGTACTAGTGAATAAAAAACCATTAAATACACACCATATTAAAAAAAATAATTCTCTTATTTTAATAGAAAAATCTCAACACACTTTTATAATTATCGCAAAGCCCATAGTCACTCTGAATAATCTTTCTGGATGTATTGGATATTCAATGATGTTGGGTGATTTATTTTTCACTCCATTATAGTAGCTATTCAAGTTAAGGATTCTAGGGTATAAATCACCTAATGTGGCCATACACACTCAAACAAGCCGTTAACAATGCAGTAGAAGATGAAATTAGAATACTTGTAACTTCAAGTTATTGGCTTTAGGGGAGTTAACCTTTGCTTTCCAATATAAATAATGTGTATGACTGTGTGTGTGTTATATATTTTAAGAAACCTTTTTTAATCAATGAAAACAATTGTTTCAAGGACAAAAAAAAGTGTTCATCTAAGGTCACTCCCCTAATACTCAGACTTGGACTAAGTATAAAAGTTTGACTAACTAGGGAAATGAATTCACTGCACAAAAGGTCTAGGCTTTGGATAGTTGAGATAAATAGTCATGCTGTTTACCAAATTATACCAGATTTATATATTTTTCTTGTCTCAGTAGCTGGAAACAGCATTAAAATTCACCTCTGTTTTATAATAAAATTTAACTAAGGCACATGTTTGAACACACAACTTACTGAGGTAAGTGGGTTAATTGAGAACCCTGAGCCCAATTTTTTTTCTCTAAAAGCATATCTGGTCAGCTTCATCCAACATAAGGACAATAAATATATAAAGTCTCAAAGATAAGCACTGAAGAGAAAGGGTACAGATACTAATTTTTCTTGGAACAATTTTTAGAAAGATGTTACTATTCTACCGTCATAGCCATTGAAATATTTAACAGTAGTACATACAGGATACATCTACTTTTCTGCAGCATAACTTACTGCAAAAAGTTTCAGGGTAAATTGATTCAAAATGTATTACTAGGTAAATAAATAATTTGACCCATGCATGTAGATGTTGGATAAATGGCAATTATATAGCAGAGGACAGCTAAAAATTTTTTGGTTTTGTTTTAATTTTAAAGTACATTATCTCAAACTATTATTTCAGACAGTAGTCAGATAGCAGTGCTATTTTTCTGTTGAGGGTTCTCAGTTTGTGGCAATAATACCATATCAGCACAGGAGAAAACACATCTTTTGAAGTCTCCATAGCAAAGAAAAAACATTTGCTCAACAATTTCTTTGAGTGAATTATTCTGACAAAAAAATGTTTCTACAATAAAACAGTACTATCATAGTCTTACTTGATGAACTATTTTCTCAATACACTGAAAATCATTATACGTTTTTAACAATCTTATTTCAAACTTTCTTTGGTGGCTTACATAGAAAAGTATAAATAATGAGACATTTAACTTCCTATAGGAAATCATCTTTCATCATCTTACAATATAAACTTTATGAAGAGTGACAAGAGGTGGCTTATTTTTCAAATTATGTTTTGCCTATATAA
This sequence comes from Lyroderma lyra, assembly GCA_004026885.1. Lineage (NCBI taxonomy): Eukaryota > Metazoa > Chordata > Mammalia > Chiroptera > Megadermatidae > Lyroderma > Lyroderma lyra. Next base: position 237,768 of record PVJL010000823.1, read on the forward strand.
AAATTCCTTAACAGATAATACATTTGATTTACTATATGGATTGACCTAAAAGAAGACTCTTAAAAGTGCAATCTTTTTAATAAGCATAGATATATTTTGTTGAAAGACACAAAAATATAAAATTTTACTAAAATTCACCAGTTAAGGAATAAATTCTAAAACTACTATATTTGTTGATTTGCTTTTCAGATATGCATTAAGTGTCTGCTACATGCCAGAGAAGTAGACATGGAATTTGTCCTCATGGAGCTAATATTCCACTAAGGAATACAGCAATGACAAAGTGATCATTGGTAAAAAAGGAAAAAAACAGGTTGCCTTGAGAATTAGGGTGAGATATAGTTATTTAGTCTAACTTCAGAATCTATGGCGTATTTACTGAGACCCCCAAATACGATTGAGATAGTGAAGATAGTTAATCTGTGACGATGGCTTAAGCCTCAGTACCAGCAAGGCAAACATATAGATTTGATACATTTAGGCCAAAGATACTCTTTTAAAATATATAAAATATAATCAGCATGACTCTGTCTTATTTCACACAGGAAACATGTATTTTTAAATGTCTGCATTACATTTCCTGACATACTATATAAATAGTGAAAAAAATAGAGAAACTAAATATTAAAATAATTAGAATACAAACATTTACCACAATATCATGTAGGGATTATCAATAATGTAAACATTGATGATGTAGAAAATGCACATTATAATGCTTTCAAAAAATGAACTTATAAACGTAACAGCTAATATTATCATTCTTTATGTAACAGAATTTTCATTCAATGTTAGTGTCTTTCACAGTTTAGGCTCTAAGCTTCATGAGGGAGGAAGGCTAATTCTTAGCTGTGGCTACATGGGCCTCTCATGGACCTGTCTGTACCTAACAAATGGAAAGAGTCCCAGGAATTTGTGATTAATGAGTAAGTAAGTTCGGGGTAGCATGCATGTTTAAAAAGTTATCTGATTTAATTTTTATTTTTTGTATATCTAATAATTAGCCTCAGCTACTTTTATAACAAGATTCTTTCGAAGAAAGGCATTGAATAGTACTGAATATAAAATAAAACATCTTTAGTAAGTTAAAAATTGAGTAAGTTTGGAAATGGATTTAAAGTTTTTAATTAGGCAATAAAATTAATGAGAAAAATACAGCACGATGGTGGAGGGTATAAGCATTTTAGAACTGATTCAGGTTTGAATTCTGTTCTGCTACCTGTTAGTTTAGGAGGGTGATTTACCTTCCCATGAAAAGTTGTTGTAAACCTGAAATGAAATAACGTGTACAGAGTGTTTGGCACCCACAATTGCTTTTGAATGCTAACTGCTTTTATTATTGTCATAAAATGTATATTAAGGTGAGTATTTTACAATTTATTAGACTTTTTACACTTACATTTATACCCATTTTCTTGACTACTGCTTTTCCAATAAAGATACTGCAACAATAACCATTTTGGTGATTACATTATAAAATATTTCTCTAATTTTAAAAGGAATTTAGAGGTGAACATAATCACTCAAATTTAGAGTGTATTTCACTCTTGATGCATTATTAAAGGAATCATACGGCATTCTTCAGTATGCTTACCTCCTTATTGATGAGTGAGCTCATTTAATTTAAAATAATATTAAACTTGGAGAGAATTGAAGAAAAAAGATATTTTGACACGGTGACAGTCAAGTTAAAATTTAGAAGAATTTAAGCTTTTAAAATATCTCTAAATCATTATCTTAGGAAGACTAAACTTCTTTCTATTTTTAAGTAATTACCAGTTCTTCTGTAGCTATATTATGTTATATTTGTAGAAACTGTTATTCAGTAGACTAAGTATTTTGCTCTTTATTATTCCTCAAAGGGTAGAGTATTTCTTATTGTTCTTATAACTAGAGCAATGATGTTTCTACATTTTTACCCAAGAATCTAGAGATTCTCATATATTATTCCTTCTATCTCATTACAAAATAATTGAATTTCAGTGCTATATACACATTTTAAAATATATATTTTAATAAGTTATCCACTGTTTGATAATATAATATGTCATAGTGAATTAAATGTTCAAAAATTTACAGTACATAGGAGAGATAGTGTGGGTAAAGTGTGTTTTAAAGCTTTGTCTTTTAAAGATGAGCACATTTCATTTATATTGTTTTGCTACATAGTATAGCAGTACAAAGGCAGACTCGATATTAACAGAGTAGAGCTTCACTAGGAGTGTAGTTTATTTTAATTTCAGTGCTATGAATGACTATGATTTTGGCCTCTTGTGCCCATATTGCCTGTGCCTTCAATCAGTGATTTTCAAATGCTGGTCTGTGGACTGGCTGCCGTCCACCAGAAATTTCCATGAAATATTTTCATATTCTCATGATGTATTTATAAGACAGCAATACATTTAATTCAGTATGATTTAAACTATTTCATTGACCTGCAGGAAATTTCTTGTGACGCAATCCAACCTGTGGACTGGCGGTTGAAAACCACTGCCTTCAATAACTATATTGGGGTTATCTACTGCCCAAGACTGTTGGAAAGAAAAAATACAAGAGGGCCTTTATAGAAAGAAAGAGACAAATATAAGGTATAACCTGTCAGAATTTCATTTTCTTTATTTTACAACATAACCACAAGCCTACATCTCATTTGCAAAAGGCCCCAAGATAGTTGATACAGATCCACTGAGAATATTACATTCAGAAAACTATAATTACTGGTTACTAATTTAATGTTCCTAAGAAATAAATACTGCATCACTCACTTTCTGAGAAAAATAGTAACCAATTTTAAATGAAACTTGGCCATTTTAAAGACTGTTGTCACCATTTTTTTAACAAGTGTCACTCCTTAATTTGGTATAAACTCTATGTTTTAAAAGATACTCTTAGTATTTATCACACATTTATCACATTCATTACCTAAGATGTACACAACCTGACGAATTCATAAATATTTAGAATTTCTTTTTTTACTATTAGAAGTACATGTCACTATGAAGAAATACATGTTAAAATTGAATATATTACATTCAAGCATATATTACACCAACATGAAAATGTACTATTTCCTCTTGCAAATTTATTAAGTGAAGTTTAAAGCTGTATAACATTAGAAATACTTTTTAGAATTCCTTGGGACTTTCTTTTTAAGTGTATTCTTAAGTTTTTAAAATTTTCTTAGAATACTTAGAAATAGTTAAGTACTTGTCTTTAAAGATCTGTGAATCTGTTTTGCTTTATTTATAAAGAAGCTTTGCAGAAACAATCGATGAATGTAGTATTTTAACATCTGTCCTTTGTAATGTTTTGCATATATGCAAAAATAAATGTAATTCAAAACCTCTGATTATATGAGCTAGAAATAAATTTATGAACTTGGTGAGATAGCTTATTATAGTTCCCTGTTAGCAAATTAAATATACAAAAATATATAGTTTCCTTATAATCTGGGATTCTTAGTCATGTAGCTATTGACCTTTGAATTTTTAGGTTCTTTTCAACATTTTCCATTCCATGTGATGGCCCAGAATAATACTAAATGTGTATGTGTGTTTGTGTGTGCGTGCAAGAGAGAGAGAATATATTTAATATTCATAGTAGTACACATTTTGCTGGAAAAAACCTCAGATGCTCATATCAAGTTTGAAACCAAGGTTGTCATCTAAAAATGAAAATTAATACTTTATGCCAAATGCATTAGTCTATAAAAATAATAATATATAAATATCATATTTAAGCACGTGAAAGAACAATTCCCAAGTTAGGGCACATCCTAATGTGTATGTCTTTGGGGTACATTCTCATTCTAAAAGAAATAATAATGCAATTGCAGAGATTTGCCAATACAAATCAAGACAGGCCTGATCGCATTCTGAACTAGTGTCAGGAAATGTATTCTTACACCATCCCCTATTAGGAATGGGAGAAAACTTTAAAATTAATGTTTTTTAAATTAAATGTGTTGGGGTGACATCGGTTAATAAGTTATATAAGTTTCCAATGTAAAGTATTATAATATATCATCTGTATATTACATTGTGACTTAGCACCCAAAGTAGGAAACTTTATTACCATTATTATTATTTTTGGAGGTTCCCTGGCTGGGAATCGAACCCAGGTCGTAGTGTTAAGAGCCTCGAAGCCTAGCCACTACATCATAAAGTAGGAAACTTTAAATACTGGAATTAGTGAGGCCAGGCATTCCCCGATGGACTGCTGTTCAGGTTATATAGGCTTTGGAAAATAAGACCTGTGCCTGATAGTAGACTGGGGGTAAATAAGGGCTAGAGTCAGAAACAGGCCCAAGCAGGAGCAAAAATGTATCCAGACATCTCTCAATATACCCTGTACTTCCTCTTTGCTGGAGGAGAAATTATGAACTACATCTTGATATTGTCTGTAGTGTCATATTCTTAAAATATTTGATAAAGACAAAACGCCAGAAAGTAACTCAACATTTTATGATACCTGCCAGTATCTACCATTAACCTTTTTCTTTCCCATCTCAAGCCAGTTTACTTTCAGATCAGTATCTCAAGATTGCACAGGAAAAGTACAAGTATATCAAAATAAGCAAAGAAGGCAAACAAATCCAAGGACAAGGTGAATTCTGGGTCTATTCATTTCACAGTAACAATTCCTTCAAATATAATACATACACCGTTATTGGTATCAATGTTTAAGTACTGAAATGAATGCCAAAATTTTTGACAACATATAAAAATTACTATCATGTGAATACAGATGGCAGTAAAAACTGAGTAAAAAGATTAAACTGGAAGGGCAAACAAATAAGTATTTTTATAATCTTTATATTGTAACACATAGTTCTTATTTTGCAGGGGACAGGAGTAGGTGGACATGTCACATATTTATTTTTATATCTTAAAATATTATACAGTTTTATAGTTTGAAGGTGTTAAGTCCTGAGTCCATTTTGCTCTGCGAATATATTCCAAATTCTGTTATCAATCAGTCTGTCCATAGCTGGACAGCCATTGACACAGAGATTTATCTTTAGTACAGCTAAGATGTACTACTCAGTGCTCATTGAAGTTTTTCCTACTCTGCAATTTAGTTCATGTGGTTCCTGATGTCCAAGATGCTTTTAACCCACCCTTCTTATCTTGCTCTACAAATTATTTACAAGAGTTTTAAGATCTATCTTAAATGTAATGTAGCAAATAACTACTTACTCAGCTACGACTCCCAACAAATAAACTGCTTGTAAAGTATTCCATCTATGAAGTCTTTCAGAGTCTTCTTCAGTCTTTTTAACATGGAGGAGAGATTTGTAACTCACAGAAATGTAATAATGTATTATTGGTTTATGATAATGATATGATCATAGTAATTATAAATTTCATAATGTTATAATTGAATGTGATACACAATAACATGACTATGTCTCACAGAGAGTGAGAATTGAAATACAATTATGTGTAACTATTTCAAATTTATTTATACATGGTAAGTTTAAAACTAAGGTTACCTGAATTTCTATTTGTTTATTAGAAAAATAACTAAATTATATAATATATTTTTTCAAGTGTCTTATATACAGGGTTCAGCAGAAGTAACATCTGGACTTGAGTTATGATTTTATTACAAAATCGTAACCATACATACTTATTTTGTAATAAAGGATTTGGTATAGATTACCAGCTCATTAAAAAGGAGTGTTATTTGTGTAACCATAAGCTTGTATAGTTTTGCCATAAAATCATAACTCCAGTCCAGGCATTACTTCTGCTGGACCAGATATATGTGTGTGAGCCTATTTTCTTTATAATATTTCTATCTCCATTCATATAATATATGCTATCATTTGGTATTATAGTGGCATTGTTGACACTTACAAATATATTGTCAAAGACACTATTAATACATATAGTTGACACAAAAATAATTCTGGTAACTTTTTGAAAACTATTTTTGCTGTGCAATTCAAATTCATACATAAAAGCTGAAATTCTAAGATTAAATTCCAAGTAAGACTATGCTATGTGAAATGAAGAGGTAATACTATTTGAAAGTACAATGTTAGTAAATAAACAATATGTAAATCTCATTGAAATTCTGAGTAATTTATATATAACCTTTTTTGTATAAACCTTAGAAACACAAATCTCAACCACAATTTTATTTTAATGTCAGGTATCTATTAAGTGGCTTCCATTAGATGTTTGAAATCTCAAGGTAATGGTCTTTCTAGTTAAATCTAGTGCTAGTAGAATCATTAATTTAAAAGGTAAAATAAGCAACAATATTTAGAAGTGTAAACCTATATAAACATACATAAATTTTCTGACATGTTTTAGCTATAAAATGTTATTATTAATTTAATAATTAATATTATTATTTATTAGCTCAATAAATATTTGTAAAACAATAGTGTTCATTAAAAAAAAAAGCTACTTAGGTTTTCTACTTAGTTTTATTCTACATCTTTGAGTTAATAGATCCATACCCATTACTTTGAATCTTTCTGTCTAGATCACTAGTATGACTAGAAACTTTCTGATGTCTTCTCTTCTCAGCAAATACATCTTATCCTCAGGTTTCTGCACATCTTTATCCATCTGTCCGTCTGTCTATCTATCTATCTATTTGTGTTTATTAAACCTAGAATTATTGAGCATATATTCTATGCAATTCACCCAGGATTTAGTAGGCTGTGTGAACCCTGAGCCCTGAAATTGTGGTTGCCCTGAACTTAAAGAAATAACAAGCTAACCAACCTCCATAACTGGGAATCCCAGGCCTGGCCGAGGGCTCCGAGCAAATGCAAGCCCAGGACTTCCCTTTGTGATACAGAAACAGGAAGGAGCATCTCTTGTGACCTCCTCCTGTCAGACTCTACATAAGTACTCAATCAGGCAAAATGAGCTATTTGACACCTGTCCCTTTCATTCCCAGATAAATTCTTGAAAACCTATGTTCAACTTTTGTTTTCCACAGCTCTAAAGCAAATGTTTAAAACTTGAATATACTGAAATTCATTTCAGAAAAACCAGTCAATAAGTGCTGTGATATAAAATGCTTTCTGGTTCAGTTAGAGTGATCAATATTAGAAAACAGTAGAGCATAGGCTTTATAACACAATGGAACACATAGAATTAATATTTCATCTATATTTTATATTTAATGGCACAAGACAAAAAATGGCTTCACTGAAATATGCATCTGTTCTTCAGCTTTGCAAGCTCACTTTGCCTCTTTTTCCACAGAAAGGGGCAACTGCCTGATAATTTAGGGTTCATGTGAAAGATACGGAATAAATTATCAATCATTTTCACTTTATATTTAGGACATATGTAATATTTATTTCTTCTATCTCTTATTAGATGTGGAGCTCTTCTGATTATTAAGTTTCTTAGCTAGTTATGTAATTCCTCAGACCTTTCCTATGTGGTAAGGCTAATGATTGCATAAGTGACAATTCCTTGAGAGCAGATTTATAAGATTTGTACAAGTTTAGAGAAAATAACAATTATTTTAAACTTGAAGTAATGCTTTTAAATTTCACTGAAAAGAATAAACAGGAAAAATCATTCAAGAAAAACTCCGAGAAGAATTATAAACGAAAGAAACTATATAGTGCATATTTAACTATCTTGCTTTAAAACCTACAAAAATGGGCAAAAAGTAGATAATTTTAAAAATGATTCTCATGTACTCTAGATGTGGATGCAGGTATGCTTTTTATTTTTTGAATATGTTCATATACAGATTAGGGAAACTTGCAAACCAATGAGAATAGCATGGTTTTGTTTTTTATAAGAAAGTTAGCTTCACTTGAAAAATCAAATTAACTCCTTAGTTTATATTTATTATAATGAGTTCCAGATGTATTATAAAGAGCTAAATGAGAAAATTAAAAGCACAGAAATGAAACTATCAGAAAAAGACATAAATAACTAATTTTAAGATAGGAAATAAATATATAAGCATAAGAGTAAAAGAGAAATTTCTGGATTGATTTTTTGGACAGCAACATAAATAATAAAACATTAGAAGTACTGAAAACCCTTATTCAGAAAAAAATAAAAGCACAGGTAAGATTCCATGTCAATATTAATAAATTAAACAATATTCGTATGCCATTTACAGCTACCAATCTTCCCCGTAGTATGTATGTATCTATTATAAATACTAGGGCTGGCTAGAAAATATCCAGCCATGCAATGTAAAAAATAGAGGCATTTATGGCTGGATTCTTTCTGGACAGCCCTTGTATGCACGTATATAGTATGTGTGTGTGTACAGGTATACGAAGTCGGTCAATTAATTGCACAAACTCATCTTAGAAAAAAAGCTACATACTCATTGCTGACTATCACTATGGTTACCTTCAAAGCCACTGACATCAGTGCCTACTCCACACTTGAAAGCAAATTTGGAACTCTTTTTCTGGAATGGCCTTCAGAGCAGTAGGATCCAAAATCTGACAATTAAGTCCGCCAACTTGCCACCACGCACTGACACTGGCAGCACTGTGTAAGCAACTCAGTAAGGTGTCATGACCTTGACATTTAGCATTTTTTCTAGGATGAGTTCACAAAATTAATTGTCTGAACTCATATACCAACATCTACACGTAGTCACTTTAATGATTATTTTTAAAACGTTAAATTAGTGAAAAGAATTTCAAATTATAAAACTTTCTGAAAAGCCATTTGGTCAAAATTATGGAAAGTGTGTATGATTTTTATTGATGGATATACTTTTTGCTACAGCAATTCTCTTTCTAGTATAACACATGAGATTCCAATTAAATATTTATATAAGAATGTATGTTACAAAACTTTAAATAGTATGAACTGTCAATGACACTAGAATAGTTAATATTTTACATCTTATTACTATGATAGTTATGATGTAGTCACAGCAAAATTATTTTTTATATATATTGACGTGAAGAGATATTAATACAAATGATTAAATAAAAACAATATGAAATGTGTTCATAGTATAATTGGTTATATGTACAGAGGGTGCCAAAAAATGTATGACCATTTTAAGAAAGGAAAAAACTCTATTAAAATTGTAATACTCAATATAGTATATGAGCTGGCCAAGTGAGCATATAATACTCAATATATACTGATAACAAAAGATGAATACAAGTCACGTTTCATTTCTGCAGTTACAAGAGGTGCTCAAAGTGGTGACCATCAGTGTCCAGACACTTCTGATGCCAGCAGACTACTGCTTGAGCAATGCTGACCAAGTGTCCACTCGTATTGCTGTACACACCTTTCCAATTTCTTCCCAAAGTACAGCCAGTGTAGTGGGTTTTCAACAGTAAACCATTTCCTTTAAGGTCTCCCATAGGTAGAAGTCAAAGGGGGTTAAGTCAGGAGAATGTGGGGGAAACTCAAATAATGTTCTCGAATTTCAAATTCCCCTTTAAAATGGTCTTGCACTCCTCGAACAACCATACTTCTATAATTTTTATTCAATTATCTTGCTTGTTACATGGTGACACTAGCATTCATTTCATGAACGCCATCTTTTGAGTGAATGTCATACTACACATGGCTACTGAAATTCAATTCAACTTCAAAAAGTAATACATAGATAACATCTCTTAAAATGTGTATACATGTTCTGGGACCCCCTTTAGCTGCTGAGTTTGAATGTAAACTATTTTGTGTAAAAGCTCAAAAGTAAATGAATTGATAGAAGAACGAGTACACAGTTAACTAAGCAGTGTCTATAGCACTCCCTAAATCAGGGACATTCGTTCTTTGTTACATCCTTGTGTTTCAATCTATCATTGCTCTGCTTGTGAAACTGAGGGCAAAGCCAAGACGTGAGCCTCAATATGTAAAGGAGAACTTTTCTGTTTCCTATCATTAGATAGGTGTATCAACATTACATTCTGTAAAGGTTCTTTGCCATTTGATTTATTTTCTTAATAGCCTGAATTTCAGCAAATAAACTAATTTAAAATTCAGCTCTGGAAATTAGTAAGAGCAATTATCACACCTTTCTGCTAACTATTTTATAACTTAATACAGAAAATACATTTTCTCTTCAATGGAAAAATCTCTGGCTGCTCAAGAAAAACACTATCAGATAACTTTAAGTGGTTATTTTATTACTAACACCTACGTTTTAAATGTTCTTTAAACGTGTATTATTCTACCTGTGTGAGTTTAGCAATATCTTTTGTGCACCATTTCTCACCAGCTGAAAGACCTTATACTCCTGGCTTCCTCCTCCTGTTGCCCTTTCTTCTTAGCAAAGACCTCTTATGCAAACCCCTTTAGTACTCCAGGGTCACTACTTATTATGGTAAATACAGACACAAAGGTCCTGTCATCCTATAAAACCTTTCAGTTTCTGAAAGCTAAAATTTAATTCCCTGTGCAAATTCAAATATAATTGAAGAATAGAATCACTTCTCTGTGTAGTTGATAGGATTATGACAAAAGTGTAGAAGAATTGATTTTTAACTGAAGTGAGAAATTAAGTTAACCTTAACCTTCACTCGGATATACATGCTAGTATACCAGAAAAGATTGTGTAGCTTCTCTCTAGTTATCAGAAAATTTACCTTACAATATCACTGTTAAGACACTGTGAAAATAGTGTGGGGAATAGTTTGTGTTCGAGAGAATTGTGATTCTGTGATACTGTGAATAGACAGGTTGATTTTTTCATTTAACATACCCAGACTATCATTATAAATAATTCTATGCAGATGATATAAACTATGTGACTAAATGGACATTTAAAAACAATGGTAACCATATTAGTAATGCCAGCCAGAGATTTTTCCATTGAAAAGCAAATATTTTCCTTATTAATTCTTCAGATGCTTTATTTTTAAAAACGTTAAAATTACACCATCTGAAACATGCACATCAGTTTTAAGCATCATGCTTAATATGTGCTTCAAATAGCTGTTTGGAGAACTGTCTGGAACACTTTTTGAGGCATGGCTGGTCTCCTCAAAGGTTGGGGGGGGGTCTCTGAGGAAACAATCATCCTCTCTCTACCCCACTTCCCCACATAACAAAGCTGTGAAGGAGTGGCTCAGAAACAGAGCATGGGCTCCTCAAGGAAAGGCCAAGACACTCCTGAAAAGCAAGTGCTTCTTTATCTACAAAGAGATTATTTTTATTCTTGCAAGAATATTACCTTGCAAGGCATCAAGATGTCCTGTGAATCTGCAGTGATTACACCATGTGGTACTTGGAAAGAGATAGCTATATCGACCAACACACATAAGGCAGCCCGAGAAAAACACACCCATGAATGCAACTATAATATAAAAAAGGATCTACACTGAAGTTACGTGGCCAAAAGGGACCCATTTGCAAACTGAGTCTGGAGCAAGTGGTTACCCCTGTTCAGTGTTAAAGACGAAAATCACAGTCTTACCTCCCACATATGCAAAATATCAATTACAAAATGATTAAAGTCATAATTGTGAAGAGCAAAGTATTAGAAGAAGTTTAGAGAAAAATATCTCTCTAATGATTGAAATTTTTTTCAAGAGACAAACTAGCACTAACCATAACAAACTAAATTTGACTATATTAAAATCATAAAGAAATTAGAAAGACAACGACAAATTGGGAGGAAATGTTTGTCATATAATTGTTTCGTGGGAGTTTTTTAACATTTGTTATATTAAAAATTCTTCAGTTATATATGCCGTCAAGAAATTAAAATAAAACACTATTAGCTTTTTAAACATTAGGCATTTGTATCCAGTAATTACCATTGCTTTGTGTCACATCAAGCATAATGTAGCATACCAAAAAAACACACCTTTCTCTGAAAGCTGAACTTTTAAAAGTTATATATTTTTAATTTGTTTAGTAGTATTTCTCATAGCTTCTTGAGATAAGCAACATGCTGCCCCCTTCTCACACGAGGCTGAAGGCAGAAATTGCCCAGTTACTGCTGCAGCTGTCCCTCTTCATTGGCCTGAGAAACCCCGCTATCTGTGGGACTTAGCTGTGGAACTCGGAGAGGGCTCAACTGCCCATACAGCTGAGAAAATCAACCTATGTTGACCTCATTTTAGTCTAATGCTTATTTGAACCTGACATATCTATTTACATGCTGTGATACTCATTAAATAAACTGTCTAGATGAGGTTGGGTCAATATCATGCCTATCAATAAAACTGTGAGTACTGTAACATCTGACTTATGCAATTTATAATTTATGATCATTGCTCAAACAATAGAAACTTGGCACATGTATATATTTCTAAAATAATTTCCAAGTTACCTGAATTTATAACTGCCATTCTACCACTGTATTCATATTCTAATGTATACTTAGTGGTTAGTAATTAACGTTAAGATGTGAACAAAGACTTCCTATTTCTGAATTTCATATATTTAGGTCTTCATGGCCATATACAAGGGCAAGGTGATAAATGTTGCCTTCACCATAATAGTTTTTGTTACATTAGATGTATCTAGATATAACTGGTTCTGTTTAGGCACAGGGTATCTCCCCTCCATCATTCTTGTCCTTGCACACACAGATGCTTACATTTTCACCCAGTGCACATCGAAATGGAAGAGTAATTAGACGTTCAGTTCAAACAGCGTGCTGCTATTGAGGTACCAACTGAAAAAATTCAAACTCAGGCCTCGTCTGGGAAGGTGATACCCTATGACCACATTCTATGGACTGCCTTGTTCTCAGGGTTATAATGATGGAGCCATATTTCATCACCTGTTAGAATCTTCTTTAAGACATTCTCGTGTTCTTTTGCAAAAATTTCCAAAAAATGGAAGGAACTTTTTCCACTGTTAAGAATTCAGTAACAGCACACTGTTTGAACTAAACGTCTGAACACTTCCATTTTGATGTGCACTGCATGAAAAATGTAAGCATCTGTGTGTTCAAGGTCAAGAATGATGGATGAGAGATACTATGTGATTATACAGAACTGGTTACATTCAAATAAATCTAATGTAACAAAAATATTACAGTGGAGGCAAAATATATCAGCCCCAACTTTGTATATTGTATAACTTGTGAAGTACAGTAGACACTCAGTTAACTGGCACCCATGGGGATAGGTAAATGCCAGATTAATGTTAACTAGACTCTCTGGTAACCAGAACTCAAGCAACCAGCACAAAAAACTTTTGCCAGTGATATAATGGGTAAAAGACAGCCTCTTCAGTAGATGGAGCTGGAAAAATAGGAAAACCACATGCAAAAGAATGAACCTGAACTGCAAATTGTCGCCATGTACCAAAACTGACTCAAAAATGGATTAAAGACCTCCACATAAGACGTGAAACAATAAACTGTATAGAAGAAAACATTGGTACTAAACTTACAGACCTCGGGTTTAGGAAGGACTTCATGAACCTGACCTCAAAGGCAAGGGAAGTAAAAGCAAAAATAAATAACTGGGACTATATCAAACTGAAAAGCTTCTGCACAGCTAAAGACACCATCAACAAAGCAAAGAGACAAACAACCAAATGGGAGAAAATATGTGTAAACAATGCCTCTGATAAGGGGCTAATATCTAAAATATTAATATATAAAGAAATCATATAACTCAACAACAATAATACAAACAATTCAGTTAAAAAATGGGCAGAGGACCTGAACCGACACCTCTCCCAGAAAGACATACAAATGACCAGCAGACACATGAACAAATGCTCATCCTCATTAGCTCTCAGGGAAATGCAAATCAAAACCACAATGAGATACGACCTCACACCTGTGAGAATGGCTGTTATCAACAAGACAAGGAATAACAAGTGCTGGAGAGGATGTGGAGAAAAAGGAACTCTGGTACACTGCTGGTGGGAGTGCAAACTGGTACAACCACTGTGGAGGACAGTATAAAGGTTCCTCAAAAAACTAAGAATATAGTTGCCATATGACCCGACAATCCCCCTTCTGGTTATCTACCCCCAAAATCTTGAAAACCTCAGTTTGCAAAGATATATGTACCCCAATGTTCATCATAGCACTATTCACAGTGGCCAAGTCATAAAAACAGCCAAAGTGTCCTCTGATAAATGACTGGATAAAGAACTTATGGTACATTTACACAATGGGATACTACTCAGCTGTAAGAAAGAGGAAATAGGGACATTTATGACAACACGGATGGATCTCAAAATCATCATGCTAAGTGAAATAAGCCAGACAGAAAAAACCAAGAACTACATGATTCCATTCATATGTGGAACATAAAAGTGAGAACAACAAAGAAACAAAAACTCATGGACACAGTCTATACTTTAGTAGTTACCTAAGGGTAGTGTGGGGTGCAGAGAAGGGTGGGGACTCAAATATATGGTAATGGAAGAAGAACTGATGAACTGATGAACACAAATATTACACACAGGCAAAATATCATAGAATTGTATACCTGGAACCTATGTAATTTTTACTAACCAACATCACCCTAATAAATGGAAAAAAATGACATATTTCAGCCACACAGGAAGGTATGGATATATATATATATATCTATGTACTCCCAACCCAACTTTGCTGATTCTTAACTTTGCTATTTTTGCTTCACATAGCCTTTTTTATTTTAAGCAAACAAAACATAGACATTGAGACCCTGTGAGTCCTTCCTGAATCCTGTTTCACTGACTTCTTCTACAAAGCTAATCCTAGTATCACTTTGTTTTTATTACCAAATATTTTGTACATTCACATATTAACCTAATTCCACAATCAGTACCTCACAGCACATCTATTCCAAGAGGCAGATTGTTTTCACAGTTTTAACATCTCTAAGACTATTATGTATTTTTACATTTGATGGTATCTCATATTTTCATGGTGATACTTTTTCTGAGTAATTATTATAATAATGGTGTACCTTAAAATCTTAAGGTACTCTTACATTCAATAAAATATCACAATCTTTCTTCCATGTTCAGAAAAACTTTTTGCCAGTTGCCTGAGAGTGCTGGTTGCTTGAGTTCCAGTTACCTGAGAGTCTACTGTATATGAATGGAAATAGCATCAAATGGTCAACATAAATGAAATTCTCAATCATTAAACATCCTAAGCAAATATAACCATGTTTTTACTCTCAACCTTCCTAATGCCATGACCCTGTAATACAGTTCCTCATGGTGTGGTGACCCCCATAAAATTATTTTTGTTGCTACTTCATAACTGTAATGTTGCTACTGTTATGAATCATAATGTAAATATTTGATATGTGTTTTCCGATGGTCTTAGGCGACCCCTGTGAAAGGGCCGTTCAACCCCCAAATGGGTCACGACCCACAGGTTGAGAATAACTACACTAGAGCAATATTTGAAAAATTAACAGTTCATGTCTGAATTTTATTTAGCTATGTCACTTGAAATAAAATTCCAAATACAATTATATGTATTGTTACAATGCAATAATGAACTGTTTGTATAAATCAATGATTACTTTGATGAAAAATATTTAAAATAACTTTTATAATTTAATTATCATAATACATGAATAAAGCCAAAAGAAAGTTAATAGATTTAAAATACTTACTAGAGAATAACTTGCTTGTGTTTGTTTTTTCTACTTGCTTTCATTTGCCAATACATAAAACAAAGGCCTAATTAAAAATCAAAGAAGGACCGATGATGCCTTAAATGAGACATTGCTCAAACAGAGTCACCACAAAAATGTGTTAATTTATACTCTGATCCAAATCCTAGAGATGTTACAAAACAATTACTGTTAATATTACAAATAGCCAACAAGAACCTTATCTGGTTACTTGGGTGTGCTTAAGAATCCATGGGTGCCAAATCTAGTTATTAATATAGTACATGGCAGACACTGTTCTTAACGTTTACAGATATCATCAATTCACAGCACTCCTAAGAAGTATAAACATTAATCTCATTTGTCAGATGAGGAAAACAAGGCACAGAGAAGTTAAAAAGCTTGGCCAAAGCCATACATCTACGGAGTAACAATGCCGGAAATCAAACCCAGAGAATTCATCTTCATTGTCTAAACCTAAGCTTTTATGCCAAACTGAAAAACCTTTTCTGTTTAATATTTGTTTAGATAATCTCCTTAGTAAAAAAATGTATTTTATTATTGTCATGCCAGTATTAGGTATTTAGTATATTAGGTAGGTAATGGGCAACATTTTTTAATGTTCCATGTAAATTAAGTTTATCCAAATGCTCACATATTTGGAAACATTCTATGTTTCTTTATTTTCATGTATATGCACATAAGAATAAGATGCTAATTATTATAAATGGATTTAATTGCCCACAAATTAATTTAAATTACATCATTTCATTATTTCTACTTTCCTACATTATTGAGCACGACAGAGATAATTATCTTGCATATCAAACCAAAGGGTGATAGTCTACACTGATATAAAATAATTATGGTCTTTATTTAATTTTATTCTCTTATACTTTTTCAAATTTTATTATACTTTAATCCTTAAAGTCCTATTCTTCACCATATACAATTGCAAACCATAAAATATTTTTAGTTAGTTCTGCCTGTGGACAGGAGGGGGCATAGAACACTGAGAACAGAAAAATCTTTAAAACACAAGGAACCTGCTATAGATTGATGGGTGGATTAGACATACATTATTAATATGTGCATGGTGTTGTTCTAAGAACTTAACAAAAATCAGCTGAATATATTAAAAATATTACTTCACAATAAAGTGAAAGAATAAAAGAAATCCTATTGTAATACTGATTTTATTGTCCATACTAAGTGACCAAATAAACTTTTATTGATGCAAACTAAACTCAAAGTCAAAAACCATGGTGTGCTAAAGCAATGAATCTCAAAAATGTCCACAAACTTTTCTTCTTAAACAAGGAATACTAAATATTCTATATGAAGTAGAATAGGCTTCAGGTGGCCCATTTTATGTGAGAACACATACTTTTTTTATCAAATTGACTTCTCTAGAAAGAGATGTAAGTTTTATCCCGAGGCTGGCATCTACTAGGCACATTAACTTGTAGGCTCCGTATTACAGTTGCCCTGAATTGAGAAATTCTGTTAACAGTGCTAACAAAGGAATGTTCTCTATTCGTAGTTCCACGTCTTTGTCTTTTTGCAACTCTATGCCTATTGATACTTATCTTCTAATTTTGAGCAGTAATTATAATGTTTAAAGTTGAAATTACAAATTGCTTAAATTGACTTTCTTGAATCAAATGAAGGAAGTATCTCTAATTCCTTGATCTTCAAGTAAAAGCATTTATTCAAGAACTCAAGGATAAATAACATTTGCAAAGTTCTGTATCACACTTTGGAGATATAGCATTGAACAACACTGACCAACAAATCTTGCTTTCATAAAGCTTATATTTTAGAGAAGGGAAATAGACTCTGTGCACGTGTGTGTGTGTGTGTGTGTGTGTGTGTGTGTAAAACAGAGTATGTTAGATGGTCATAAGTATAATGGGAAATAAAGCTGTTAAGGACCGGTGATACTGAAGTATGTCAGAAGGGTTGTCTGGAAAAGTCTTAACAGTATAATTTTGAATAAAACCCTAAAACACAAAATTTTGGATAACAAAATATTGAGAGAACCAACAGTAAATGTAAAGTGCCTGATGAAGAGGTAGCTGAGCTGTATTCCTGGTACAGCAAAGAGATCAGTGTGACTTCAGCAAAAGAAGGTGTTAGGCTGAGCTAGAGATGACGTTAGAAAAGGTCAGATTGTGTAGCGCCTTACAGGCCACTCAAAGGACTCTGGTTTTCTTTCAATGTCACGAAAGCCACTGGAGAGTTAGAGTTATGCTATTACATGTTCTGGCTTACATGTTATCTAAAAATAAACTGAAGAGAGAAAGAGGTAAAAATTAGTTGACCATGTATGAAGTTAGTTAGGGTAATTCTCCAGAATAGAGATGGTGATAATTTACAATTTAGACCCTAGCATTATACATTAGGAGTTGGTCCTTGAACTTTTCTTGAAACATGACTGATAGTGTGGAAATTACTTTTTTTTTTTCCTAAAATGCAATGTCCTCATTAGTCACGCAAGTATTTATGGTATAACATTAGAAATTTATCACCATCAATGTCTTTCAGTAATTAGGTGAAAAAAAGCATTAAAAACTCAAATATACATTAATTTTCACAATGGAATTATCCTTACTTGTGTTTAATTTTACTTAAAAGTTATTTTATAACACTAAAGACTAAAACCTAAATGCTTCCTTAGTATTTGAATTGTCCACCCTTGACTGTTTTTGTACTTCAGTTTTGCTCACCATCAGCTACTTGTTCTTGGCCTGTAATTACAATATCTATCCTAAGAGAATTTACAATATATTTGCTAAGAGAATTTACAATATGTCTTTAAATGCATTACTAAATAATCTAATGAGATAAATTGGGAAAATAATTACTTTCTAAACACACCAAACACAATCTTTGCCTTTACACTTCAGCGAACCTCACTAACTGGTGGACAATCTGTTCATTAAGGTCATCGTCCTGATTTATATTGACTCTGAGAGACTGTGCAGGAATTCTCAGGGCTGGTTAATATAGCCAAAATTAACAGATTGACTCTGCCATGCCCTATTCATTTTCCATGAAGAGATTCAGTTAAAAGGTTCATAGCTTATGATTCTTCATTTCACAGGGATGAAAGGTAGATCATCACCTAAATTTGATGCAATTTATCCTCATTTTAACTCATTGGGGATAATTAGTTCATTTTCTTCTTCATAATAACGGTAAGTCTATAAGCACTTAAACTCTTTCAATAAAAATAATCCAAAAATATCCATGGCAATTATACACATATTATAAGCAATGGAAGTGGAGGGAAAGTTTCCCACGTGCATTCTCAGTGCTGGGAGGCTGTCTGCCAGCACTAATTTTTTTTGGATAATTTCCATTCTTCATTCATATTTTCACATCCCTGAACATAAAAGCATGCTTAGTAAAGCAACTGAACGTTATGAAAAAATTCCAAATTCAAATCGAGAGTTGATTTATTTTTAACTGGTTCATGGTATATATTCATTTGATCAGAAAGCTATGTTTAAAGGCCAGTGGCTACACGGCTAAGACCACAGTGCAGGAAAGAAGATAAGATTGTTTCTGGTATGAAAGTCTTGAGGGCTCATTTCAAAAAGTCTTCTTCTGACACAGAATTGCACCCATTTTTCTCTGAAGTACAGTGTCATGGTGTGATCTGCTTTGGCTGAAGAAACACGGGTACAAGTGATGTGAGCTGGTTTGGGTCAGTAATTTTAGAACTTCTACCTCACCACCTCCCTCCCTCTACTGGGATAATGGGGGAAGCATGGAAGCACATGCTGAATTGGGGTCTCAGGAGCCTGGATCCCTAAACAGCTAAGAGAAACAGATTGGTCTTCAACGAATGTTGAGCAATCTGGCTTGAACAACAAATAAACCTCCAGTGAGTGAAGCCACTGAGATTTGGGGGCTGTTAATAGATTTGGAGGTTTGTACAGTTGTAACTGTACAGACACAGCAAGTAGTCTCATCATCACCCAAGGAATCAGGTGGTAACAGGACTAGAGAAAGTAGTGATTTTGAGATGTGAAAATGTGCTAAATTGCCCAAAACACAAGAGACTGACTATGAGACACAGGCATTCCAGATAATTGTGGGTTTTATCTGACGGAAGTTTATACTATATTTATTAGCATACCTCCAATATGTAGTTCTAGAAAATACGCTGGAATAAAAAGGGGTTGGAAATTGCTTACAGCTGTTGTTAAAGCCACAGATAAAAACATTTTATTGTTTGAAATATAGTATGTACTTGAGAAACAAGTAAGAGGTTTTGGTCAAAGTCTATCAGTAGTTTCCAGAAAGCTTTTTTTTTTTCTAAAATGAAGCTACTACTATTGTTACCACCACTACTTAAATAGAGACAATAGACCAAGCCTTTTTAGAGTGCTTCCATTATGTGACACCCTGCTCTAAAACACTTTACATGTGTTAAGTATTTAATCCTCACAAATGATATTCTAACGGTAACATGCTCTTGTGCTAGTTGAAGAGATTTTGGGAAACTGAGGCAAAAACAGTGTAAGTAGTTTTTATAAAGTTATACAGGTAGTAATTGGGCAAAACTGAGATTTAAACCCAAGTGTGCTGACTCCAGAGTCTGTGCTTTTGCAAACTATCATCCACTGCTGCTCAGTAAGGATTAACAGTTAATTTCTTTCAAAGCATTAAATAAAATAACCAGTTCTTATATGAAATCCAGGGTTTTGCAGAAGATGAAGCCTGATGGAGGAAAATGACAGGCTGAATACTATGAAATCCATGCATCTACTCTTTGCCTAAATTTACCTTCATTTTTCAAGAAATCAGGATGAAAGACGTGGGTCAGGCATCATGGATTTAAAGTAAGGTGCTTTCTGCAGGGACCAGTGTGCTTGCAAGAGCAGAGTCAGGCAAGTCTCTGGGTTCCACACCCCTAAGGAGTGAGAACAGCTAATTTAGATAACCAAACTCTATAATTAGCTAATTAAAACAAGACTGTGAATCCTGCCAGGTTAAAGACAAGCTGTGATAGTCTGCCAAGCAGGCGAGAAGCAGCTGCAATTTTCAAAGGACATATGACCCAGAGAAACTGTTTGGATTTCAAGTCCAAACTGTCTCAATAACTTTCTATTCCATTGGGTATGTGAATTTTAGCAAATTATTTAATTCCTTTAAGCCAATGAAACCTCGAGATAATAATGCTACCTTGGGATCAATGTAGAGTTAAGTGAGAGATAATGTTTCAAAGCACTTGGAACATTTCCAGGCATGTTTCTAGCTATGACAGGGTTTATAAAGACAGTATTAAAAAGGTGCTTGGAAATATAATTGTGTTTTAAATGCTTGTTCTCATTTATATATTTAGGTTAAGTTATGCATATTATCTGCTCTGTCATTTCAATTTCTCCCATGATCCTTTTTACTCAGTTCTTGACTTACTGAAGGTGTTATAGGAAGTGTATCTGCAAGAAACTTCTGTAAGAAACTTCTTACAGAAAAGTTATTGTTTGCTCACAAAGAAGTTCATTTGTATGAAGTTGTATTAATGTTTCTAATTATAAACTTTCTAGTTTTTACACCTCAAAGAGAATTAGTGAATCCCTGGAGAAGAATAATTATGCTTACCATGCTGCATAAAAATATCGACAATAGTTTATATGTAATCGTATGCATGTCAATTATGTACCTATTATGTAATTTTATGCAGGACCCCACAAAACCTAATGGAGTGGGAGCCTTTTAAGAACATATAGATTGCTAGCTTTCTGAAAAACGGAGCCTGTTTTTAACCTGATGGCTTTCTGATTCCTAATTCTCAGCTATAACCCTGGTTTATGGTATCCCACCATTAGCCAACTACACACTTGTGACCACCTGCTAACAGCCCTTCTTATCCACTGGTCTTGAACTTCAGGTTGCATCTAAACCCATCATCTGTTCTGTACAGCCCCAGTTCACGATCCTCCTTCATCTCTGATACCTTGCTAACATGACGTTGTGCTTCCTACGTTTCTCTCATCATGCCACAGGTAAGATGTGTCTCCCTTCTCACAGAGTAATTTCTCCTTGAAAAGAAGCTCACATGTACTCAATGTAATTACCTCTCATTTCCAAAGAGAAAGTGAGCCCCAGCTTGTCTCTCATTTTCACTGTTTGCCAAATCCCATACAAATGGGCAGAATTCCTCATTTATTAATGTTAGATGCCATAATCCAACTTACATTTTTACTTCTATTGACTACTCTATAATGTGGCTGGTTCATGCTCTCCTTAAGCATCTTTGCAGCTTTTCTGCATGGAAAACTATAGCTCTTATAAATGAAATATACACATAATAAAAACATGATTTGACCCACAAAGAAAAACTCACCATATTCAAAACAAATCAATAAAAGTCTATCAGTTGTGCAGGCCAGTAAAACACAAGGCTGAGATAAGAAGTAAGCAGGTGCTAACTACACAGCAACATACTTATGAACAAATAAGTATTGACCAATGTAAAGAAATAACTGAAAAGCCAAAATAGGATATTTAAATGAAACTCCTCACAAACTCGAATTATTTTGTCTCAACTAGTATATCTGAAGATACGGCTTTTGATAATTTAAGAAAATACCAAGGATCAATCATGTTCTCTTGACTGACAGGAGAAAATACATAAGACATACGTGTGTGTGTGTGTGTGTGTGTGTGTGTGTATTCTTTGTCATTTTAAAAATGTATATGCATAATACCTTCATGCATTACTCCTTTGCAAGGATGCTTTAAATTTTATTTAAATTTGTTAGAGGACTCTGGAGGGAGTAAAATTTTAAAAGACCAATAGGAATGCCAACATTACATCAGGAGTGCTGGCAGCAGGGCTCTTGTGCCTCCAGTGCTTGTCCCTCAGGTTCCAACCACACAGGTAGTTGTCCAGCTCGCACAACTGTACGCCAGCAGCAAATATGATACCTGCCCTATAACGAGCTCGGTATGCAGAACTTAAATTGGGCTTGTTACTTCCACTTTTCCTGCTATTTTTCAACTTTCTGCTTAGTTTTCTAAATGGAGATTTAGAAAGCCACATCTACCCTGCCTTTAAAATCATTAAAAACTCTCTCTTACTACTTGTTTTCTTCTCTTAGACAAAGCAACTACAATCAAGGGAATGTGCATTACTCGAAGTGATGCTACCACTACAAAAGTCTAGCACCCAGGTATTCCATCACATGGGGCTGTCATCTTCAGGATGGGGAGATTAATGTGAAGAATATAATGCCCTTATAAAGACGAAATAGTTTTTGGTGTTTACCATATATTTTTTACAAATTAGATTTACCAGTTACTACTGACACCCCAACATTTTGTCCTTATGATTAAAATTATTGGTATAGTAAAACAGGCCAGTAACTATAACCATGAACTGCACCCTATGTAATAATTTGAAAATGTGAAAGAAAAATACCATATTGGATATTAACCTTTAATTGCATTTGATATATTTGCCAAATAATCTATGGATTATGAATTTTAAAGCCAAATCCTCAAGTGGTGTGGGAACATGAAGCATGAACAATTTCACTAACATTATAAACAAAACCAAAACTTAACAAAAAACCCAAATAGAGGGAACCTGTAGGGAATCTTGTCTTGCCTGTATTTTCTTACCATTTTGACTGTTCTATGTCATCCAAAACCAACACCTCTTCCACTCTTGAGAAAAGTCTCTGTAACCCATTACTGGACTACATAAATAAAGTATAAAATGATATTTCATGACACTGCAGATAAACAATATTGGTGCCATTTCCCTGCTGGGGACAGAAAGCAACAAAGAAAATAACAGCTGAAAACAATGGCACGACTAAGGAATTCTGACTCCACCTGCTAAATTATCAGTAACAAAAATCTACTTCCCCTTGCCAATTATAAAAATAAAATTAACCTGCTCTTATTGATAAGCTAAGAAGATGTCAACATAGAAAACATCCCATCTTTTTTATCTGATTCATGTGAATTTATATTCATATAAAGACAAAAAAACTTTTAGATGTATATTCTTTAGGCTTGAGGACACTAGTAAATCTCTATTTGAATGTTCTATAATAAAAATGAAAAGTTTAAATATTTAGATTTATTTAATATCTTCATAAACATATGTTTTGCAATTGTGCAACAGAGATTCAGCCAATTTTTTCAATAGTCTAAAACCATGCCAAATTCCAATACTAGAATTACAATAAGGTTTAATATAAAAGCCTCAAACTCAACCAGTAAAAATATTTGTTATTAAATGACTTTGTGCATTTTAATCCTAACAACTTAAACTTAGAAATACTAAATCATTTCAAAGTTTACTGCTAATAACATTGGACAATCAGAAAGTTCTGTTAATTATTATTTATATTTTAATATAATCTAAATATCAAGGTTTATAACAAGTCACCAGAATGGGGAGTAAACATATGTAAAATGATTCTAAAACCGAACAACTGCTGTCAAAATTTGTTTTACACTTTCAAACTAGAAGAACCACTTGAGTACCTATGCTGTTGTATCTTATAATAAATATAAATGTGTATTTGTGCTTTATTTTATCCACTAAATGCATTCTTCTAAACCACTGTGGTTATGGAAAAATAATATTTTTGAGAACTATAAAAATACCATTACTGAGAGAGTGAAAAAGATGCAAATTCTCATACAATAAACTATCTTTATAATTTTTAAATTTAAAAATAACTAAGTTTTCTCAGTTTTAGAAATTAAGAATTCTAAATTGTTCTTCTTTGAGCATATAGATTAAAAGAAATCCCCTACAATGGTTTAATTGGTATCTTAATGGTGTGTCATACCCTTGGGAAAATAAAATCAAAACAATTCCAAAGCCATCAGAGTAGATTAGATTAATTATTTATACTTTCATGTTATAATACCCCAATGTAATTCATAGTTGGGTTATGAAAGAGATTGAGATCTTTATATTTTTTATTAATTGTTGTTACTTAATTGCGAAAAATATCTTATTTGTGTAACTTTTAAATATAAAATATGTGGTCTACTAGCACGCTGCTGCAGCTCAAACTGAACCTTACAATATTCATGATGTGAAGTGTCAAAAAGTGATACGTTTGAAATGTATTTTTATGTATCTATTAATTTGAGTTTAAAAACGAGTGAGCTCAGAATGTAGTGGCCTACTTAATTAAACATAACGTTGCATTTTTGTGGTAATTATTTATCTAAGTGTATGTTGAAAATTAGTTGACTTAGTTTCTTAAAGTTTGTTAGTTGCATTTATAAATAATATGCTCCAGAAGTTTTTCTTTAAATTGAAGATATATTATAAGGTGAAATATATCTAAGTTTCAAGAATCCCATACAGCTGTTAATTTTTAAAAGGCAATAAATACACTACAGTGGATCTAATAGTTTGCAAATGGGAGAAATAGTGTATTTACTGTTTTAAGAAATATTGTTTAGAGAGTTCCCTGGTGGTGTAGTAGTTTAAGGCTTCGGTGCTCGCGCTGTCAGCGCTGCGGCCTGGGTTCGATTCCCAGCCAGGGAGCTACCCACATACCAAAAAGCAAAAAAAAAGAAATATTGTTTAAAATTAAAAGTATTTTATCC
Organism: Lyroderma lyra; assembly: GCA_004026885.1. Classification (NCBI taxonomy): domain Eukaryota; kingdom Metazoa; phylum Chordata; class Mammalia; order Chiroptera; family Megadermatidae; genus Lyroderma; species Lyroderma lyra. The sequence goes on from PVJL010000823.1 coordinate 262,885, forward strand.
ACAAAAGGTGTCTGTATTTTTAAGAAAAACAAGTTGAATGTATTATTTTTAGAATACAACTAACATTATTTTAACATGCAATCCTACAGTTCCAGCTTTTGCCCTATCATGTAGCTTAGGTGGCACAGAAAAATAGTCAAGTCCCTCTCATTGTACTAGAGAAATGCATAATTCCATGTAAACTCAGTGCATGTGCATGCACACACATGCCCATGAAGCAAATATCGAAAATGTTCAACATTCAATACTTACTTGCCTCTAGATAGTCAGGAATTATGAAAGCTAAATCTTTTAGGTTGTATCCCACTACCAGCTTCTTATTAACACTTCCAACTGTTCATTTTTACTTATTTTTTTATCTTTAGACTATCAGTTAGTTACTCATCATTAACCTACATTCCTTTAACTAGACATAAAAAATGATTGTAAAAGTAATCAGAATGGCATAAAACCAAATTTTCAGTCACTGCTATCTCTTGTCTTCCTACCAATATTGACAAACAACCATACTTGAAACCATTTTCAAAAAAAAAAAAACAACAACACACTAATGGTGAAATGGCAACTATAAATTGCAACTGAGAACTGTTGATTGCTATAAATCTCTAGTCACCCTTTACCTCATGAAAGTATCTTTTCTTTAAAAATTAGTTAACATTGCTGGAGGGTGCAACATACTTTAAACAGAAAGAAGCACTTAAAATTACAATTTGAAACTCAATATTATAGTTTCCTAATAGATATTTATGTCTTATCAATGGAAATATGGAAGAAAAACCTACATGTTTTAAGTAAAAAGTTTCATAAACTACTTTTTGCATTTGTGAAAGAATGTTTCTTCAGAAAGATGTAGACAGTATAATTTTCACTGATTAATTCCTAGTAACTTTCTCTTTTTCAGGAGACAGCTGTTAGCAGAAAAATTTCTTATAAACTCATATCCTAAGTCTAGTTATTTAAATTTATTGACGCTAGTTTTCATCACCTCTAAAAGCATGGTTGTATTCATCAATTTCTTATTACAGTGAAGAATACTAAATGTGCTTTCAGTTGTAAAAATATTTTGAATTTGTCCCACACTACACATTTGTAAGATAGCTATATTTTGTAAATGTGTAAATTTATGTTTACATTACAGAATTAAATTGTGCCAATAAAAAAGCAAATCTAAGTAGCCCTTATCATATAACAGCATGATTACAGTTTATTATAATAAATATTATAGAAAGAGAAATTCTAGAGAATTCTGAAGTAAATATACTTGTTTTCAGAGTTTTACATTATCAATGATAGATAAATGAATGTAGTTATTGGTCTTTTATTTTGAAGTTGATGTTTCATTTTAAAAGTTTATGGAAAATGAATTTTATAATACTATATATAAAATATTTTTTATAATTTTTGCCTGTTAAAATAGTTTTACATTTTATAGCCCAATATTTTTGGTTTGTTTCACAGGAATGTAGTTAAAATTTTTATCACATGAACTGTTCTTAACCATGTGTTATTTTGTATCTATATACACATTTATATTTACTTATGAATAAACATATTTTACCTGTCATTGCTTATTTGGGCAAAATTGTGAAAATTAATAATAATAATGTATTATGAATGGAGTTATAAGACTCATTCATTCTAAGATATTCAGAGAAACAAGAATTGTGTCTTATAACAATTTCAAAATTTTAAGATACATAATAAACAATATTCAAAGTACCAAAAGAATATTGTTTTATTTGAAATCACATCTATGTTATGGAGATGAGGAACACACTTATTGTTATTAAAACTAAAATATTTTCATAGTTTCAATATTTTAAAAATGTTACAGAATTATGACCAAATATGTGTTATTATCTTGCTATTATATGTTTAAATTTACTTTAAAATTCTATGTGAAAATTCTACCTCGTCTATTTAGGATAATTTATTACTTGCATTTAGTAAGAATTCAACAAGGTTACTCACTACATTCTCACCAAGTAAAAGATATCTTGATTAGATTTTAAATTTGACTAATTTATAACAGATACTCAGTATTATAGCATAATGAGCCTTTCTTGACCTATATTACAGAAACTTTGATATAAGTATAAACAGCTCACAGAATAGGTACTTTATCAATTGATATTAAGGATGTTTGAGGTGGTAAACTTTCTTATATACTATACCATGTAGGCTGTACTGAAAAAATTACAAAAACATCTCCTGGTTTACTTTCTTTTTATATATAGTTACAGAAGAGTATTGTGCATTTATCCATAAAAGTTATCTAGATGGCACCTCTTTAATTAAAACATAATTATTATTTTATCTATAGTTCATAACAGGGGTCTAATTCTAAATGCGAGTAATCATACTATTTTATATGCATTATTTCTTAAATATCTCAATTCTTAAAGTATGTTTCAAAACTCAGTTAATGTAATGGATTAATTAATATCTCTGTCTTACAAATGAACAGAAAATAAGGCAAAAGCACTTAAAAGATAAGTTAATGGAGCTACATTTACCCAAGGAACCCTATAAGGGGTAATTTTGTAAATAGATCCTGTTATCTCAACCCCAGACTAACTCTAGTCTGCCAGTTGCCACTTAATTAAACCACTGCTTATAAAAGCAAATATTTATCAGCCTCAATGCTTCTGAGAAACTGGCTCTAGCTAAACCACTTCACTGTGGATTATGACAGATACAACAAACTTAGTTAAAGGTTACTTAGGTGGCCATACAAGCTCTTTCCCTACAGAAGTGATCAGGTGCTATTACAGCCCAAAGCCAAACTGTAGGGTAAAACAAAATCACCTAGAGATGAGCCTTTCTTGACCAAAAAGAAAAATGGACCTTAACTGTGATTTACAATTACATTCTTGAACAGTTGTTTATGAAATTTTTTAAAATTGCATAATCTATTCTCATTTCAGAAAAGCATACTCATCCTAAACAATTTTTCTAAGATACAATAAAATCATATTTAAAGTATTCATATACATACACTACAAGGGCTGTCTGGAAACTATCCAGCCAGGTAATAGGAAAAATAGAGGCATTCATGGCTGGATTTTGTCCAGACAGCCCTTCTATAGCTTACATTATCTTCCACCTCAGTTCTCAACGAGCTGTCTATTTGCACTGGGAAATCTATTAAGGTGATTGTGTGTCTCCACTGCCCTGGCTTTTTAAAGCAGTCTCATTTTTAATGCTAATATTCTATAGTTATTTAATATAATTCAGTAGAATAAATATGCCTGCAGATGTTTCCTTCAGTCACAATGTATCCATTCAGAAGAAATAATTATTTGTCAAATAAGAGAACATTATCATTAAGTCATTTAAAAAGAATCATCATGTACCAATAGGGTCATTATGGTATAATGCAAAATGGCATGCTTAGGTAAATTACTTATATTCTCTGAAATATTGAGACTGCAAATGAGAATATATGCAAGGTGACTAATATGGAGGCTGGTATATAGTAATCAAATCATTTCTTTATTTGTAAATTATATATGAAAGTATTTGTCCCTATCATCTCATAGGGATATTATGAGTACCCTTGAAAGATGTTTCAAAACTAGAAAGCATTATACTACATAAATTAATAAGAGTTATTACCTTTTTAAGTGACTTAATATAGGTCAGTAAATGATGCTGCAGGAAGCAAATATTTAAATAAATAAATGTGTCTTGTTTGGACATAATTTTACAAACAGAAATATTTACATGTATTCACGTTCTTTCAATCTCTCTAGGTACCTATTTATCTTGCTTGTTTAAAACTCAATACTTTCTGAGAGTCAAGGGCATTTTCAACTTACGTTAAAATATTCATTGAATTTAGTTATTACTTGTTTTTGTCATTTTAATAGCATGAAATTTATTTTAATATTTCTAAATTAAATTCTTACCACTTGTGAAAATCATGATAAATTTTTGCACATTAATAATGTTACACCTAAGATTTCATATAAATTGACTGACTATTTAAAAATTGGCTAACAATTTTAACTCTTTCAATTAAATTTATTGAGGTAACATTGGTTAGCAAGAGTACATAGGTTCGAGGTGTACAGTTCTTCATCATCTATGTGTTGCCTTGTGTTCTCACCACCCAGAGTCAGTTCTTCTTCCATAATTGTAACTTTATTGCTAATTAAAGGCACAGGAGAAGATAAAAGTCTGCTTATGAAAACAATGGATTTCAAGAGTCTATAATTAATTTAAAACGTTCTGTGGTATTAGGACAAAAATAAATTATTTTCATCCACATACTCTATATGACCAATTATTTTATGCAGGAACACTTAATCTCTTTATCTTGAAAACTTTTTAGAAGTACTGCATAATAAATCACTATGTTGTATCTAACTTTATCAATATTATATTGAATACATTTACATGTTACTTAGGGACTGACCTTAATTAGAAACTTTGGACATTCTGTTAAAAACATTGGTTGAAGACTTCATAAGTTCTATATTTGCAAATTTTCTTGGACTTAGGCAATTTATCTTTGTGACAATTAGATTTCTTTTAAACAATGGTAAAGCTACAGTAAAAGTGTGGAGAAAATGATACATTTAGCAGTTTAAAATAAACCATGTTTTAAATGTCTTGGTTAGGAGAACTATATCAAAGCTGGTTTTCCAATAATGCTACATTATAAATGGGGAAGTAAATCCCCTCTGGGTGGTCCTTCAGGATCACTCAAACACAGCTACAGAAATTACACCTGGCAAAGCATATGAAATTAAAGGATTTATTTTCTTCACAGGTCATAGAAGACGACAGACAGTGAGGCACACCACAAGGGACCACGTGGGAGGAGCCCTAAGACTCTTTATGGCGGGGTCAGAGACAAGCAAAATGCATGAGGGGATATCATGAATGTGTCTGAATGTCACTACGTCAGAGAGAGGAGAGGGCAAGAAGGGAAGCTTTTGGCAGAGGCCAGACTTATCATACTGATGACCCTGATCACTTGGGTGGGGTGCTCATAGCCTGTTCATCAGGAGGTTGAGACATAAGGAAAATACAAAGCTTTAAAATTTTACAAATGCTAACTTGGTTAGTATTCAACAAATAACCCTGGCTATTTGTCTCCATAGTGCTGGAGAAATAATATTCCTATATTGTGGCAAAGAGAAGTCTCAAAGCACCAGTATTTAGAATAAATGTTTCATAAAATAGATCAGCTTCATGTTCAGATGGGTTTATGATGTAGTCTATGTTTGTACATTCTTTGACTTTTTTTTAACAAAATTGCTTTCATTGGGTAATAAAAATAAGAGAAATGAACAAAGTTCAGAGGTTGTGTTCTTATGGAGGAACTATGTATGCAATTCCTATGATACACAGACAAGTATGTTCACAATATTTTTCAAAGTAAAAGATCTGAAAGTAACTTTGGTTAGAAGTTGAAACAACAGGAAACTCAGATGCTTCAGAAAATTAAAATTTGCTAACCCTAAACATATTTGAAAAATCATTAGACCACATCCCAGGAGCCTTGTATATATAACTGCCCTAGACCATCAAGTGAGAGGGCAAAAGTGCAGTGGTCAACAGAGATTGAGAGTTTGAATTTCATTGTATGTTATAAAAATTTCAAATTTATTAGAAAATGGTGAGGGAAAATATGAGTTATATTTATCTATTATTATACTTTAATGTAAATTACTGCTTTTATTTTATAATCTGTGTATTTAACATTTTATTCCCTACTGATATAGCACCAGTTGCCTAGTAATTGATTTTAAGAAAGTAATAATTTACTTGTTTATAAGTCTCTATGAAATGAATGATTGCTTGTCTATAAATCAGTTATCTTTTTGCTTTAAGAGAATCATTTGCTTACAAATGGTACTGTATGTTTTGGTTTTCTGAATTAGTTAATTGAAATAGATAACTAGTCAACGATAAACATGAACTTGTCACCGACTGACTACTTAAATTTGTGGACATACAAATGGTAGGATTCAGGAGGAAAAAATCTGTTCTCCGAATTACACTGGAGTGAAAAATAAGGTCACGGTGAAGGTCACAATTACAATTTAATTATTAAGGTATTTAGACTGAGAAATCTACAATTTTTAAATAATAAATTTAATTATATTTTTCATAAAACCTATCATGACCCATGATAATTGTTTTAAAATTATTAAAACTATTTCCAGAAATGAGTTTTAATTGCAGTATTAATTCAAAAACATAGTCTCAATGTATTTGTATTCATACATCCAATCGTATCAAAGTGTGACACATCATATTTAGTATCTTATACCAGTTACTGAAATTTTGGAAGCCTAGCAGAAGGTGGAAGAGAGGGGTAAATTTAGCTATAACAAATTAATGATAATAATACTTTTTTTACATGTTAATTTGACTTTGAACAAGTGCATGGTAAAACAATACACTGTCTTTATTTTCATTTCCTTTAGTGCTACCCCTGACTAATTTTCTCTTTTAGACAGGAAGGATCATGAATAAAGATAACTATACTTATAAAACTATTTGTGTAATATACCAGTCTCAACTGAGCTAGTCTTTGAATAAATCAGCTATTTAATCCAATAATCTTAGAGATAAAGAAAACTGAATTAAATTTAAAGGCATTTCCTAGCGGCTAACTTAAACTGGCATGTCAATTCTCATTCCTTTCCCATTCAAACCAGACCAAGCTACATTATGATACATGGATTAAATGATTGGAAGACATCAATAAAATATTCCTCCATAAACCTCCTAGTGAAGAAGTTAAGATTTGCTATGGGTATTTCTCCAGTTATTAATCAGAGTTGGAGTGGCACAATACAGCCATATGCACACGCCAGCTTTGAAATAGGCACATTGTTTTCAATGTTCTAGCCAAATTCTATGAAGTGTGGAATCACAATGTATTTGAGAACAATAGAGAAGTGTTAAAAAGTAAAAATACATTATTTTACCTTGCACACAGATTTCTTAATTGGTCTGAGGTGTATTTCCAGCACTAATTTTTTTCCTTAACCCTCCTCAGTTGATAAGAATGCATATGCTGGACAAGAATCACTTACATAAAGAAGTCATATGAATTCAATATCAATAAGAATTGAAGTATTACTCAAATGTAGCATAAGGTTTTATATATTTTATGAATTTAGTAAAGTACAGAGAACAAAGATAAAATTAAATTGATATGACATTTTTGAATATATAATTGCCTAAGAACAGGAAGTAAAATTAAGAAAATAAATTAAATGAAATACAAATGTCATGCCGTTTAGAGGGGGTAAACAATCAGTGCTAAATGAAAAATTCCAAAACAAATTTAACAATTAGTGTGTAAGCAAGATGCATGGTACATTCTTTTAGTCTGACTATACCGAAGAGGACCACCATTTCCTAGAAATATGAGGTATAAGGCCCTGTTTCACAGGAACCATGTTGAACTATCTTAATTTAACCTTTTTGGGGACCAAAGCATTGAAATAGTGTCCTGGCCAAGTGACACTATTGTAATACATACCACTTGAGGACAGAAGTGTTTTGGTATGTAAATAAAAAAATGAACATATATCCCAAAAAAGAAAGGATAATTAGAGTTTGAATCACATGTAAATAAGGAAGACCATATCCATTCATGGGCAAATTCATTTTTAACCTGTAATATGTGATTTGTAATTTCTGAAAAACTGTAATTGATTTTTGAGGAGGAATTACATGTAAGTATATAAACTATATATATCTAATGATAATTTCTGTTCTGCCAATAAATATAAGTAAACATATACTATCATTGTATGCCTGAAACCTATGTAATCCTTGCTAACAGATGTCACCCCAATAAGTCTAACAATAAAAATGAATTTAAAAAAAATAAATAAAATAAAATGTAAATTAAAAAAAAGAAAAAAAACATATACTATCAAATGGTCTTCTCTAAAACTCTGCTTTTATTTCTTAGACCAATAAGTTATTTCTACTGTACCCTCATAATGAAGCATTGGTTAACCTCAACATGTTCATCTATCTGGCCTATAGATATTTACGTCTTTGGGGGTCTAACTCAAAACCTGACTCACAACAAAATTGGATAAGAAATTCACTGGCATATCTTTATGAACTGTATATGATATACCTTAATACTATTCACCTTCTGACTAGTTGTGAGGTTTATCAGATTAAGCTAAGGCCTTTGAGACCCAAATTAAATTTAGCATGCTTGCATATCCCACTGTTTCACTAAAGCTTGTCAGAGGTATTAACCTATGCAGATGTGTTAAGGAACCCCATTATTTAGGTCACATTGAAGAACCTAGATACATTAATACATATTTTTAAAATAATAATTAATTTCTGGAGTTCCTAATATTTATCTTCTTTGTAGAAATGAACCTGACTACAAACATTCTTCCATGTGGTATGATCAATGAAGAAAAAAACATAAAATAGACAGTATGGCATTATAAATGGCCCATTTTCCTGGGCCAGGTGACCTCTCAAAAAGCCTCATCTTACTTCATGTCAAAGGATCAAGAATCTAACTTAAGCTTTGCTATTCATACACATGTGAAGAATTTAGGCAAAGGTTTTCAAATTTAAAGTTCAGGTGCATTATTAATCAATAAGAATAATATGAATTTGTGCTATTCAAAAGAACTTTCTTCACTGATGGAAATGTTCTGTATCTTTACTGTACCCTGCAACCACGAGCCACATGTGGTTCCTGAGAACCTGAAATAGGGAGCAGTATGATCGAAGAACTAAAATTTTAATGTAATCAATTTTAAGTAATTGTATATAAATTTAAACAGGCATAAGCAGCTAGCAGACCCCATATTAGACAGTACAAATATATGTAGATAGTATTGGACCACATTTACTAAGAAGAGTAAAACATTATGGGTACTTATGATATAGGTATCAGTCTTGAATGATTCTCTAAAAACAAACATGTTTCACAAATACAAATGTCCCTTATAGAAGGATGTATAACCTAAATTAATCTTTAAAGATATAGGGAGCCCAGGCTAACATATGGCCTACATGAAAAATCAGAATAAAATTAATTATAAGGATCAACTTGCAGAGGAAAATAGAAGACACGGTATGGCAATACCAATCTAAGAAAATTTTAAAGGTATGGTTCAATTTCTTCTGGTGGAACTACAAACAATTATTGAATGTATATGTGACTCAGGACTTTTGCATTATAAAACGACATGGTTTCAGAAAAATCAGTTGTATGTATCTATGGAGTTCTTGAAAAGTGTGCTCTTGTAAGTGGTTCATAGACCAAAGTTAAACCCCAGCTGTAGAATAAGATCAGATGATTGGCTCCCCATCATATATGGACTGCTGAAAGACACAGACAGAAGAGAAGGAAGCTTCTGAGCCAGCTTAGTTTTTTAAAGATGGCATTTTATAAGGACCACATCTCAAAGAAAATTAACCTAGTTTCTATTAAAACAAAAAAAAAAGGAAAAACCTCTCAGATCTATTCCATTAAAACATACTGTTATTCAGAGGAGGTTTAATAAATGTGAATATATTTTAATACATATATTTATTACATAGTAGAAACAAATAAAAGCTACCTTTCCCTCTTGGATTATGCTTAGAAAATGGGTTTCCCATGAGAATGTCAATATTAACATTTTGCAATAGTTCAAGGTTAACAGTTTATATCATTTGGAGTTTATCGTGGATCTACTAAAAAGCGTCCTTTAAAATAATGTTCTCTGAATCTTTCTATTTATTGCATAATAAAATCATAACATTCTTGACGAATACTATAAAAATAACATGCAATGCATGCACATACTATGTACTTATTTGCATAATGAAATTAGTTTTTAAATTCTTGAGCCAGGTGTTTTTCCTCTACACTAGAAAAAATAAATTAACAGAAGAACTGACAGAAATAAAATCCTTCATCTAAAAATACTAACAAACAGGAAACAGAAAGCATATATATATATATATATACACACACATATATATACACACACACACACATACACACACACACATATATATAATAAAGTTTTATAACATCTACTCATTTTTGTGTTCATCAAATTTTCATAGAATATTGAAAACTTATAACACACCATGATGTTTCATCATGTTTAACATGCTACAAACTTAAAGAAATGCTACACAGTGATAAAGGCAATTGTAATTTTCTTAATTTTCACTATGTGTGCCAGATATGGTTAATACAAAAACACAAAAATAAATACTTTAATGAAAAAGAAAATAGTAGCATAATTTATAGTGTAACACAAAAGACATAAGCTTTAAAAAATTAAAGGCAGCATATTAAAAAAATACACATAAACTTTTTCAAAAGAAAATGTTTTCTTATGTTAAAAAGCTTTTTAATTCAGGCCCAGAACTACCTGATGTCTGATTCTTTTTCACAGCATTTATAACCTTAAAATATACTGCATTATTTATTATCTTTTCCCAGACTCTATCCACTAGGAATGTGAGATTTTTTATTTTATTGCTGTATTCCCAGCTCCTAAACAGAGTCTCACATGCAGAGTAAGTGGACAATAAATATTTTTGAATTGTAAAAAATCATTACTATCCATACTAATTCTACCTACTGCAATGTCAAAGAGAAAGACAGTCTATACACAAATTCTTAAAACTCTTATCAACAGTGGAGCTATTTAAATACAGTGACTGTATATATAAAATTCATAATATTAAATGCTACTCAAAAGGTAATTTATGCTATTTTTATGTTAAAATGATAGCTTATAGTAATGTATATATGTTATTATAATTCTGAAATTAATTACTTTCCCCTTCAATTATTTAGAAAATAGGAAAACATAGATAGAAAGATAAGGCAAATATACAATTCTTTTAAAACAGAAAGAAAGACATTTTTTACCTATGAGTTAATTTTGGATTTAAAGTAAGAGTTTTGAATTTTAGGTAATATAAAATACTTTTATTCTAAATTCATTTTTATTTATTACAATTAGAGGTAAATAAATATACACCAAGCTCCTATGTGTCATGGTTTTTATCCAAGATGCATATATGAATACTTTAATAATTTTGAATGAATAAGTAATAATTTTCAATTATGAAAGTAATGTTTATTTTTACAATGCCTTAAATGGTTATGAAATAAATCGGTTTCAAAAACTGAAAGAAATCACTAATTGTCCTCCTATTTCAAATAAAATAAAACTAACTTTATTCAAAAAATAAAACTAATAATTCTTTATATATTTGTTATTAAACTTTTATTCCTATAAAAAAGCACATTTCAAACTAATAATGAAAATTAAGATGTGCATAAGTAAACAGATGAACTTATATTTAGAATAATTTGCAAATTTTAGCTTTCCAATATTTTGAACCTTTCAAAGATTGATATTTCTTTAAGGTTTAAAAAAAGATATTCCTGCACAAGGTATGGTGCACTTGAATGAGTGATGTAATATCTTAAAAAAAAGACAGGTTTAAGGAGAGGTGACAATATGAACCTCACTGATCTAACTGATTATTTTATTTTGGCTAAAGTGTCTTTCCCTTCAAAATATCTTTCCCTATATCCTCTGAAATGTACTTACAGAAATAATCTTTTGAGGAATTTCAAAAGTGCAAACCACTTTATTTTCTTAATGCTGTAGTTTTCTTTTTTAATCCAATGAATGTTTTGTTTTGGTTTGTTTTTCCAGTTTTTAGAAGTCCCTAAGTAAGTCATGGATTATTGGCAGACAGCAGATAAATCACAGAAGCAGCTGTCGATGTGAAGTGACTTAAGATTTACCAAGAATCTGAGTTCATACACATCTTCCCTTTCGTCTGAAAGTTATTTTTTCCTTTTTCACATCTATTATGGTGTCACCTACATGAACTTTTTTTTTTAAAAATATGCAAACAGGTGACATGTTAGATTGCCATTTTTTCATTAATATAAATTGATTCATCATGTTGCTTTTTTTCTAATTGATGTCTTGAGTTCCATTACTCTGAGGAAGATTTCATAACAAAATTAAACTACAGGCATATTCCTCTACTCAACATGTATCTATAGAATTTGGATATTCTGAAAATGCCATTCACCAAAAGATCCTTAACCTTCCCTCAGATTGACTAGACTTTGCACCTGACCTCCCTTTTTGGAGAATTTCCTTTAGAAAACTTGTAATTTCAAATTCCTTGCCTCTCCCTTTGAGATATATATGGATCTTTTTTAAAGCATTTTGTCAGTTTTACTATGAAGGAACGTAGTAAGGACCTTTCTAATTTTGAAGGATCTGGGAGCCATCCTCTAAAATATAGTCTACAAGAAAGTGTACACCTGTATCCACATATCCCCCGGCTCTGTTGAAGGTTAGAAGCCTACCTTTTATAAACACCAATTAGCAAATACATATGGCCTAATAAAAGAAAAAAATTGCAACCTGAGGGAATAACTTCCTGTGTTTGACACATTTCACTAATAAAACTCATCTTTAACATCTCCCAGTACTTTTCTCCTACCTCATCCCAGTCCACCCTTAAAAACACTGCAACCAAACATTTTAGCAGTTGCATTCCGACTTACATATGACCTTTTTCTCATATTAAATTAGCTTTAAATAAAATCTTCATTGTCTACCTAACTTTGTTCAATTTTTACTTTGTAACCATCTAATTCATATATAATAAACACTATAGTTACCAGTAACTTTGGTAATATGATGTGATCATTGAATGTCCGTGAGGCAAGACCCAAGGAGTGTCAGAAAAAAATGAATAAATGATTACTCACTTACAAATAAATGCTTAAATATACCAGATTTGCTTTAGAAAAAAATCATATCAATTTTTGAGCAATAGGGATGTGAGAACTCCTCACAAGAGGACTTGTGAGATATTGGAGGGTCTTTCACAAGTGATATTCAACACTACTCATACCAAGAAAAGTTTTAAATGTATATTTTATGAATACTTATTGATATGAGGGAATATCTTTAGTCAGAATACGATGATGGGTAATTATAAAATATTCAAGAAATCTCTTGCTTTGCTTTTTAAACTATTAGGACACATAAGAACACTATTTGTTAAGTCTATTCTAGTAGTAATGTCACTCTGAGGCTAGTGACAAATAAAAACTCCAACAATGCAATGTCAGTTAATTTGTCCAGAGATTATTTTATTTCTTTTCTTTATTCGATTTAAGGAGAAAAAAAGCATGAGAGTGTTAGTTAATATTGATAGACTAAATTCAGATCTGTTAATTATTAAAGATGTGGCACTATTAAGATCGTGTTGTTTCACTGCGGTCAGTGCAATGTTAGGTATCTACGGGATGATAGAAGAAAACATCTTGCTCAATCTGAGATTTTTATGGAAGGTTTCTGACAGAAATAATTCCCCCAAAAGAGCTAAATCTGGGTAAAAAAAATGAATACGAGTTAGCCAAACAATGAAATTGAAGGGAGTTTTAACATAAAATCAAGGTATTTTCTCAAGTGACTAAGTGGTACTATCCAGAGGGATCAGGCAAAGATTGAAAATAATAGGCCAGCGGAGTACTAGGCTTCTAGGGGAATCACTTTATTTACATGTCTAACCACTATACTATACAGCTGAATCTAATATAACATCATATTGACTGTCAAATGTAATTAAAAAATAAAAAATAAATATAAAAATGCAGAAACATGGATTTATAAAAAGAAAAATATAGATGGAAGTGTATGCTTGAGAAGGCTGTGGAACTTCCAAGTGCACATGTTCATGTATAAATATACACAGTCATTCACTGCATGATGGCTTTCCATTGGCTGACTGATACAGTGGTGGTTCTGTAAGATTGTAACAGAGCTGAAAAATGCCGATCGCTGAAAAATTCCTAGTGACTACACAGACTTAATAACGTGGCAGTGTGACACATTGTTCATGTTTGTGGTAATGCTGATGTAAACAAACCTACTGTGCTGCTAATCTTATGAAAACACAGCACACACAAATATATACAGTATATAATACTTGAGAAGTCATTTATTAATGACTTTTATTTTTATATATGTACTCTACTTTCTATTATTTTCTTAGTATATGTTCTTTGCATACTAAAAAGGTTAGTTGTAAAAGAGTATGTTATGTTACATAGGAAGCAGTCTCATACTTATCATTTTACCATGTTCTTGAGTGCATCATTTTCTCCTGTGCTGAGGAGCAATAGGCTATATCATATAGCCTAGTTGTGTCACTAGGCTACACCACCTAAATTTGTCTAAGTGCATTCTGTGATGCCTGCACAACAAAGGAATTGCCTAAGCGTGCATTTCTCAGAATGTATCTCTGTCTTTAAGCAGTAGATGATTGTGTATAAATATAAAAGTCAGGAAACAGGCCCAGATTAAAGATGTAGATTTGGAAATCCTAGCAGTCAACCATGGTCCATGCATAAAACCTGAAAATAAATGAGATAACCCAGAGAAAAAGACAAGAGTAATAATATTGAGATCTGTGGTCAATCATAACATTTCAGTGATAGGCAGAGGAGATGCTCAGAAATAAAAAGTACATAGAGTAAATAATAGACATTCCAGAGAGTAATGAGTTCTAGGAAGTTGTGCCTGGCGAATGGCATCCAACAGAGAGGTCCAATAAATTGAATGAATGTGCTCACTGGATTTGGCAATATTGAGTCATTGTTGAACTTCATGTTAGATGTTTAATTGGAATTGTGAACCAAAACAAATTCCAATGTGTTGGTGAATCAATTAAATCTGAGTGATTAGAGAATGTAAATATAGAGTGTATATAGTTAATTAAAGGCTTTTTCTGTTTCAGGGGAGTATGAAAGGGAACATATAATAATTCCTTATATATAGGATAAGAGAAATGACTAGGAAACTTAGAGGTCAAAGATAAATGAAATAGAGGAGATATTGATGAAATGAAGTTCATGTTGACAAGAAAGGGGCTAAGATTAAGTATAAATGTGAAAAGATTGGCTTCAATAAAGGGAAGGAGTACCTCGTCTCCTATGAATGAGACAGGAAAGTGAGGATAAATTGGAGATAAACCAAGATGTCAATACATTTGAGGGAATGAAGAAGAATACTAACTTAGTTTACAATAAATGACTTTAATTATATTTTTGGATTTGTTGGTATGCTGGGAGAAAATAAATACAAGTGGATAGGAGACTTAAGGTAAATAAATGGCTCATGTAGTCAAAATGCAAGAGTTGTCCTAAGACAGTTGTCCTAACACAGATTACATTTACATCATTTATTGCTGCCTCTCTTGTCTTTTGCATAGCTTAGGTCATTTGTGGACATCTTTGAGTTAGTATTTCATGATCATATGTTTTGCATGCTAAACCTGAGAACTTGCTCTCAGGTCTCAGCTCCAGGTCCTCCTCTCTCCTCCCACCATTTAGTTGCTGTCACCACCCACTTTTCTTTGACGTTGTTTCCTTTAACACCCACAGGAGTATGTGATCATTTGTCCTTTAGTACTTCCCCGTTTTTCCCACAACAGTAAATTAATCCTCTTTAACATTTTTTTAAATTTTAGTTTTACTATAAAATGCTATGGAAAAATAGGCAGCACATAAAAAAAAAAGTGATACCTTACACACATCTTAAAATAGCAGTAAGTGGTTTATAAGTGCTGGCCAAGAAAAAATTATGAATGAATACCACCTAGCATTTCTTCCTGTACCTTTATTACCTTGAGGACAGTGTTCATCAAAAGAACTCATCTTCCTTCTGTTCTCTCATTTATTAAAATTGAAGCCTTAAGACATAATCAAGGCAGAACAACAGGTGTCCCCTTATCTCAAGTGAGTCATTTGCATTTCGAAGTATCTCTGGATTCTAGGTGATGACTTTTCCAAGGGGCTTAAGCTCCTTCCTGGAAAGATCACTTTTGGAATTTGCTTCACAGTGTGTTTTGCTAGAATTGCCTTTTATTACGGTGAATATCTGTGAAGTGATTGTGCCCAGCTGAGATTTCTGGGGATACAGGGCCATCTAACTCATATAGCTCTGTGCCTGTCATAGGAAACCTCGCAGCACAAATGCAAGAAGCCCAAGTAAATGAATTAATTTAACCTTTTAAAAGAATGACAGTGATGTCTAAAAATTAAGAAGATGAAACAGAATATTATTGAAAAACAATGGTCTGCTTTATATAAAAGTCCATTACTCTGATACTCTAAACTTTCAGATTTTAAACATACAAAATTTAAAAATTGTAAATATCTACTAAAGCTGAAGGAGATATTTTATTTGTAAAAACATGTGGACATTATTAAACTTCTTTGATCTTTCTACAGAAAGTCTGATTCTATTGAACACATTCATTTATTATTTATTACAAAATTTAAAAATTGTCATATTTTTAAATTAATAATTTACATACTCCAATGGATATTTGTTGACTATGTATCTTGCATTAGTGTATACAAAATGTTGAGAGAATTAACAGTTGGACAGTTAAAAATCATAATAACTGAAGCATAAAAAATTACAAAGCAAAAATAACAAATATTCTAAATAAAAGTATAGAATTGTGCAGCGAAGAGGGTATTTTGAAAGGGACTGGTATTTCAATTGATGCAAAGTTTAAAAACAAATTTCAATGTAAGAGGCATAAGAAAAATGTTGGACATTTTCTGGAATCATAAAGAGCTTCATGAAGCTTTTTATAACGGTAGAATCAACTGTCATTTCAGACACTAAATAAAAATTTCCCAAAGGACTATATAAAATGCAATAATCATGAACTGTATATATAGGAGGAAGATACATAGTGACATAGATATCCCCTTTAAGTATTTAACACCTCAAATTTTATTCAAGTTCTACTTATTTATAAAATATATCATAAATGAACTACTTTGGTTTGGGAAATAAATATTAGTGGAAAAAGCCCTAACTGTTATTAACACATCTTATAAACAGTTTTTTTTTAGTGAAAAATGATTCATTAGTGATATGTTTGTCATTTTTAATCAACTGTAATGCCATGGTAAAATTTTACAAATATACTTAGAATAGAGTTAAAAAAAACAAAACAAAACAAAAAATCAAAAACGAAAACTAAGGCTTATTGTGCTATTCCAGCCTATATCACCTACCTTGTCTATACTAATCCATAATTGATGGATCATGACATTACCATTTTCAAGCCATTAGTTACACAATAACAATGTTAATTGAGTTTTAATTAAGTCAGCTATATTCAAGCTTTGAATATTTTAGCTTTTGGTCAGAGACATGATATTTCTTAGGGTTATTTTCATTTCTAACTATTTTCTTAAAACATCGTTGACTATCTTGACCATCATATTTAAACAGTGAAACATAAAATTTCTAAAACCTCAGCTATTTGCTACTGAAACCATTCACACTGCACCAGAAACCAGAAACTAATTCCTAAGGCAAAAAGACAATTTTTTTGATGATGATGATGATTTTTTTACAAGTCTAACACAATCAATTTTGTTCAACTCTTTCACTAATTTTGACTGGTAATTACTGGTAAATAACCAGTAATTAGAAATTGTGTAAAAGCTAACTTAGCTTTGAAATCTTAGGAATTTGAAATTTGTTATTGCAATTTTATTATAATTAAACTAGTACAAATAAAAAGAATTCTCCATGTAAGGATATGTGTATGTTCATACACGAAGTCAGTGATCTGTCACTTACATGGAGCCTGTTGCTAATGAAGACAAAATCATGAATGTTAGTAATGTGGTTCAGTTAATATAATCACCTACTCTGCACAGCAAAACATAAAATCAACAAAACAAAAAGGCAATCAATGGAATGGTAGAAGATATTTGCAAACAACACTATCTACAAGGGGTTAATATCCGGAATATATATAGAACTCGTACAACTCAACAACAAAATAACCAAACAAATCAATTTAAAAATGGACAGAGGAGGGAAAGGGGAGGCAGTGGAGGAATTGGGGGGTGTCAAAAAAAATTGGCAGAGGTCCTGAGCAGACTCTTTTCTCAAGAAGACATGCAAACAGCCAACAGATACATGAAAAAAAATATTCAGTTTCACTTGGTAGTAGGGAAATGCAAATCAAATCCACAATGAGATACCATCTTAAAATGGCTATCATCATCAAGACAAGTAATAACCAGAGGTGGAAAAGTCTGGAGAAAAAGTCATCCTTATACACTCCTGGTGGGAATGTAAGTGAAAACAGTATGGAGGTTTCTCAAAAAATTAAGAATAGAATTACCATATGACCCTGCAATCCATCTTCTAGGTATCTACCCCTAATTTTCAAAAACATTTATTCATAAATATATATGTGCCCCTATGTTCATTGCAGCATTATGCACAGTGCCCAATACAGAAAAACAACCATGTGTTTTTAGATAAACAACTAAATAAAGAAGATGTTGTACATACATGTAATGGAATACTACTCAGCCTTGAGAAAAGGCTGAAACACTGCCACTTGCAACAGCATGAATGGATCTTGAGAATAGCCTGCTAAGCAAAGTCAGTAGACAGAAAAAGTCAAGAATCATATGATTTCATTCATAGGTGTGATATAAAACAGAAAGCAACAAAAAAAGGGAAAACAAACACCTCCCAGAAACAGACAACACTACGGTAGTCACTAAAGGGAAAGGTGGGTGGGGAGGAGGGAGAAAAGCGTAAAGAGGGTTAAATACATGGTGATGGAAGACAATTTGACTTTTGGTGGTGAACACACAATATGATACACAGATGATGTATTATAGAATCGTACACTAAAAAATAAAGTTTAGTAATCACACCTCAATAAATTTAATAAAATTTAAAAAAATAGAACCATCAATGTTTCCACCATATCAACAAATACTCTACTCTAAGACGCACACCAGCAGTACCAAATGAGAGAAGGGGATCTAATTAAGCACACACTCATCATCACCATGAGATTACAGGTCCTTAACTACGGGTCACTAGCATCACCTCACTATTAAAGGTCTTAGGATTGAGATAAAGAGGATAAGAAAGCAAACACTGAGAATAACAGTCAACAATCATGACCAGGTACGCATAAATATATTAGTAAACATCCAAGTTGTATAGGAATAATCTTTTAAATTGGCATAATAAGCTCGTGAGGTAGTTATTATCCCAGATTTGTACAAATGAGTAAAGTCAAGGTGAAATAGATTAAATCATCTTGACAAGGTCACGCAGTGGGTAATTGCTTCCTTTGGATCTTAAACCCTGTTTGACTGCAGAGCCATAACCATTCTACTTCTCCTCCTAGGCAGGAGGAGTAACAAACCAGGATGGTGCACAGCAAGAAACACATAATATGCTCTACTCTATGTTCCTAGGTCATGCTTGCTTTATAAATAATCTATGTGCATTAAAAATATTAATGAACTTTCTACTTTTATGTCCTGACATAACTCAGACCTAAGCACAGCATTGCTGAGGAAATAGTGATCATTCTAATTAGCAATTCATTTGCAGCTCTTGAGGGTCATTTAAAAATTTTTCTTATTAACTTACAGCACGTCCCTTCTTAGATTGACTGTCATTTTCAGGAATAAGTTAAGGTAGATCAGACCTGGTAAGGCAGCAAGAAGTAGGCCGTTATTTTAAAAAAGCATTCAAGTAGTTAAAGAAGCAATAGAAACTTATCAGCAGCAAATTGGCTATTAAATCATCATTGGCTGTTCCCTCATTTGAAATTTTTAAGCATTCCAGGTAGATATAAATGAAATAAAGTGCCAGGCTTTATTAAGAGTTTGGAGTATGTTTAAGAATAGTAAAAGGCCCTGTATAAAATATTCCAGTGTGGTTAGGACCAGGCCCCTTTTATGAATAACCTACACACGAACATTTCTATTAATATATATGAACTAAGATCCAGATTCCCCTAATCCTTTACCTTTAACATAATTAATGGTTAAAGAAAAAGGCCTGAGTATTTTTTTTTTATGTGCCAGGCACTCTATTAACCAGCAGAGAAACTATTATCCGGATTTCCCATCCCAGGCAACTGAGTCTGGGCGGGTTAAGGAACTTGCTGAAGGTTACACAGTTCACAACTGGAAAAGCAAGTAGTTAACCACAGACTTGTCTCACAACAGACTGAAAGCTCACTGCACTATCTAAGCTAATTCATGACATAAGTCATACTAATTTTTTTTTAATTCAATAATTCAGTTAATTCATGATATTGTACCCAGTTTCATTTCAGAATCCCAGAATTCTCGAGCCTTGTCTGGGCTTGCTACTACAGTTCCAGTGACTTCTAGGTCCAGAATCTGTCTCTGAACACAGAGTGCAGCCAAGAACTAATTTTTTAGTGTCCTGAATAGGCAAGGGCAAGGTGACCAGAGTATCTACTAAATAGGTGTTCATCTAAACTCATAAAACCTCCTCATTCAACCATATACCTACTGTTAGGATATCTATTTCTCTTCTATCTCAACACCAAGCTTCACAAATCATACTTCCACCCCATCAGTTCAGGTCATAGGGTTTCCCTATGTTCATCCATTATTCAGTCCCCCACGCTCCCTACATACCTAACCCTGATGAACTAAGCTTGTAACTTTAACTGTAGAGGAATGTTAGAAACAGGACTGCTTTCTGAGCTCAGATCCAAAGTCCTTGTAGATCCTATTTACCACAGCCACTAATTATAAATCCCACATTCATGCATTATCTGGCAAAAATACTAATAGGATCATATATACACAGCACCGAGACTATTGTTAGGCTTAATTTTTTAGTTCCAGAAGGGATCTAAAGTGGAGAGGAAATAGCTAAAATATATAAAGAACTAATAAGACTTAACAACAAAAAGGCAAACAACCCAATTGAAAAGTGGGCAGAAGAACTAAACAGACACTTCTCCCACGAAGAAATACAAATGGCCAGCAGACATATGAAAAAACGCTCATCCTCATTAGCTATCAGGGAAATGCAAATCAAAACCACAATGAGATACCACCTCACACCTGTGAGAATGGCTGTTATCAACAAGACAAGGAATAACAAGTGCTGGAGAGGATGTGGAGAAAAAGGAACTCTGGTATACTGCTGGTGGGAGTGCAAACTGGTACAACCACTGTGGAAGGCAGTGTGGGGGTTCCTCAGAAAATTGGGAATGGAGCTACCATTTGACCCAGCAATCCCCCTTCTGGGGATTAACCCAAAGAATTTGAAAACCTTTGTCCGCAAAGACCTATGTACCCCAATGTTCATCGCAGCGCTGTTCACAGTGGCCAAAACATGGAAACAACCCAAGTGCCCTGCGACAGATGACTGGATACAGAAGCTGTGGTACACACACACAATGGAATATTACTCAGCTATAAGAAAAGATGAAATATTGCCATTTGCGACAAAATGGATGGACCTGGAGATCATCATGCTAAGTGAAATAAGCCAGACAGAAAAAATCAAAAGCTGTATGACTTCATTCATAGGAAGAATATAAAACTGAAAGCAACAAACAAAAAAATGAACAAACAAACAACCCATGGACACAATCAATAGTTTAATGTTTATTTGGGGACAAGTGGGGAGGGGATGGGAGAAGAGGGAGGGAGTGGGAGAGGAGGGAGGGGGAGGTAAATATAAGGTGATGGAGAGAGAAATCACACTGGGTGGTTAACTTATACAACAAGTTGACAATGCACTTTAGAATTATACATCTGGAACCTATCTAATTCTTGCAAACCAATGTCACCTCAATAAGTCTAACAATAAAAAAAGGAAATCTAAATAAATAAATAAATAAATAAAAATAAAAACAAAGTGGAGAGGAAATTACAGGTAATTTCCTCTTCAGTTTAGATCCCTTCCTGAACTAAAGTTTAGCGTGAGACTAAACTTCATTTTTCTCTTATGCCATCACCCTGCTTACCTACAACTATTGAAACACAGAGACTTGAAAGAAACTATAATGAAGATCTCATTTAGCTACAAAGTATCATAAATTTAAAATTAGTAAATATACTTCCTTCTCTCTGTCTCTACTGTCATTTCCACAGTAGTACAGACTGGAAATAGGCTGGCCTCAATTTTAATTCTGTATATGTAGGATTGCATTAAATAAATAAATAAACAAGTAAATAAGTGGAAACATTTTTAAAATTATAGTGATATATAAAATGCAAACAATTTATAATAGAATTTGAATATTCAATACCAAGAGTATATAGATTCATTTTCTTTATCTTTGATTTTTGTTTAAACTGACATTCTTGAAATAGTGATCTTGTTCTCTTAATTCTAAGAGTGGTAGAGTGTTATTTTGGTGGACATTTTTTCTTTACACTATCCTCTCCTCACCCACTAAAAAATAAAGTTCTGTCTACTACATCTCAGACCCTTTATACTCTTCATTCAATCCTATCAATAATCCCAAGAGGAAGGTGTTATTAATTTACTGTCAGTTAAACTGCCCAAGCTCATGAGCCCATTTTTAACCTGAATTATGCCTGCTATAAATTACTGAGGCAGCAGAGCCAAACGTCTTGGCAAATTTTTGTTCCTCGTGCAATAAAAGCGAGGCTGATTGGCAGTGAGCCTGAAGCAAAGTAATCAATTTGTAAATGAATGAACAAACTCATAGCTTTTTCCAAGAGATAGAGGCGACATCAAGATAACGGAAAACCAAGGAACACAGGGAAGTCCAGAATGGGGAAGAAAGTATCTGAGCCAATTGAAACAAAGATTTTGTACAGGGTTTATTTATATGTAAAAGGATTAGTTAGCAATCAAACTCAGAAATGTGTAATTTAAGAAGTTATTAAATTAAATATATACACATATAAAATATAAATTATACAAATATATGCAGTAATAAATTTTTCTAAATTGTTTAACCTACAAACATATTATCTTTTTTCTTTTTAATTGTTGAAAATATGCTAGCTACCAATGGGTACATACGGCTTCAAAAGACTCTAATGTTATTAATAGTGTTAAGATTTGACATGTACAGACTGTTCAAGAGAGCATAATGTTATTCATATTGTTTTGTTATATTATTAGTATAATAAAAATTTACTCTTAATGTAAAAAAGAGTATAAATACATTTTACTGTAAAACCTTTTAGAAATAAAGTATTTTGTACATGATATTGGCCAAGTTTTAAAATAATTCACATGCTAACCTGTTATAAGGACGTAGGAATTAGAGGTTAACTTTACACGAAAAGAAAATCACATGGTCGTCACATTTCCTCCTCTCTTTTGGTGATGTAGCTACACAGAAAGACATGAAGAATTTTGAAATGCTGAAAAATCAGCACTTTGTAAGGTCAGATGATTCATTCCCCAAACTCATCCTAGAACCAGTGCTGCATCCCTCATTGCTGAATATCACTATGGTCACCTTCGAAGGACTCCCCTTGGGAAGCTGTGCACTGATGCCAGCGCCTAGTCCACCCTTCAAAGCAGTTTTGGAACTCTTGTTCTGGAATGGCCATCAGAGCTGTCATCATACCCAAAATCGGGCAATTAAGTTTGTAAACTTGTCACCATGCAGTTACGTTGGAAGCACTGTACAAACAACTCCATAAGGTGTCATGCCTCATGCCTTGGCAAGGTTATGACAGATTTTTGGTATGATGACAGCTCTGACGGCCATTCCAGAAAAGGAGTTCCAAAGTGACTTTGAAGGGTGGACTAGGCGCTGGTGTCAGTGCACAGCTTCCCAAGGGGAGTACTTCAAATATGACCATAGTGACATTCAGCAATGAGGTATGTAGCACTGTTTCTAGGATGAATTCGGAAAATTAACTGACCTCCTATGTCTTTAGTCATAAAGATTATTTTAACCCAACATTATAGCTCTTAAATACCACAAAGAATATCATACGTTCCCCAAATTTTCAAATAAGAGGCAGCATCCTGGAATTTTATTTGTAAATAGAAACTTTGTTGTCCAAGTGACAAACCAGGCAGCGTGTATAAAGTTGGCTATTGTTTTTTAATGAATGTTAATAAGTAAGGATGAAGGAATCAACATACTTTAGTATCCTGTAAAATAAGAGTTATCATTCTATATTTCAAGTTTCCATCAAGAACAATTTTGTCACCTATCTACAACTTTGAAACAGAAACTTCATGGACGTGTGGTAAAGGGATGCTATCTAGTCAGTAAACATTAAGAGCTTAGAATTTAATTGGAGATTTTGTATTTAGAAATCTAAAACTAGTATTACTTTTAGATAGCTGCTCTAATGGAATGTTTTTCCTCCTCTTCCCACTGAAATTCATTTTAGCTATCAATGAAGCACAGAATCCTAAGTATGAGGTAGAAACCACAATTTTGTTGTTATTGATATATTTTAGTAAGGTTAAAATAAATAAAAATTTGGGGCCATTTTTAAGAAACACCAATACAGAACTACATTGAAATACTTCAGCACTCTCATATAAACATAGACAATGGGCAGGTTAGTATAATTAAAAAATTACAAGAGCTGAGGCATAAGAGTTTAAATTTGAACCCTGGCTATACATATCGACTGTAACATCTTAACCACTTAACTTTTCTAAGATTATGAACTTACCTGTAAATTCAGTAGAACTAAATGCGACAAAGCAGGTGGAATTTGAATAATGTATACATTTTTAAAGTACTCTATAAATTCTAGTTATCACTGTTTGTCATATATAAATTATGAATAAATATGAAACTAATTTCTTAAACCATGTGACCTCTTGATAAAGAAAACCAAAATTAGAATAGAAAATGCTAGTTTTCTTAAAAACAATTTAAAATACTTCTGGATTAGCTCATATATACAAGTATTTGGATTTTATCTAACTTGAAATATATTCTTTCACCACAAATACTATAAAGATATTTCATACATTTTTGAAATATTATTTCATACCTATGTGATTTCAAATGTTGAGAAGACAAGTTAACTCCTTCAAGAAACACATTTTCTAAGAATGTGAACTAATATTATAAATCTTCCAAAGTGATCTGAAGTTATACAGAAGTTCATCGGGTTATATCATCTATCTATAAGAAAGTTTGGTTAGAGAAAACAATGTAAAAATAAAAGATGTAATGAAGCCCTGAATATTACAAAAGAGATACTCCTAGACTATTAGGATAAAATCATTTTGTATATTTATAAATAGAAACCAAATGCTCCTGGTTTCTGTGCTTTCTTTGTGAACTGAGAAAGCAATTACGGCCAATGGAACACTTTGGACAACTATCAATGAATAAGTCTTTTAGGTTTTTTTTCTCCTCCTCTGCCCCCCACTATGTCCTTCTATTCCTCCTCTGTTTCCACCAAAATAATTAGGTAAGAAACTGGCACTCGTATCTCAAAGTAGATGAATGTAATTTTTCTGACAAGGCATAAGTGTACATCTATGAACTTAACGAAGTAAATAAAGGTCTCAGAATTTCCTTAAATATATCTTTGACAGTCCAACAGTGCCATCTTTTCTATTTAAAGCATGACCACGGATCTTTTGAAAACTTTGTGGATTAATATCCTTGCATTATAAATACATGGTCTCTAACCAATCATTTTTAATTTTAAGGATCCTACTCTGTGTTTGCCCTTTTCCTCCCACTTTCAGCATGATACGTGTTTCAAACAAAAGGCTGGCAATTTGCAAAGTCCTTTGTATCAGGTTAAGAAATGAGGGTAATGTGTCTGTCTCTTGATTCTGTTCAGATCAAAGCTGTGGGAATAAAGAAATAATGGAGCTAGTAGAAAGGAAATGTGCCCCCACTACTCCACTTTTTCTTTGGAGTCTTATCTATTTAAGTAAACCTCCTAGTAACAACAGGATGATACAGGATTAATTTGACTGTTGGTCCCACTTAATTGTTGCTTTTCTCCACTTCATAAAGCTATTCATACCCAAATTGTTTTCCACTCAATAGCATAAGGTCAGCTCTGATTGAGATGAAACTATTCAACAAACTTGAAACATCCTCACCAATGAGTACTTGCCTTTCTCAATTTCTTGTAGACCAGGTGTTGACTGCAGGGAGTCACCCACTTCTACTGCAACACTTATGTAAATAAAAATTGTTTTAAAGTCCATTATTTTCTCACACCAAGTGTTTTGACTTACTTCAAATCAAAGACTAATCCTTAAAATTTTTACAGACTTAAAAAACAATATCTTACAAATACAATTTGACACCAATGTTCTATATAAACATAAATTTTCTATGCTTATCAACCATATATGGTGTTATGATGCTATAGACTGAATGTTTGTTTCCCCCCAAACCACATGTGTTAGAATCCTAATCTGCAGTGTGATGGTAGAAGGAGATGGGACCTTTGGGAAGTGATCTGGTTTCAGGGTGGAACAGCCATGCCCGGCATTAGTGCTCTTATGATAGCAACCCCAGAGAGCTCTCTCATACTCTCTTCCCACCATGGGGGTGGGAGGTGGGGATATAATGAGAAAACAGTAGTCTGCAATCCAGAAAAGGATTCTCTCCAGATCTCTACCTTGTTGGTACCATGATCTCAGACTCCCAGCCTCTACAACTGTGAGAAATATTTTCTGTTGCTCACAGACCATCTATGGCATTCTGTTTTAGCAGACCCAACTAAGACCCATGGTGAAGCAATCTACCAAATACTGTACCAAAAAATCACCACTCTCTTGCATCATACATTTCATTTGCTTGAAAATATATTTACTATGATAAACAATTAACAATCCTTCCATTTCTTTAGAAACCAAGAGGTCCAGAGCCTCATGGGATATGACCCACACTGCTTTCTATTCCCCTCATAACAAGATTTTTAAAGAATGCCATTGCTTTTCAGAGTGGCATTCCAAGTTAGGGTTATTATTTTCATCCCATGCCATATGTCTCACTAAGACATTTAAATTAAACACAAGCATCTTGAAACATTATTTTCTCTTGACCTCGTATAGTTTTCAAAAGCAGCTGTAAGTAGGGTATCACACTCTGCAGGGACTATGCCAGGTTATGCTGATGGCTCCGAGGACACTCTTATATTCCTAGTCCCTTTGTCACTCTCTTTCCCTCTCAATTGTTCCAATTTGGAGATGAAATTATATAAACACTCTGGTTTGGAGAAAAAGTATCCATAGATAGAATTGTAGTCAACTTTGGGGGATAGTGAGAATATACTTACAGATTAATTGTTTGCATAAAACCACCAGAGGGGTTTGGTTTTATTTTGACTTGTTTAAGTCACTTGGTTGGAGCCACTTCCTTCTCCTGTCTCTTCCCTGAGTTATGGCCTAATACCCAGGATGTTGCCAAAATAGGGACATGTCAGAGTAATAAACAAACTTGTTAAACAACACCACCTAAAACAGATCCTGACCATAATAATATATGGCAGTCGCTCAGTAAATTGGTTCTAAGACCCCCAAAGTTACTAACATTCACATGCTCAAGTCCCTTATATAATATGACATACTATTTGCCTATAACCTGCCCACATCCTTCAGTATACCTTAAATCATCTTTACATAGAGTAAAAGCTATGTTAATAGTTGTATTTTTTAGGGAATAAGTACAAGAAAAAGAGTCTGTACGTGTTCAATACAGACACAATTATAGGCCTAACTGCATAGCACACGTCAACAACACGTAACATCTTTTCCTCACATTTTTGGTCTGCAGTGGGTTGAACTTATGATGTAAAATTAGCAGATATAGACCCCGACTGTATGCTTCAGCTGGTGTGATAAACTAGGAAGTCCCAAGCTTCTAATTTAGAGTCTTAATGAACTATCTCGTTATGTCCCAATTAGCCTAATAAAAGGCAAGTTTAAAGAATCGTGTTCTTTACTCCAACTTTATTTCTTCCAAGGATACATTCCTATAACCTTTTCCTTGCTTTTTTTAAATACCTCTAATGTTAAAAATATGGTTAGTTCTTTCTGATTCACATTACTATAATTTCTTAAATTTACATATTCTGAAGCTGCTCTTTAAACTGCCTTTTATTTATTTTTAAAAATTGTGTTATTGTGTAAATTTTGCCAACTTCTAAGTGTATAGATCAGTGGCATTAAATACATTCAATTGTGGTGCAAATACCACCATCATCCAACTCCAGACTATTTTCATCATTTCAAACTGAAACCCTGTATGCATTAAAACTCCCTATTCCTCCTCTTCCCAGCAAAACATACACACTAGTTTGCTTTCTGCCTCTATGGATTTGACTGTTGGAGGAAGTTTATATAAGTGGAATCATCCAACATTAGTCCTGGCTTATCTCACTTAGCCGAATGTCTTCCAGCTTTATCCATGTTGTAGCTTGTATCAGAATTTCATTCCTTTAAAGGCTAAATAATATTCCATTGTACATATACAACACATTTTGTTTATTGACTTATTGGAGATTTGGGTTGTCTCTAACTTTTGGCTATTGTGAAAAATCCCAGTTTTTTTGAGGACCTGACACACTGTTTTCCACAGTAGCTATTAAAATACTTTACAATCCCACTGGCAATGCACAAGCATTCCAATTTTTCCACATCCTAAACACCAGTTATTTTCTCTTTTATTTCTTGGTTTTTAAATACTCGTCCTAATGGACATGAAGTATTATATCACTGAGGTTTTGATTTGCATTTTCCTAGTAATTAGTGAAGTGTAGCATCATTTTGCATGCTTATTCGCATGTGTAGATCTTCTTCATTCACACTTTTATTACCTAAACTTATGAAATATTCATGTATACTTACTGTTCAATTTTGCATAACTTTTTTAACCTTTCTACCTCCAACCCCCAACACGTATCACTATATTCCAGAGACTTTTTATTTAAGACTACTAATATCACCTTCATTGCCAGTGCCAATGAAAATTCTCAGATGTTGTCCTTGTAAAATGGGAGCGTTGATAACAAAGTAAAACAATATTTTCTTTGGGACAAATAGCTGCTAATTTTTCTCTTTGGCTACTTCTCTCTTTCTGTCTTTACTTCTCTTTTTTCTCTTCTTACTCTTTGTACCTTATGAAGATACTTCCAAAAGATTTATCAATCCTAAGTTCTCTTTTATCTTTTGTAATTCTTTTCCATGAAATTATAAAACCTTAAGATTTATCTAAACACCTAGTTGTTAAGACAGGCCAATGATTACCCCCCAACTTTGAAAAATTATTTGTTAAATGCTAAATATAGACACTATTCTCCCCTTTTCCCTCTGTTTGCCCTTTTTGCCTCCTTTTTTCCTTTCCTGCCCTGCCTGGTTAGCTTTCATGGGTCCTTCAGCTGGCCAGAAGTCACTTGTCCTGCACATTCCTCCTAACCAGTTTCCATCTCAATCTATGGATTTACAAATACTGACCTAAACATTCTGAAGTATAATTGCTTACTTAGTTGGCTAGATCTTCCATTACATTGCTATTAGAAAAGACGCCTGTCTTAGTAATCATTATTTTTCCAAATCTTAGCATAGTGCCTATCACATAATAGAGCACACTATTTATATGTGAAGAGTAAGGGATTTGTGTGCAAATAATGTCCCTCTTTTATACTACTACGTATCAGCATGCTGGGTGGTTCACTAATACCTCAAACCAACATGCTACAAATGGAAGAAAGT
The DNA here is from genome assembly GCA_004026885.1 of Lyroderma lyra. Taxonomy (NCBI): domain Eukaryota; kingdom Metazoa; phylum Chordata; class Mammalia; order Chiroptera; family Megadermatidae; genus Lyroderma; species Lyroderma lyra. The sequence continues at coordinate 292,452 of PVJL010000823.1, forward strand.
GTCTTCTTTTCCAAACCTGTCTCTCCTCATCTATTGTTTTTCCTAATGCTATTAATTTGATTGCCCTGGAATTCAAAGTTAAAATTCTCAACTTTTTAAAACTTTCATCTGCCCATCCTTGTTTTTATATTATCATTTCCTGTCATATATCAATGTCATAATGTTCTTTAACTCTACCTCCTGCCCTCTATTTCATTGTCTCTGCTTTCACTTCAACAGGTCATATGTTTTGTCTGGACTAATATAACGGCTTACTAATTCTTCCATAGCTCACTTCTCTGACTCACCAGATCTATGTTCTACCAAAACAATTCTTCCTTGTTTGGAAACCATCTGTGGTTCGTTATTTCTGGTCAAAAATTATACAATCACCATCATTGCCTCCTCCTAATGTTGTCAAAACTCTTCTTTCTTAATCTGGATTTCACTAATCTAATTCAAGTATTCTTTACTTTTAAGTCCTCGATATTCTTACACATTACCACCTTTGTACTGTTCTTTTTTTGTATTCAAATAGGATGCTTCTTCCTATGCCAGATGTCCAAAGTCTACCTGTTATTTCAAGCCAAAATCAAATATTTTCTCACCCATGGGAATTTTCCTGTTTCCAATTCAAGTGCAAGCTAAAGTTAATTACACCTTCCACTGAAGTCCCATGAAATTATTATCTGTCTTCTAATGATATTTGGCAACTTATAAAGTATTCTTTGTGAATGTGCCATTTTCTTATATATACTGTAAATTCTACACAGATAGGACCCTGGTATTATTTATCTTTTGCTCTCTAACAATGAATTATATAGCAGACTAGAACATTGAATTTTATATTCCTTATAGAAGTTCAAATGATTTTTTTTTCTTACACGGGTGAATTAATTAATTAAAATTTCTTATGGTTGCACTGAAATTTTTCCCTCCTTATATTTATATAATTTACTTCTGGAGTCTTCCTGAATCTTTTCATACAAACTGTCAGGGTTTCATAGAAACCCTCACCCTAAGTCTCTAAAATTGTCTTTGATATTTGGTTCCTGCTCCTCCCCATATTAAAACACAGGTGTTTCAGGCCAGCAGTTAATTAAAATTACCCATCAGGAATATATTCTTTCATGAACTCAAACAAATTTACTCGTTGTAAGTGCTTTTTTATTTACCCTGAACAAGTCCAAGGTAGCCTTTCTTGCTTAAGGTCTGTTTCCTAGGAAATTTATGACTGTCCACAGTTGTTCAGCAATAGAATGCTCATAGCCCGTATTCTCTATTTGAATTATTGTTCAAAAATGAGTCTTAGGTTACCTTGTTGTTGACTTACAATTCCTATGAACAAAGTCTTTATTACTTTGTGGAAACATTTATGTGTACTTTTTTCTTTCTTCTTATTTTTTTAAAAGTAAAATACACTGATATAGAAGTTGGTACAAAAAAAATCTGTCAAAATTATGCATCAACCTGAAGTCCTAGATAGCTTCACTTATTGTATAAATTGAAATGTAGAAATTCAGTTCACAGGAGCCCAAATGCCAGGTCAAGAATTGCTACAACATTAATTACTAAGACAATTCTAATTTTTGACGCTTGGTGTTTTCCTACTTTAAAGTCACTGTGAGAAATCAGCATGTTTTGTCACCAATGAACTTTACCCAAATATTAATATTACAGCTCTTTCTTGTTCTGCCAGAGAGAAGGCTTCTGTGAGCTTAAGAAGGAACATTGCTCAGCACTGTTTCCCCATCACACACTATAAGACAGATATAAATATTAACAAGAGAATAAAAGGGGAAATCCTCCTTCATTTTGGTCATGATTATGAATGATACATATCAGGGTATTTTCCTATAGTCACTGTGCTTATAACTGGAGTAAATTATCAACTTCTTTAAAAATGCAAATGACTCCATTACTTTTGACTCTGCAGTGATATTTATAAATTTAATTTTATAAAATTTTCCCTTTATCCATAGGCTTAATGTTTATTGCTTTAATTACATTCCAAGCAAATGTGGAGCCAACAGAAATTCACAGTGCTATACCTAAGGAAAAGGTAGAGAGGGTCAAATGTAAGGCCCATGGCATATGAATAACAAGGGTTGGAACTCAAAGCCAAATTAAATCTTACATCACAAGAAAAAGGTACAGGCCACTGATAGCACACACACACATAAACACACACACATGAGCATAATTCTGATTGTTGAAGAATAAAAAATAAAAGGCTCTAAAAATTTTACAACATTCTATCAATACCACATCAGGCAGCTCTGGTGTACAAAGCATACATATCCCTCTTAATAAATCACACAGAATATCAACACTTTAGAAATTTTCTGGATAAATCATTCTTGATTAAATTGCAAAAAAGTATTTGTCAAAGATTTAATTAAGACTTTGTGTTTAATAGACAGTATAATGCATACATTAATTATTAATTGCTAGTATGTTCCATTCTCCTGTTAAGAAACAACCCATGTGTATTATAGTATTTTTCACAAAACCCAAGATATGGAAGCAATCTAAGTGTCTGTCAGTGGATGAACAGATAAAGAACATGTGGTATACTTGTATATGCCCAATGGAATATTATTCAACCATTAGAAAAGAGGAAATCCTGCCATTTGTCACAACACAGATGAAACTTGAAGGCATTATCTTAAGGGAGATAAGTCAGACTGAGAAAGACAAGCACTGCAGGACATCACTTACATATATGGGATGTAAAAAAGCTGGACTTGCAGAAAGAGAGAGTAGAATGATCATGACCAGAGGCTAAGGGGTGGAGGAACTGGGAAGAGGTTGTTAAATGTACAAACTTATAACTAGAAGGTGAATACATCCTAGAAATTGAAAGCACAGCATAGTTATTATAGTCAACAATACTGACTTACAAACTTCAAAGTTGCTAAGAGACTAGAACTTAAATATTCTCCTCACAAAAAGTAAATAATTATGTAGAGTGAGAGAAGTGTTAGGAAACACTATGGGGGGTGGTAATCACACTGCAATATATGAATGTATCACATCAACATGTTTTATACCTTAAACTTACACAGTTACAAAAATATTATATTTCAATTAAAATCAATGAATAGACAAGAAAAATTTCTTAATCTTACCACCTCATCTCTCTGAACAAATGCATCCTTCAAGTGTAATGGCTACCATTACGCTAAATTGTATTTAACACAGGGATTCAAACATGACTATATGTCCAGAGAGCTAGTAATGAAGTGCATCAGTCTACCTATATTAGAGGCTTAGAGGCTCCCTCAAAGAGAACACATTCAAAGAAAATAAAAATATTAGCTTCAATTTTGGTCTTTGGACATGGACTAAGTTTCCGTATACAATGCAATGCCTTCCCACATATTCTTCCTCTGGTCTATCCTAGGGAAAAAAGAAAATAGGCTAAAAGAGAGCATTCATTTTGCCAACACTTAGGATCCATTCACGTAGTGTAGTACTTGTTCTTCCTTATAACAAAGAATATGGGGAGTTATGGTAGAACTCAGCAATGCTTTGTACCCCAGGGGCTTATGCACAACTGAAGTGCCTAATGGCAGGACATTATTTAGAAAATGGGAAAGTTTTTATTAGTTCATCACAGTGGTTCCTGATAGAAATGGGGTGATATTTGTCAGAGTTCATGGGGCTCAGAAGAGAAAGCAGTGATATATCATGAAATGAAGTGCCACGAGGCTTCAAGGAAGGACACAGATTCCAGAGACAATGGACACATCAACAGACAATACCAGGGAGGTAGGACTGAGCAAGTGAGAAAGAAACTGTAGGTGTCCCTAACAACTAGAAAAATTTATTTTCAGCACAAGTAATAAATCTTCTAAGAACTATAAAAAATAATTAGAGTCAGGGGGTACCGCAAGGCCAAGGACCTTCTAACACAAAGGGCTAATTGAAATGAGTGACCACTAATTGAGTGACCCTAAGTAAACCCATGTTTATCTGTAGTAACTACCTTATCCCAGGCAAATGGTAACAATTATTTAGTCCTTTGAAATATGGGATAGAGTGAAGAGAAAAGTCGATTTTATGGTATATTCACGTATGCCATCTAAAATCTTTTAGAACCTATAGAATTATATGAAATCCTCAAATTAATGAACTCAGTGATTTACTGTTTGTAACAATGTGTTTCCCATTCTATTTCCTTGTATCACCACTGTTAAAAAATTTTAGCTCTTTTAATAGATTGTCCTTTCTTACAAAATTAAGTATTTTCCATCATTTAGAAATCTACACAACTTTAAGAAGCAAGGGCACTCCTTTACTAGTCTGCCCCCTAGGCAGACTGACTTGCAATTTGAGAAAATGAAGAGATTAATGGACACTGTGAATCTCATCATTGCAGGAGAGAAAAAATTATTTTCCTTCTACACCTTCACCATTCACAACCTGTAGCAATTTCAATGGTGACTATCATCAACATTCTGAAGTATACCATTGTGTCTCTATATAATGAAATACACAATCCTATTTACTTAGTTATAACCAAAATATTCATAATTGAAATTGTCTGATCAAAGTATAGATTAAATATCAGATTAAACTCAAAACTCTTTAAATAAGGGTATATTGCTCACTAATGCCTAAATGTAATTTTAGAAACACATTTCTAAGATTTAGTCATGCAATTTTGAATACAGATTAAGAATTTTTAGAGAAGAAATTTTATAAAAATGAATTAGATACATGCATTACCTACATTATTATTTATTAAGTTTGATTATTTTAATAAGATGATGCACCTAAGATGAAACAAATTTATATTAGAATGATAATCCATCAAGAAAATTAAGTTTAAAAATGTAACATACTATCATTTAAGATACTTAAATGGTCTGCTTTTAATCTTTCAGTGGGTGTATATCATACATCATATCCTGACAGAATAATGTGATATTATGAAACAACTACAGAAGACTAGCAACCTAAGATAGCATTTGACTAGTGTGTTGATCTTTATAAAATGTTATTACTTGTTTGAAATTTTTTTCTAATGTTCAGTAGTTAGAATGAATTGTACTTGACATAAGGATATAATAACCAGGTTTGATTTTTAAGACCACTTTATAGAGGATCTAATTTACATATGACACCATTGAAAGTAATTTTTGAATTACATGGATGTACTTAGAAAATGCTGATTATGAAAATGTACTTGATGAGGGTTTTTCCATTTCTTCTTATCTGTGAAAATTCTTACTTATAAAAATATATGCAGATCAAGATCCAATATGGGAAAGTAGATAAATAGTGTACCTGATTCGTTCTGTGAACACATTAAAATTACAATGAAATTATTGTACAACCAACCTAGAAAAACATCTGAAGTCTAGCTAAACAGAAGTTTTATAACTAAGGATACAAAAAAAGAGGAGACCACAACAAGACTGGTGGGAGAGGTGGTAGAGAATCAGGAGGGATATCTCAGCCGCAGATATTAAAGGAGCAAAGGACCCCAGCGTCATACCAGGATACCCAACCCACAGCACTGGTACTGGGAAAAGGAAGCACCAACATTGAACTGTAAAAAACAGTGAGGACTCTGACTGTCTGGTTAAAACAGAAGGCTCTGGGGAACCCAGATGTCCTCTTGAAATGCCTGCATAGACTCAATCACTAACGGGAACTCACCTCGGCTCCAGCAGAGGGGTAGTGACTCAGGGAACATAGACGGCATATGCAGGGGCAGACTGAGTTATGTGGAAGTCACCATTTTTCTGGGGTTGGCCCTCTTCCCATGCAGTAGGCTGGTGGATACCATCTTTCTTGTATTGAGCCCACCTCCACATGGCCAAATATGAACTTGTTTGGTCTTGTGAGCTCTGTTCACTCCACCCTAATGACTCACTAGGATCCCAACCTACCCAACTCTGTTAACACCAGAGGCACTTTCTCCAGTGAGTAGCCAGCCCTGCTGGCATTGGAATGTTTCATAGAAAACTATTTAAGTGTGCAGGCCTCAGACAGGTGGAGACTGGGACTGGTGTGCTCTGAGACTTTTGCTCAGTAACTCCAGGCACAATATTGGCACCAAACCAGAATCTATAGGAGCACCCAGTGCAGGTGACCAGGAAGATCCTTCCAGGGCCTAAAAGGGCACCTATTACATAAGGCTTTCCAGCTATACTGGGAGACATAGCAGATCTACCTAATACATAGAAACAAATACAGACAGGTATTCAAAATGAGAAAACAAAGAAATACATCTCAAATAAAAACAGCGGAAAAATTCCAGAAAAAGAACTAAACAAGATGGAGGTAAGCAACCTATCAGATACAGAGCTCAAAGTGATGATTATAAGAATGTTCAAGGAACTTAGTAAAAACAGCAAGCATAAGGACATAGAGACCATTAAAAAATACCTATCAGAAATGAAGGATACGATAACTGAAATTCAGAATGCAATAGAAGGCATCACCAACAGACTAGAAAAGGCAGAGGATGAAATCAGGAAATTGAAAGACAAGGTAGTAGAAAACACCCAGTCAGAACAGCAAAGAGAAAAAACAATCCAAAAAAATGAGTACAGTTCTAGGGGCCTCTGAGACAACATCAATCATAACAACATTCTCATCTTAGGAGTACCAGAAGAAGAGAGAAAGCATGGAACTAAGAACCTATTTGAAGAAATAATGACTGAAACCTTACCTAACCTGGCAAAGGAAACAAACATTCAAGCCCCGGAAGCACAGAGAGTCCCAAACATGATAAACCCAAATAGGTCCACACCAAGACACATTATAGTTAAAATGGCAAAGGTTAAAGACAAAGAGAGAATACTAAAAACAGCAAGAGAAAAGCACCTAATTACTTATAAAGGAGTTCCCATAAGACTGTCAGTTGATTTGGCAACAGAAACTTTCTAGGCCAGAAGGAAGTGGGAGAAAATATTCAATGTGACAAAAAACTAGGACCTACAACCAAGACTGCTCTACCCATCAAGGATATCATTCAAAATGGAAGGACAAATAAAGAGCTTTTTAGAAAATAAAAAGCCAAAGGAGTTCATCACCACCAAACCAGTATTATAAGGAATGTTAGAGGGACTGCTTTAAGATGGGGGTGGAGAGAAAAAAATTATAAACAATAAAATGACAATAGGTACACATCAACAATTACCTTCTATTTAAATGGATTACAAGCTCCAATCAAAACACAGGAAGGGTATTGCACTGAGTGGAGTGTCAAACAGAGGAAGACAGGTGCAAGTTGACTTTGCTTATATGTGAGATCCAAAGAAGAAAATAGACAAGTGGGAAGGCATAGATTCATAGATATAGAGAACATTTGGCTTGTGGGAGGAGAGGTGGAGAGGAGGTGAAATAAGGGGAAGTGATTGAGAAGTTCAGTTTGGTGGTTACAAAATAATAGTTATGGGGATATATAGGGAATAATGGGAATATAGTCAATAATGTTGTAATAACTATGTGTGGCACCAGATGGATACTAGTTTTGTTGAGATGATGGGAGGAGGGTGGGAGGGGTGGGTGAAAAAGGGAAAGAAATCAAGAAGTACAAAATCATAGTCACAAAATAGTCACAGGGGTGTAAAGTGCAGCATAGGGCATGTAGTCAATAACATTGTAATAATTATATATGGTGTCAGATGGGAACCAGATGTATCAGAACAAGGATTTTGTAAGTTATATAAATGTCTCATCACTCTGTTGTATACTTGAAACCAATACAATATGTATGTCAAATGCAATTGAAAAATAAATATAAGTGGGAAAATATATATGCAGTTATAAGAGGTCAGTTCAGAGTACACCTAAGTATACTCCATGTTGGCATTTTTAAGACAAAAAAACATTGAAAATTACAAGTCACAAATTAATTTTAATTCTTTACTATGTTGTTCATGTTTTAAATGTATTTTGGTAACACTTAAGGAAAACAGCCTATAGAAAACTAAATGTGACTCAAAGAGATTTAATGTAGTCATCGACTTTCAAATCTACCACACTCATAAAAATCTAAATTCTAATTTGGGTTGGAGGTTTTCTAAAAACTGGTTAAAAATAATGTATGTTTTGGTAAATTTTGAATATTCTGCAATATCATAGGAAGCAAAAAAAAAATCTAAGGAAATAATATATAACCATATTAATTATTGCAAGCTTAAAAGAGTGTTCTGTTCTGTTTAATATGGTAACCTATGACTGATCAGTTATGTAGACAAGTAGAACTTAGACATGTAGAACAAATGTGATTTAAATTAGCAACAAAAATCACTAGCTCTAAACTATTTCAAAAGCACATTTAAATCCTGGAGTGGAAAAAAAGAAGTATTACAAGAAAACCATGAAGCCTTACTGGGGGATTTTTCTTTAATAGTGAAACAATGTTTTGCCCAGGAAAAAACTCTAGAGCATGAGAAGCCCTAGGAGAGATGTGTAACAGTCACTAAAGCTCCTTTTGACTAGAAAGTAGATTGCTCCAGGCTTCCTTAGTCAGCAGGAAAGTAGGAGAAGCAGAGCAATAACAAAAAAGTATGAAATAAATAAAAAGTCAGTTCTTAACTTCAAAGATGAACAATGATAGATATACTTTAATGTAGATTCACTATTACTCTGGTACCCTCCCTTCCCAAGAAAGCATAAAAATATGAAACCTATGTTGTCTTTTTAAAAGTTTTTATTTCTTTGCTGCTATACTGCCTAATGTGCAAAGCACCCGAGTAGAAAAAAATCACGAGAGAATGGCTGAGAAACTGGGGTTTGATGTGCTGGCTGAAAATATTGTCTGTAGTAATCAGTGACAAAATTTATTTTATAAATTATTTAAACAGAGGGCAAAAGGTATGCTTTATAGTGGACCTGATGAGGGAATGTAGAATGGGTTGATATGTATACATGCATTGAACGACTCTTCCAGAAATGCCAAATTATGGGTAGTGAAGCAGTGAGGCAGAAGATACAAGGATTCTTTAATATGTGTTTAAATATATATTCAAGAAATGAGAATAAACTTGATCATAATGTAATAATGCATGATGCTGAAATAGATAAATGTTATGCCTGCCTCTTCCTATGAACACATTAAAATTACAACTAAATTACACAACAATAAACCTGGAGTACCATCTAAAGTTTTGCTGAACAGAAGGCTGATAACAAAGAATATTAAAAAGAAGTCGTATGAAGACTGGTAGGAGGGGAGGATATGTGGCATATGTGGCCCCAAACTTGCATGTAGCAGATGAGAACTGGAAAAGATATTTCAGCTTCAGAGGTCCCCACAATGGAGAAGAGAGGCACTCCAGCCCCAAACCGGTTCCTCAGCCTGAACTGCTACTGCCGAAAAGAGGAGCCCCCACAACATTAGTCTGTGAAAAACCAAGAGGATTCTAACTGTCTGTGTGGGAGAGAAGGCTACAGCAATCCCAGACATCTTCTTAAAGGGCCTGCACACAGACTCACTGGCTTGCTCATAGGCATGCACCCTGGGCTCTGGTGTAAGGACAGTGACTTGGGAGGCATCAGAGACATACAGCAAGAGATTGAGTTGTGTGGCTTCAGAGCAAGGACTGAAGGGGTAGTCACTATTTTTTCTGTGAAGAATCCTCCTCCTCCTCCCATGCAGCCCACAGGCAGGTACCATCTTTCTTATGTTCAGTCTTCTCCAAAATAGCTAATCTGAATCTGCATTGGAATGGTCAACTCTGTTCACTTTATTCTAGTAACTCACTAAGAACCCAACCTATCTAACTTGCACTATTCCAGAGGCAACTTCTCAGAGAGCCACCTGCCCTGGTCCAAGTTATAATCTTTCTTGGACAACTCTTGGGGTTTTATGGGCCCCAGATAAACAGCAGCTGGCCTTGGTGTGCTCTAAGACATTTGCTGAGTATCTCCAGTGTTCAGCCCTGACACCAAACCAAAATCTCCATTAACCTGGTGAACACCATTCATCCCACCCTCATAACTCTGGGACACCCTGCCTCACCCAATTCATATACCGCCTAAGGCTGTATTAGCAGTTGAATCATATGGGAGCTGGCAGACAGCACCAGACTCAGAGTTCCCTGAGCTTTTTGTGGACTTATCAGGCCTGGTACATGTGGCATCCATACTTAGTTTGAGCATTACCTCTCCCATATGCCTCAAGGTCTAGCACAGAAAGCAACCAACCACAAACTACTTTGTAGTTCCTAGCAGGTAGTCCCGAGCCAGTCACAAGCAGTGGTGACTTGGGTCTGCACTGATGCCACTCTAAAGAGGTCCCCAAACCAAGATACCTGGAGATCAGGTTTGGACAACAAAAGAGCACCACCCAAGCCTGCTGTAGTGATTTCTTCTCTGTAGGGTAAACCTCTCACACAGTAGCATGTAAGCTATAGACGTAGCCAAACCTCACATCCAGACAACCTAAAAGTCAATCCTAACTACTGAAGTGCCACTAGCAATTAAGGCCCAACTCTAACAGGAGGGCACACACAGACCACACAAGGGACACTCCTGGAGCACCCAAAGCAGGTGACCAGAGAGACTAGGAAGTGTCCCTTTGAGTATCTACTACATGGAGCCACTTAGCCAAAACTGAGACCTGTGGAAGATTTATCTAATAATAGAAAAAAACACAAAGAGGCTGCTGAAGTGAGAAGACAAAGAAATACATCCCAAATGAAGGGACAGAAGAAAATTACAGAAAAAAAATTAAATAAAATTGAGGCAAACAATCTACCAGACACAGAGTTCAAATAAATGGATTTAAGGAAGCTCAAAGAACTTAATGAAAACTTCAACAAAGAAACAGCAAGCAAAAAAAAAGAAAAAAAAAAAGAAGAAACAGCAAGCATAAAAAAGTATATAAAAAATTAAAAGGCACCAGTCAGTAATAAAATATACAATAACTAAAATGAAGAATTCACTAGAAGGAATCATCATCAGACTAGAGGAAGCAGAAGATCAAATTAGCAATTTGGAAGACAAGGTAGCAGGTAGCAGAAAATACCCAACTGAAACAGCAAAAAGAATAAAAAAAAGAAAAGAATGATGGTATTTTAAAAGACTTCTGAGACAACATCAAGCTTAACAACAATTGCATTATAGAGGTACAAGAAAGATAAGATAGAAAGCAAGGAATTGAGAACATATTTGAAGAAATAATGACTGAAAACTTTGCAAACATGACAAAGGACTTAGACACAAATTTAGGAAGCACACCGGATGATCCCAAGCAGGCTCACACCAAGACATTATAATTATAATGCCAAAAATTGAGACAAAGAGAGAAACCTAAAAGCAACAAGAAAAAAAGCAACTAATTATTCATAAGGAAGCTCCCATAAGGTTGTCAGCTGATTTCACAACACAAATTTTGCAGGCCAAAAGGGAATGGCAGGAAATATTCAAATTGATGAAAAGGGAGGACCTACAACCAAGATTGCTCTTTTTAACAAGGCTATCATTTAAAATTTGAAAAGAGATAAAGAGCTTCCCAGTTAAGAAAAAGCTAAAGTTTATCATCACAAAACCAGTATTACAAAAAAATGTTAGCAGGAGCTCTTTAAGAAGTGGGAGAGAAAAGGAATATAAATATTAATAAGGAAATTTCATTAACTATGTATCTATCAGTAATCATTTTAAATATACATGGATTAAATGCTCCACTTAAAAGACATAAGGTAGCTGAATGAATAAGGAAACAAGACCCATACACATGCTGTTTACAAGAGACACATTTCAGAATGAAAGAAATGCACAGAATAAAAATAAAGGGATAGTAAAAGATGCTTTATGCAAATGGAAAGAAACAAATAACCCAAAAACTGGTTTAGTATTACTTATACTACACAAAACAAACTTTAAAATAGGTGATAAAAGAAAAAAAGGAATGTTACATAACAATTAAAGGATCAATCCAAGAAGAGGATATAACCCTTGTAGACATTTATGCACCCAATACAGAAACACCAAAATACATAAAACAAATATTAACTGACATAAAAGGAGAGACAGACGGTAGTACAATCATAGAATAGTACTTTAACATCCAACTGACATCAATGGATAAATCATCCAGACAGAAAATCAACAAGAAAACAGCAGCCTTAAGTGACATATTAGAGTAGATGGATTTAATTGATATTTTGTAACATTTCACCCCAAAGCACTACATGAAACATTTTTTAAAACAGACCACATGTTAGGCCACAATACAAGTGTCAATAAATATAACAAAGTTGGAATCATATCAAGTGTCTTCTTTAACACAATGGTATGAAATTAGAAATCAATTACTAAAACAAAACAAAACAAAACAAAGCAACTGAAACACAAACAAACACAAGAAGGCTATATAACATTACTAAATAAATAATGTGTCAAAAATAAGAAAAAAACCAAAAGATACACTGAGACAAATAAAAATGTAAGCATAATAACTGATCTATGTGGCACAGTGAAAGGAGTTCTAAGAAGAAATTTCAGAGCAATACAGGCCTACTTCAAGAAACAAAACAAATCTCAAATAAACAATCTAAACTTACACTTAAAGGAAGTAGAAAAAGAACAGTAAACAAAGCCCAAAGTGATTGAAAAGAAGGAAACAAGAAATATCAAGCAGAAATGAACAAAACAGAGTCTAAAAGAAAAAGAAAGATTAATGAAAACAACGGGTTTTTTGAAAAAATAAACAAAATTGATAAATGTTTAATGAGGCTCATAAAAGAAAGGAGATAAAAAAAGAGACAGGAGTCAAATAAAATCAGAAACGAAAGAGGAGAAGTGACAACTGACACCATAGATACAAAGAATGATAAAAAAATATAAACAATTACATGCCAACAACTTGGACAATCTGGAAAAAAATTGATAAAGTCCTAGAAACTTAACAATTTTCCAACACTAAATTAAAAAGAAACAAAAAATTTCACTGGCCAATTACTACTAAAAAAATTAAATCAGTAATCAAAATACTCCCAATAAAGAAAATTCTTGGACTTCATAGGTAAATTTTACCAAACATTCAAAGAAAAAGTAACACTGATCCTTTTCAAACTATATTTGTTTTTTAAAGGAAGGAAAGCTCTCAAGCTCATTTTATGAGGCCATTATACTGATTTCAAAACAAAAGCCATTGCATTAAAAAAAAATTAGAGTTTGATATTCCTGGTGAACACAGACATAAAAATCCTCAACAAAATATTAGCAAACCAAATTCAGCAATACATTACAAAGATCATACACCATGATTAAGTGGGGAGTAAAGCATGAGACACAAGTTTGGTTCAATATTCACAAATCAATTCATGTGGTACCGCAAAAACAAAATAAATGATAAAAATCATATGATCATGTTGATAGATGCAGACAAAATATTTGACAAATCCAGCATTCATTTAGGATAAAAACTTTTAGCAAGGTGGGAATACAGGAAAAATACCTAAACATAATAAAGACCATATGCAATAAAGTCAACAGGGAAACAATAAGAATTCTTAAGACCAGGATCAAGACAAGGATTTTCACTTTCACCACTTTTATTCAAAATAATATTAAAAGTCCTAACTATAGCAATCAGACAAGAAAAAAACAAAGGTCTCCAAATGGAAAAGGAAGAAGTAGAAGTGAAGCAGTTATTATTTGCAGATGACATGATACTATATAGAGAGTAACCTAAAGATTTCTTCCAAAGTAATTAGAATTGATAAATAAAGTAGCAGGATAGAAAATTAATATCAAAAATTGATTACATTTTATATACCTAAGTGAGCTGTCAGAATGAGAAATTAAGAGAATCCCATTTTAAACTTAATCAAGCAAATAAAAGAGCTATACTCAGAAAACTAGAAGACACTAGAAAAAGGAATTAAAGAAGATACAAATAAATGGAAAAATATGTCATGCTCATGGATAGGAAGAATTAACATCATTAAAATGTCCATATACCCTAAGGAATTTATAGATTTAATGCAATCTTTATCAAAATACCAAAGGCATTTTTCACAGAACTAGAACTAGTAATCTTAAAATTTATATAAAACCACAAAGGAAAACAAATAGCCATGGCAATCTTGAGAAAGAACAAAGTTGGAGGTATTATGCTACCTGATACCCATCTATACTACAAAGCTATAGTAATGAAAACATCATGGTATGGCATAAAAACAGACACATAGATCAATGGATAAAAATAGATGTTCCAGAAATAATCCCATGCCTATATAACCATTAAATCTATGACAAAGGAAGCAAGAGGTAAACAAAGTTTATTCAGTAAATGGTGTTTAGTAAACTCGACAGATACATGTAAAGTAAATTAAACTGGCACACCTTCTTATACCATATACACCAGCGCTTCTCAACTTGTGGGTCGTGACCCCTTTGGGGGTCGAACAACCCTTTCACAGGGGTCACCTAAGACCATCAGAAAACACATATTTCCAATGGTGTTAGGAACCGAGACACCGCTCCTCTATCCGTCGCCAGGCAGGTCCGCCCACATGCAGATACGCCCACATACAGGTACCCAGCGTGATGACATCATCGCACCAACCCCATCACACACACCCTGTACAAATACAGGTGTAAGTGACAGGGTTGGTACCATAATGTACTTATGCAGACCAGTCACACATGTGTAGAGAGCAGCTACTGTGTAGAAAGCAGCTGCTGTGTTGAAAGCAGCTACTCTGTTAAAAGCAGCTACACCATGCTTCAAGACAAAATTTCATTTATTTGTAATTAGAAATAAATATTTCACAACATATAATTACATATTGTTTTTGTGATTAATCACTCTGCTTTAATTATGTTCAATTTGTAACAATGAAAATACATCCTGCGTATCAGATATTTACATTACAATTCATAACAGTAGCAAAGTTACGGTTATGAAGTAGCAATGAAAATAATTTTATGGTTGGGGGTCACTACAACACGAAGAACTACATTAAAGGGTTGTGGCATTAGGAAGGTGGAAAACCACTGAATTATACATGAATATACTCAAAATGAATTAATGATTTAACTATAACTCCCAAACCATAAAACTCTGAGAAAACACATAGGCAGTAAATTCACTGAAATTGCTCTTAGCAGTATTTTTTCTGATCTTTTTCAATGGGCAAGAAAAATAAAAGAAAAATAAATAAACAAATGGGTCTATATTGAACTAAAAAGTTTTGGGGAGGCAAAGAAAACCATCAACAAAACAAAAAAACAGCAAGTGAATGGGAGAAGATATTTCCCAATGATACATCTGATAAGGAGTTAACATAAAAAATTTATAAGAAAATCATACAACTCAACACCAAATCAACAAACAATCCAATTAATAAAGGGGCAGAGAACCTGAATAGACAATTCTCTAAAGAGAACATGCACAGGATCCACAGACATAAAAAGATGCTCAACTTCACTAATCATCACAGAAATGCAAATTAAAAACACAATGATGTATCACTTCACAACTGTCAGAATGACTATCATCAATAGATCAACTAACAAAAAGTGTTGATGAGGATGAATGTACAGCAAGCTTGTCCAACAGGTAGCCCAGGGCTGCATGTGACCCAGGATGGCTTTGAATGTAGCCCAGCACAAATCTGTAAACTTTCTTAAAACATTAACAAAAATTATGCATGGACCTTTTGGTTAGCTCAGCAGCCATCATTATTGTTAGAGTATTTTATGTGTGGCCAAATGCAATTCTTCTTCTTCTAATGTGGTACATGAAAGCCAACAGATTGGTCACCCCTGAGTAGAGAAAAGGGAACCGTCATTTACTATTGTTGGGAATGAAAATTGATACAGCCACTATGGAATTGGTTTGGAGCTTTCTCAAAAAATTTGAAGTAGAACTATCTTATAACCCAGCAATTGCATTTCTGGGTATTTATCCAAAGAAATTCAGAACACTAATTTGCAGCATTATTTACAATAGCCAAGGTATTGTAAAAGCAACCCACGTACTCATTCACAGGCAAATGGATAAAAAAGATGTGGTTCGTATACACAAAAGAATAATACTCGGCCATTAAAAATAATAAAATCTTGGAGGTTCCTTGGTGGTGCAGTGGCTAGGCTTTGGTGCTATCAATGCCGTGGCCTGAATTGGATTCCTAGCCAAGGAACCACCAAAATAAATAAATACATAAATAAATAAAATAAAATCTTACCATTTCTGACAGAATTGATGAAACAAGAAGCACATACCATATGATCAACTTATATAAGGTTTAACAACTAAGTTCGCAAACTTGTCACCACGTGCTTACACTGGCAGCACAGTACAAACAAGTCGGTAAGGTGTCATAACCTTGGTATATCTGTGTTTCACACCTGTGTTTGTGTTGATGTGTAGAGGTGTCTTGCTGAGTGGTGTTTATTATTGTTGTAGTGTGATTTTGTGCACCATCGCAAAAATATTGGAGCTTGAGTTAGAGCAACGAACAAACTTTAAATTTCTTGATAAACTTGACAAGAGTGGAAGTGAAATCAGAGACATGTTAGTCCAAGTCTATGGGGATAATGCCATGAAGAAAAGAGCAGTGTATAAATGGGTTAAACATTTTCTTTTAGGGGAGAGAAAGTGTCAGTGATGAAAATAAGTCACAGTGGCCAGTAATGAGCACAACTGATGAAAACATTGCAAAAATTTATTGAATTGTATATTAAAATCATCAGCTGACTGTGAGATGCCTAGCAGACCAAGTACACATCAATAGAGAAACAGGAAAATCTTAATTGAAAATCTTGGCATTAGAAAGGTGCGTGTAAAAATGGTCCCAAAGGAGCTCACCATAACAAAAGCCAAGGGGAATCGAAGTTTGCCAAGACCTTTTGGAGAGGCAGGACAGTGTTTCGGGCCATGCTCTCACTGGTGGTAAAACCTGGGTGTACCAATACAACTAGACACACAACATCGACGTGCACAATGGAAGTCAGTCAATTCTCCACAACTAAAAAGTTCTGTCAGTCCAAATCAAGAGCAGAACAATGTTACTAACCTTTTCTTCACATCGGAGAGGCTGTTCATTATGATTTTGTACCAATTGAACAAACAATCAACCATGTTTACTATTTGGAAGTGCTGAAAATGTGTGAAAACATTAGACAAAAATGATCTGAACTTTTTGCCAACAACTCATGGCTCTTGCATCACAACAATGCACCAGCTCACAGGACACCGTCTGTGAGGGAGTTTGTAGCCAGTACACAAATAACTGTATTGGAACACCCTTCCTACTCACCTGATCTAGCCCCCAATGGCTCTTTTCTTTACCCAAAGATGAAGGAAATATTAAAAGGGAGACATTTTAATAATATTAGGACGTCATGGATAATAGGATAACAATGTTGAAGGCCATTTCAGAAAAAGAGCTCCAAAATTTCTTTGAAGGGTGGACTAGGCACTGGCATCAGTGCATAGTTTCCCAAGGGGAGTACTTCCAAGGTGACTGTAATGATATTCAGCCATGAGGTATGTAAAATATATTTTGAGGTATGTCATATATATATAAATAATATTAATAGCATAATCCACGCTCTTAGTTTTAAAACCATTTACATAGCAAAGAAATTCTTAGAAGTTTTTCTTTATACATTCCAGTGTTTATTTCTTTTTATTTTTCCATAGATTGACTGAAATGTTTACACTAAAATTTGCCTTTAACCCAAGCATATTTTGTTTATTTTTGGATTTTAAAGAGTGAACAGCCTTTGTTGAGGTCAACATGAATGATTGGCACCTAATCTTAAGTCCCTTCAGTATCCAAGTGTTACTTTTCTGCAGTCTTGCTTAGGAAAAAACAAAAGAACCTCAGGATGGAAACACATGTAACTAGTACTGTCTAACAGTGGCTACTAGCCACATGAGCAATTCAGTTGTGGTTGGTCCAAATTGAAATTCTGAAAACAGTATAAAATGAAGAATGGAAAATAATCTCGTAACTTTGAGATTATTTTATTTTTATTGTTATATTTCAATAGATTGAGTGAAATACGATATGTTAATAAAGTAAATAAGCCTGTCTCTTTTTCATTTTAAATTGTGACTTCTAGAAAATTAAAATTATTTGTTTGTGGCTCAACTTCTATTTTAATTGGATAACCCTGTATTTGACGGATTAATCTATGCGATACTTTAAATATTCTTTCAATATTAGGTTTCTCTTGGTTCACTGTTAAGATTTTTTCAAAACTGAGGACTAATTACTGTTACTGCAAGAGACATACTACTTTGCTTCATATTATTTCTCAATTATTTTATTTTTTTAAATCTGTTTCTTTTCCCCCATTAACGATTTCATCTTTTCTGATACTCTCCAGAACTGTCTTCATATCTATGTGTTGTAGTCTTAAAATACAAAGTGACAGTGCAGGTGTAACATGAGGTGTGATAAAAAAAATATGGTGAATGTTTAAGTAAAAAACTTTATTCCAGTAAAAGATGCATTGCCATTAAACTCCCTCAAAATACTCCCCCTAGCTTCAAATACACTTATCCCATCATTCTTGCCACCTTTTGAGACAGTTCTGGAAGTCCTCTTTCGTGTATGTTTTTAATTGCACTGTTGTAGCTGCCTTGATGTCCTGAATGGATTCAAAATGTTCCCTTTAATGGTCATTTTGACTTTGGGAAAGAGCCAGAAGTCACACAGTGCCAGATCCAGTGAACAAGGTGGGTGACGACACACTGTGTTCATAAGGGCTTATTAGTGTTTAATAAACACTGTGCATAGAAAAAGGCCTGAGAAATGGGCAAACGGTTTTTATCCTTGATCATGACAACACTCTGTGTCACACATTGCTTCTGGTATTGCAATTTCTGTCAAATAAAACATTACGGTGTGTCCTTATCTGCCTTATTTAATGGATCTGGCACAGTGCGACTTCTGGCTCTTCCCCAAAGTCAAAATGACCATGAAAGGTAAAGGTTCGAATTGATTCAGGACATCGAGGCAGACAGGACAGCACAAGTGAAGACACTCATGAAAGAGGACATCCAGAACTGCTTCAGAGAGTGGCAAGAATGATGGGATAAGTGTGTTTGAAAGGAGGAGGAGTAGCTTGAGAGGGATTAGTGGCAATGTGTCTATTACTGAAATAAAAAATTGTTGTTTTTAAACCTTCACCATATTTTTATCACACCTCAGTATGTATCAAAAGTGGACCTCAATGCATATTCAGTTACTTAGCAATGAATTCCCTATCCAACACCATGTTAATTCTCTCTTCTGCTTCTCGAATGTTTTTAGTATGCCTATGAGCAGCACATAGCAATCACCTGGGAAGATTTAAAGTACAATCGTTCCTGGGTAGAGTTTCGGGGTGGGCATGTGATTGGAAGGGGGGGTTAAAAATGGCACATTATCACAGTGGGAATGGTCTAGACTTGTTTTTTTTGTTAGTTTGTTTTGATAAATCACAAGGGTGTAGAAGGAAAAAAGTTTTCTTATTTCTACATAGAATGCTTTAAAAAATGTGGCTGCCTCAAAACGTATTTTAATGGTTTAAAATAATGTGAAAATTTGTAGCACAGCCAAATAGAAAAAAAAAAGAAACATTAAGACGGGATACTAAATATTGCTATTAAACATTTTCAAGAATGGGGTTCTAGCCCAGAAGAGCTAGAAAAATATATACATATATATGTTAAATATTTTTATGTATATTATTTTCTCCAGCAGGCAAAATTTCTTTTATATTTTAATGTGAGATGTCCAAAGAAAAGGAAAGCACTCAGAGAATGAATTCCATGCTTCTCTCATCCCTCTGCTCTCAACTCCCACACCCAGATCAAGTCTTTACAGAAAAGAGGACTAGGCATTGGCTGTCTGGTGTAGTGTATTAAATTATATTTATTTTTAAATAAAACATACATTCATTTCCCCTGATGAAATATCAAAACACAAAAGGATAAAAAATATGAAAACTAGATCGAATCTGCATCTTATCAGAGCATATCCAAAGTCAGATTTTCATTAACATTTTATATCTGGTATATTTGTTTGTTTGTTTTAAAAAGCTTTAATTTGCATTTGAGGACACTAAATATTTGTACCCAGGTTTCTCAGAATTACAAAAGTACAATATGTTGCAAACCAGTAGAGAGATGATGTTTCAATACAGGAAGAAAAAAAAGTTTTGTGGCCTGTGCACTAAAAATATAAAGATAAAATTGGAATTCTAGAGGAGTTTCTTGAGGAAATAAACAGAAAGGTCAAAATTTTCTGATGACAGCAGAAAAAGGTAATCCTTTTTGTAAGATCTAAAAGTTGATCCCTGCGTCCATGAATCTCAGTTAACAAAAAGGTCAATGAGAAGTTTACTGACTGTCTCAAGGGTTGCAGCTACATGATGCCAGACATTCACATGATCTAAATGTTTATACAGTTGGTATAAAATAAAAAAGTTAGATTAATTATAGATTTTTTCTTTCCATCTGCATATGTTTGGCATCACATTAACAAATATTAATAGTTATATCATACGTAAGCCTACTCATGTAAGGAAATACAATTATTTTAACTTCAACAACACAAAGTTAAGTAAGGTTTGTAAATATTAACTATTAATCTTATAAGATCACCAATACACAGATATCACAGAGTTGGGAAGAGTAGTTTTCTTTCCCCCAAATGCAGTTAATTTGGGACTTTTACCACAAAGAGTTCTTTTTATATATAAATCAAAAGTAGAAGATAGTCTTCTTGGTCTTGAAGACATTACTCTGGTCCAAAGCTGTTTAATTTGGAATATACATTTTTTTTAGATAAATAATCTCTATATTTCTCTGGGTAATTGAGAAGTTTCACATATTATTATGAACATTCGTTGAGTACACGTATCTTGTTACATAGAATTATTCAATATTCAAGATTATAGCTGAGGCTTACATAGTCAGAATTAAGTTATCTTATGAGGGCCTGGTCTACATTATTAAATAAAACAGACATTCTGATTTGACATAAAAGTCTTTTTTATAAAGAAAGATAGCACTGCATTACAGTACATCTATATGTCCATTAAGAGATGAACCTGACATCATTATTCTCTCTATTGGCTATTTCATGATTAGGAAGTATTTTACTTGGTACTTTCAACTGTCATTAAAAGTGTGCTCCCATGGCATTTTTATCCTCAAGTAGTTATTACCAGACATATTTAGTAAGCATGGGGGATGTACAAGACAACTAAGAAAACTAGTAAATAGATGAAAATCTGTTGTTGACTTTAAATGATGACATAATATAGAACTCTAGACTATATGAAACATGTCTTAAAGCAGAAAAATTTATGTGTACTTACATTTAATTACCATTCATCAAAACTGTACTTAGCAACATTGAAACAATCTGCTGATTGATTTCCTGGAGGTTGTCAATATTCTAAAGAAATCTCATGAAAAAAAAGAAATCTCATGATGTAGAATCTTGGACTTCAAAAATGTAGTTTTCCACGAATAAATTTTTTTTATGTTAAAAAATAAATTTTAGCGAATTTTGCATTAAACTCTCTCCTCCAAAAATTAAAGGTCAATCTTGATTCTCCAGAATATTTTCTCATTTTTCTGTGATATATTTTGCAGCAAAACAAAAAGTAATTTGATTTTTTTAAAACTTAATACAATGCTTCATTCCTCACATCCAAGTCATTTAAATTCTTTCCTCAGTGCCTGTTTTCCACCAGATTGTGTCCAAGGCAGCAGTTTAGTCCAAAAGTTCATTATCAACTGAACTTTTGACTCACATAAATGGTTTGCAATAAACTATAATTAAATGTATCAGAGGATTAGACCTGGGCAGAAGAATTTCTACTTCAATTATTAGAAAATAATATTTTAGGTCTCAAGGTTGAACAGTATCATCTCCACCCTTTAACTAGAAAAAACTTTTTTGTCTTAATTAGGGTACATTTATTTATTTTTAGGCTTCCAGACTGTCCTGAAAACAAGCTTTGGGTTTGAATGTTTAATTTCTGAAAGAAACAGAGTGAAATAGAGCAACATGAGTTGTTTTTGCCCACAAATCTTTTCTATTTGTACTATGTTTACATCATATACTGAAAAATGTTCCTTTTTCTGCATTGTAATGCTGATGTGCCAAATTGAATTTCTCTTTCCTTCCACATCTCTATTGACTAGAACAGAAAGTTTCTTTGGATTTTCCCATAACTATTGTTTATCAGTGTGTTTTAGTCCTGTGAACTGGTTCAGTATTTTTTTTCCCAACACATATTTAATTAATATTTAAATGGAATAGGATAAAAACTTATATCTAGTAGTTTTATATAAATAATAGCTGTCATGTTTTGTTTATATAAGTTTATATAAATTTTTGCTTGAATTGAAAACTTTAATAATTATACTTTTTATTCTCCCTAATAATCTGTTAATATTAAACACAGTCACCATAGATCTGTTTATTTTATGTGAGCTAACTCTAAGATGTTATTTATATAAGTACCTTTTCAAACTCATTCTTCAATTGGTAATATATGCAACATTAGATATGATTATTTCAATTAAATATTAAAATTGACAATGACTAGAAGTGAAGTTATTCAGAAAATTTTATTGGTTTTGTTTTGGTTTGGTTTTGGTTTTGTTTAATTAGGGAATGATAGTGTCATAAATTAATAGTGGACTTTTATATGCATTAATAATAAAACAGAAAAGATAACAAAAATTTTTTGTTAGCCTGTTAGCATTTTTGATATTCCCAATATTTGCCTTCAACTGTAGCGACTTCTGTGCTCCCCAACCCAAAAGCACTGTTTCCATTTGCTCCAGATTCTTAGCATGGTGAATCAGTATTTCCAAAGCATGAATGAAGAGAACCAGGAGCAGATTAACCTGGGGTGCTTGTTGCAGAACGCATGGATATAGGACTAGCCTGATCAAACAGCAGCTCTGTTATATCCATAGGTTATGCACGTTAACTTTTGAAATATTAGTTTTATTTACCTTTGTAACTCACCTCCTTAAAATCCACAATTGTGTCACACATTATTTTCCAAATCCCTTCTATTCCATAACCACCATCTAATATTTATTCTAAATACAGCCGCAGTATTATCACAACAACTCACTGTCTAAAAATCTCCTTTTTGTTTTGCCTTTAAAGTTAATCCAGACTTTACAACATTGTGTATAATCTGAGGTCTCCTTACTGCTTCAACGTTACCGTCATAATTCTCCTCCTTGAAATCTGCAGTTTATGGGGCTTTATTTTGTTTTATGTGAATTACATGCCTTTTGTTAAACCAGGGCTTCACACAATTTTTTCTGTCTTTATGGCACATTTTTTCTGCTTCTTTGCTAAACATTTACTCACTCTCTCTCAATTTAAAATTTGTTACATTCCTGAATGTCCCCAGAAAAAATTCAAAGGTACCTTATCCCTAATACATAAATCATAGCACTACACTTCTGTCATAGTAATCATCGACTACACTGGTGCTGACACAGGGCAGGATTTTTATCTTTTCATGATAAACTAGATGACCAGGTAAAAACACATCCCTACAAGCAAATGTATCTTCTCATGAACTGTTATATTTTTATGATGATTGCATTATAAATTTCAGTTACAAAACATACCATTAGCAAATAAAAGGGGGACACAAAAGAGTTGCCTAAAATTACTAAGTTGTTGATGAAAGGAAAATCAAATATCATATTTAGAAAACATTTGTTTCCATAAAATAATTGTTGCAAGCACAAGTTCAAAATCATTGCTGTCACAAACATTACCATTATTACCATTAAAATATAATTCTATTGAATGAAAAATCCTGCATATCAAAGATCTCCACTCAGCCCTATATCCACTGTACTTGATCTGCTTGATGGTGAATGTCCTTTTAAATTGAGACTGGCTTTTCAAAAAGTGGTTTTGTTGACTTTCCTTGGGAGAGGAGATGATTAAGGGAGGAAAGAAATGAGTCCTTTCCTGCAGGACAGCTGGGCTGACAGGTAAAAGATTGAAGGTAAGGTAATTAGCAAAACTAGATAGGGGAAGAGGTTCTGCTAGGGCAGTTCCTGAGATGAATCTGTAAGTGATATCCCCATTTGTACACTGGTGTAATAGGTTTTCATTTAAAATGAAATTAAAATATAATGAAGCAAATGTGATGACTGCCAAGTTTGTTAAAATAGATTCCTACATTTACTCACACTCCTCAACTGAGCTGAAACAATGTAGAAAAGTGAGAAGACTGGAGTGTACCCTTGCAGGCTTCATAATTGGGGAAGAAAATAAACAAATATGCATATATATTGTAAAACTGTTTCAGAAATATGTGCCCTCTACAGACTTACCCAATCGTACGTGTATAATAAGTACCTAAGGAGTAATTTTTAATGAGTTCAAGACAATGAACTAAGGCCTGTATTCAGGTTGTAATATTGTTCTGCCAAGGCAATAAATTATTTACTTTCTAATGGCCAATCATTAATGTACATTTATATGTACACATATATACTCACATATTCATAAATATATACACACATAACCACATAGTACATATACAAAGCAGACGTGAGGAGTTGTAGAAATCAACATTGCTATAGTTTATTGCTGGGAAAATATAAAACAAAACATAAACAATAACAATAAAACACTTGAAAGCCATTTTCTTTCTGAATATGGGTCAGTAGTTTCATTGAGTTTTCTTTAAAATAATGTAACTTTCCATAATAGCTGGAAAAATATTAAAAATGCCAAATTATTCAAATATTGACCAATTTTATTATAAAATTTATATTTTGCATGCAATCACTGGCTTTTCTTTTAGGAAATCATTTTATGTGACTTTATATAAAGTTCTAACTTTCAGAACTTCATACTTTTGCTCAAAGATATATTTAAATGATAAGACTATCCTTAGTGGTATGAGGTGAGCAGACATAACTACTTTATCAAATGTGTTATTCTGAATATATTATAGCAACTTGTTCATCATTAAGAAAAGAATGTGAGTGTCTCTAAAAGTAGATTAACATCCAATAAAAGATTAAACATTACTATGTGCTAGGTTTTAAAGGGACATTTATGTGAATTCTTGGCTTAATAGAAAACAATGTCGTGACATTTATTTCTTCTGAATTTGTTTGAGATAGATTTATCCTTCCTTTGTGGTTTATCAATGAATATGGAAATGAATATGGAAACTAATACTTGATGGATGGGTATTGGCCCCTTTACTAAGTACAAGTGGTTTTCAAAGCAATTAAAAATATTTTAAATAGAAAGCCAAAACAGATGAGTTCTACTCCTCTATGTTCTTGTCAAAGTCCTGAGACATGCATACAAATAAAAATTTGGTCCCAGCAATCATTCCAAAAGCACATTGATAGAGGTTCAGGATATTGAGGGGAAATAGTCTCAAGCAGGGCTTCTCTTGAAGAGTGTGTCCCCTGGTGTATTCCAATGATTTGGAGCTCAGTGTCACATTCCTAGGCTAACTGGGATGAGTCATCATATTTGTTTAATAGGTTGACAAAGAAAGTATGTGACATTTTCTTTTGTTTTTATTAAATTTGTTGGGGTGACATTGGTTGGTAAAATTTTATAGGTTTCAACTGCACAATTCTATAATGAATCATCTACGTGTTACATTGTGTTTATCAGCCAGAGTCAGTTCTCCTTCCATCACCTTATAGTTGATCCCCCCAACCTCACCCACCCTCCTTCCACCTTATTCTTTGGGAACCACTAACCTATTGTCTGTGTCCATGAGTTTCTGTTTGTTTGTCTTGTCCCTTTGTTGCTTCCAGTTTTATATCCCACTTATGAGTGAAGTCATATGGTTCTTGACTTTACCTGATTTATTTCACTTAGCATTGTAATCTCAAGATCCATCCGTGTTGTCACAAAGGACAGTATTTCATTTTATAGCTGAGCAATATTCCATTGTGTATATGTATCACATTTTTTTAATTCAATCATCTATTGAAGAACATTTTGGCTTTTTCCATGTCTTGACCAATGTGAACAATGCTGCAGTAAGCATTGGGGTACATATATCTTTGCAGCCAAAATTTTTCTAATGTTTTTAGGTAGATACCCAGAAGAGAAATTGCTGAGTCATATATAGTAACTCTATTCTTAATTTTTTAATGAATCTCCATACTGTTGTCCATTGTAGCCATACTAATTTATATTTCCACCAGTAGTGTATGAGGGTTCATTCACATCAACAGCCTTTCCAACACTTGTTATTACTTGTCTTATTGATGATCGCCACTGTGACCAGAGTGAGGTGATATCTCATCAGGGTATTGATTTGCGTTTCCCAAATTGCTAGTGAAGCTGAGCATTTTTTTTTTCTTTATATGCTAGCTGTTTGTATGTCTTAGGAGAAGTATCTGTTCAGGTCCTTTGCCCATTTTTAAACTGAGTTGTTTGTTTTTTTATGTTAAGGAATTAAAGAAGAGATAAAAATACATAGAAACAAATGAGAATAAAAATGTATCCTATCAAAATTATTGGGATGTAGTAAGCAGTATTAAGAGAGAAATTTATATCCTTATAGGCTTATCTCAAGAAACAAGAAAGATCCCAAATAAACAACTTAACATTACATCTTAAAGATCTAGGGAAAAAAAGAACAAATGAAACCCAAAGTCAGTAGAAGGAAGAAAATAATAAAAATTAGAGCAGAACTAAATAGAATAGAGAACAACAACAACAAAACAATAGTAAAACTTAAAGCAACTAAGAGCTGGTTCTTTGAAAAGATTAATCAAATTGACAAACCCCTGGCCTAGATTTACTAAGGTAAAAAAAGACACAAATAATCAAAATTAAAAAATGAAAGAGGAGTAACTATGATGAACACCACAGACATTTTCTTATTCTTTTACTTTGTAAACATCTCGACTTCTGATTTAACTGTATGATTAAGTGCATGCTTAATAATACAAGGTCAGACAATTAAGTTCAAATCTCATCCTACAAAAAGTGCTACACACCTCATTACTGACTATCACTATGGTCACCTATGAAGGACTCCCCTTGGGAGTCCTTGTTTGTACAGTGCTGCCCATGTAAGTGCATGGTGGCAAGTTCACAAACTTAATTGTCAGAGTTTGGGTACAATGACAGATCTGATGGCCATTCCAGAAAAACAGTCCCAAAATTGCTTCAAAGGTGACTGTAGTGATATTCAGCAATGTGGTATGTAGCACTTTTTCAAGAATCAGTTTGTGAAATTAATTGTCTGACCTTTATAAATGTACCTTAAACAGATATTTATGAAGCACATTACTAGGGTTATGGGGAATTAATAGTCCTCACTTAGAAGAGCTTATGCAGGTGTTACAGGTTAAAAGAAGGAATATCATAGAAAGAGGAAAGTGCTACAAAAGAAAACTAAAAATCTTGACAAAAATACTAATTAATTACAATCTGTCTAGGGATAACCCTATGCCAAATATTTTATATCTTTATAAAGGTATTTCTATATCTATACATATAAAATATTATACCTATGTCTATCTATATACAGCAAAAGTGGTACTATAGACATGCATATGTTCATTTTATTGGTCTTAAAATATTTATAAATACTTATTTTCACAAATTTTAACAAAATTTAAGTAATTTATATTTCATCTTTCTCTGTCTACATTAAATACTAACTGGAATTATTAACTCTCTTGAAAGTACTGCCAATATATAAAAAGGAATTGTTTGTGTTTTCTTATTTTTAGTGAATGAACATAATCATTTTATGTGACTGTATATAATCTGAAAGCACACATTTTCTGGAAACTAAGTAAAAAATGAACAATTATAAGCTATAAGAATAAATGCATAATAAAGAAAAAAAGGAGCTTCTGATGTAACTAGAAAAACCAAGCACAAAAATGTGCGTTTTGTTTTCAACATACATATTAATATATGAGAACTGTTTGAAAAGTGTCCAGCCATGTCATATGAAAAACAGAGGCATTTATGGCTGGATTTTTTCTCAACAGCCCTCGTATATCTATGGACTCCAAGCTTTTTTGGCCCAACACATTTGTTTGCAGACACTTGCTAAAGAAACTTGCTTAAATATTTTTTAATTCAGTTTTTCAAAATTGCTCAGCCAGTGAGCACGTGTGTCTTCCTCCAATCTCCATTAGCCACACTGTACAGCCATAGAGTTTCGTGAGCACATCTGGCTGAGAAGTGGTGGCCATCAACTCACAGTCCCATTTACAGAATTCCACAGGAGTCATTTAAAGTCTCAACCTCACTGTCTTTATTTGTCATATGTTGGGTGATTGGGCTAAAGCTCTCTAGATGGTCCTATAGATCCAAGTCTGGGTGATTTCAGTTACTCTCTGCATTAGTGTGACAGACATATAAGAGAGGAAACAGATCAATGTGAATTGTTTGATGTCTAATTAGATTTGTTTTGTAAGAAGACAGAAACTTAGTAAACATTTCTAGGATATCAGTTAAATTTGTGTTTGGTTTATAAATTTGGGTTCAATGTTAATTTGCCTATATTTGACATGTTGGAATATCAGTGTATCTCTTAAGGTTTTAATTCAGTGAGTTAGATTTTTTCTGAAAAACAATTTTATATACTTTTTATACTAAGAATAGCATTTTGTTTTTGTCAAATATAGATGTGGACTATTCCCAAGCCCCAGTAAATTGGCTGTAGTCGATCTCTAAACATTTCAGTGAATTTATTCTTCCTGGTAATGTATTTTATTCCATTGCAATGTATAATAGTTACCAATCGGTGACTTTTCCTAGCTAGTTAATATCTTTTTTATATTCATCTCATTTTGCTCTATTGTCTTTTCTTTGATCTCCAGAGAATTAGGACTGCCAAATTATGTTTATTGTTGTTGTTACTAGTTTTACCTTCTACGTTTGCAGTGATAGGAAAGCTTTTGAAAATTCTAACATTATGCCAATACCTTTGGATGAAATACCACTCCGTTTTAAAGAGTTTTTGGTGTGCCTGCTTTTGATCTTAAGTACAGCTGCAACTGCCAACATTTTCCTCATAATAATAATCTCTTCCTACTTACTGTAATTTCTTCATTATCTGCTGCATCAAATTGATATACAGTAAGGAGGATAATTTTAAAATTAAGTTTTGTTCCAGTGTACTTCCATTCACATTGCCTCTTCCCTTGTCATTTGTAACAACCCCTAAGTTAATCATTCTCATTTATTTTTTATCTCCAAATCACCTAGTATGTTTGTTTTAAGTGCTTATTTCAGGTTCTCATCCACAAAACTTTCAATTCAGTAGGTTCTAAATTATACCTTAGGAATCTGGAAGAAACTCTTTCTTAGCAAAACATAAATTGGGGAAATGGAAGATATAAATAATTGGAGAATGATTTTGCATCTTTAAAAAAGAGATCAGATTCTAGGCTATAAGGATTGAAAAGGCAGGACACCTCCCAGTATCATTGTGTTTGGCATTAATCTTTGTTTGCACAGAGAAACATTTAAAGAATAATTTAGGGTGAAAAGGGGAGAAAGCACTATTTATAGCTAGCTAGAACCAAATTATTGAATTACTGGATTCTGTATTCTTCCATATTGGATATCACCTTCAAGAAAATATAAGCCCTGTTTTTATCTAGAATATTACCCTAAACCAAAAACTATGGAGTAAAAGTAAAGAGAAAATATACCACATTAAGCCACACAATCTTAATTTTCTGCTTTAAGATTACTACCATTTACCAAACGATATAACGTTGAATAAATCACTTTAGTTTTTTGAAACTTAGTTTCAAAATGCAATGCATGGGTGGATTATATCATAATGCTTTCCAACTCTTATTTAGTGAATTTGGAAGTAAAAAAGATTAGTTACTATAATTTATTTTCCTCTTATTTTGTAGAATCAGGATATCTAGTTTTATAAGAATTCTAATACGATGCCAGAGGAAAGGCTAAAAATTGCTAAGAAGTACAGGTTCCTATGTACTTCTTATTAATATTTATTCATACATTATATTCTTCTTGTGCACATAGCTATTTTAACTTTGGCAAGCTTTTATTTTTTTATAAGTCTACTTATCTGAAAGTTTCTTGAGTTTATCTGACTCCACAATACAATACACAATGCAGTTCAGTATTGAGATTATAATATTCAGATACTAGCACAATGTATATTTGTGCAACATTAACATTGTTTTAATAGGCATGATGAGACTATATAATAAAAGAGCAACATTCAGAAAGTGGAAATTTTAAGCTTCACAGAAAACTCAGTATTGATTACACCCATGGTCAAAGATTCAGGGCTAATATAGCAAACTTAAAGGATAGTCATCACAAGCCTCATCTATTCATAAATACCATTACAATTATTCACTTTTTTATCCTGGTAAGCATTTTGTACTTTATAGAAATATTATTTTAAGTGGAGTGGGGAAATCAATGCTTGAAATGGTTGCTTTCTAATGAAGAATATTCTCGTAGACAGTATTATTACCATTACTTTCAAGTGGTCATAAGCATAGAAATTCAACAGAAACTGTGCTGGTATGTAACAGTATATAAAGGCTACTTTTGTCCTTCAGAACTAGAGCCTCTCCAAATCTAAAAAGAATATCAAGATATTTGTATTTTGTACAAACAGCATAATTCATATACACACAAGAAAAAAGCACTGAACCTCTATGAGAGGGGGTTCTTACAATGTGCACAGGAGGTCAAAGAGTATTTAAAGAAAAGATATTTTCTCTAAGTCCAGCAGCCCAAAATGGCACAAGATTGGAGAGTGCATCCAGGGTTTTATTGTCTTGTGTGCACCTAAATGTTTCTCTGGAAGCAAAATGTGAATATATGAGATACCTAATGAAACTCTTTCCCTTAGTTTCAATAACTCAATACAATACATACTTGAAAGTATGTGATCTGTTATATGGAATTTAAAAAAAGAAATTCATATTCTTATCATAAATAAGAGGAAATACTTTAGTTACTACATTTAAATTTCAAAGATGTTATTGGTAAACAATCATTTTTATAGTCTCTTACAAATATATATTTTGATAGAGTCCTCTATTAAAATGTTTGCAATTGTATCTAACGAGCAAGCTAAAAATAGTGCTGAAATTGATGTAAGTTTAGATATATCCTCTCATAAGCACTAACTGAATATTCAATAGTTATAAAATTTTAATTTAAGAATCTCAATATAGGGAGTTCCCTGATGGTGTAGTGGCTAAAACTTCAGCGCTGTCAACACTGAGGCTTGGGTTCGATTCCCAGCCAGGGAACTACCCACATAACAAAAACAAACAAACAAAAAATAACAAAAACAAAACGAGAATCTCAATATAAAGTTTTTCAAATATCTAATGATCTTTAAATAAATATGCTAGACTGTATTACTATTTTACGAAAATCTTAAACTACCTTACTATTTTAAGGATACCCGTTTATGAATTGAAACACTAAATATATGTGACTTTTTCCAAAAACTTATAATATTCAATTATTATAATATTCATTTAAAAAGGTACATGTGATTACAAGTGATGATACTCATCTCCAGAGTAATATAAATGGCAGAAGTAGATGAATATAATTCCTTGCTCTTTGTTTCATTTCTGAAGGAAATACTCATATATGGTATTTAAAAGATATGTAAGTTTCCTCATATTTGTATTACATATCCATATTCATAGCTATATAATTATCTACAAATTATGATTCAATATGCTTTGACTGTAAAAATTATGTGACATTTTTCATGAGTAACACAATTACCTCTCACTTTTGGTACTTTTACAAAGAAAGGTATTGCTCTTTTTGTACATATATGGCGGTAAACAGCATTCTCATAGAAAAAATGTTGCTTGAGTTTGTGTACATATAAAGAAAAGTTTTGCTCAAATAGTAATTCCTAATGTATTTTATTAATGCAGAGAAATGCAGAAAATGTTACTAATTAAATTATAAAAATAGGCTAAAAAATATTTTAGGTTAATAACCAAAAATCAAGAATAATGTAAAACTGTGCTTAGCTAATTGGTCATTTATTTCAACTTTTTCTATTACTATTTAAGTAATGAACTCTGGCTTTTATTATTCATTGGTCAGACAAGTAAGCAAATGAGGTATATCTGCTGTCAAATTTCTGTCAAATATGCCATCCAGTGAAAACCTTTTATGGAATGATAATTTTGTTAATCACTTGCAAAGCAAATCTATACTATATAATATATAAAATTAAAATGTTAACTTTTATAGATGCTACGTAAAGCATTTTCCAAAAGAGCCTTTAAATCCACATTTTTAAAAATCACTGATTTTCAAGTTTCTCAAACAGTTCTACATTTTCAAATGAAGATTTCTTTTTTTTTCTTTTTTTTTTTTTAAATGTGAGTAGTTCCCTGGCTGGGAATTGAACCCACGCCACAGCGTTGACAGCGCCGAAGCCTTAAGCCACTACACCACCAGGGAACTCCCCCGCCCCTTTTTTTTATTAAAGAAATGCACATTGTTGAAACACAAAGCATCGATGAGTAGCTTGGTTCTTTCATTCTAGACATTGCAGAATAACTTAAGAATTATACTACAACTTTATTATAACCATTGGAATCCCTGGTACACAACTAGTGACTTCATTAAATATGCAATAATTTTTAAAATTGTATTTTATTTGTATTAGAGTGCTAGGTGTAATTTTGTGAAACAAAAGAAATATTTTTTACATGTTCATAGCCTACTTTCATCTTCATTTCCAGTTTAGAAAATAATACTTTTTCTACTTTTGGAAGATGAGGTATATTTACATATTTTTCTTCAAAAATTGTCTTTGAAGTTTTCCCAAATACTTATTGTTAATTCAAAAATGTAAAACTTGAAAGTTTAAGAGCTAAGAGGTTTATCCTTGCTATATGGACATTAATAATTTGGTCATTTTAAATCCCACATAATTAATTATTTCAGCTAGCACTTATTGATCATAAACAAGGTAGATGAGGATGCAAAAATAAAGTCAAGAGTTTTAATTTTTTATGTTTAGAGACTTCCAAATCTTAGAAATGTTTTTATTGTTTCAAGGTAAATGCATCTTGTTACTACTGTTCCTCGTTTTGACCATAACTTTCAAGGCAATTTCATATGTAAATGAAAAGGTTAGATTAAATTTGGGAGGGGCGACATTTGAAAATTTAAGTTTATGAGTCTATCTCACAGTCCCACAAAATATTATTAACTCTTTATTTTCTAAGAACTTTATTATATGAAACTGTAGTAATTTTTTGATATTATCAAATTGATAAATCGTGTGAGACTGAACACAATATTTAGAGATTGTCTGCCAGGACTGAGTACAGTGGAATTCACACTGAAATTCACTTACTTCCCAAGATCCAGGATAATTATTCATGCAGCCTAAGAATGATTTAACATTTTTAATACCTCCATTGTATTGTTTCATATTAAAAAGAAAAATCCCAAGGTGACCCTATTATCCACAAATTTTGCCAAGTAATGTCACTCCTGTTCTATAATTGTAACATCTTTTTAATATAAATATAAAAATTATCATTATATTAAATTTTATCCTGTCCCACCATGCCTAGACAGCCTACTTAATTTTTTGTTCCAATTTTGCTTATTTTATTAACTGCAGTCAATCTTACAATTAGCTTAATGTTATCTGAAAATTGGATAAATCTGTTTTGTCTTCATACTACATTCTAAATTAAATTTTATATTTTTAGTTACACTTGACTTTAAATATTACATTATTTGCAGCTGTACAATATAATGGTTAGATATTAAAATAACTTATGCAGTGATCCCCCTGATTACTCTAGCACCTACCTGGCACTACACATAGTTGTTACAACATTATTTCTTTTTAGGATATTTATTATTTCTTCATTTTGTTGAATTTATTGGGGTGACGTTGGTTAGTAAAAATTACATATGTTTCAGGTGTACAGTTCCACAATACATCGTCTATGTGTTGCATTATGTGTTCACCACCCAGACTCAGTTCTCTTTCTGGCACCATGTATTTGAGTCCTGCTCCCACAATATAATTGACTCTATATTCTATACTGTATTTTACATCTCTGTAGCTATTTTGTAACCATCAAGTTGTATTTTTTTAAATCCATTTATATTTTTCACCGAGCTCCTCAATTCTCTCCTCTGAAAACCATCAGTTTGTTCTCTGTATCTATGAGTCTGTCTGTTTTGTTCTTTAGATTCCACATAAGTATTTTGACTCTTTGACCCACTGTTGGCAACTAAAAAGAATAAGATAATACAAAATAAAATTTAGGTTTAATTGTAACTATTGGAGAGTCAATAAAGAAACTTTTTAAATATCTCAAACAAATATAATCCTATTTTTGTGAAATTGTGGAAAGATTTTTATGCCAGAATGGAATGTAAAATCAAGTGGATCAATTAATTTGATTGCAAACTTCCTCATGATGTAATCTCTACCATAGCTGGTCTGATTGATCATTACAATCTTATATATAGATAGGAAGATGGCTACCTTTGGAAATTTGATTATGTGCCTCTTAACTCCTATTTTATGTGAATATTTCACTGCATGGTCATTTTAGCAAACCATGAATTCACGCTTGGTCAAAACTCTCACAAATTCATATCCCTTTGTTTAGCTGATGTGTCAAAGTGATTTAAGTGCTAAAAAAGAAATAGGAATTCAACAAAAGCTAAATAATATCTTCAAGTCAGGTAATACCAAAGATATGGCTTCAATTATTATACATCAGAGAGATACTTCACATAATCACAGATTTCAAAAACCTCTAATATCAGAGTTGTCTGTAAAAACAGCAGAATAAAAAATCACAATAAATTTAATGTTACCTCAGTTTTTTTCTCATATAACATAAATATATGTAATATAATATATAATATCATTAATGCTCTCTCCTCATGCTGATGGCGCATTTAAATGAAAAGAGAAGAATGTAATTACATGTTTGAATTTAAAAATTCTCAAATAACTCATACTTGTTCATTTCTGATGTAGTCACTTAAATTTAGATAAACTTACCCTGTACTATAATCCTTAGTTTGGGTTTTTTAGTCCTATATTTAAAAAATATATTGAGCTGGTTTCCTTTCACAAAAAATTACTATTATAAAACCAATTTTTTAAATATTAGAGAATTACATTTATATTTCTAAAAATTATGCTTCACTTTCTTTTAGTAAAACTAATTATTAGAATGCAATCTGGGACTATGCTGTGTGTGTAGGACAGAGAAATTATAACTATTTCCTAATAATCAGGAAGAAATTCTAAACTTAAGGAGTCTGAGTCACTACCTACATTTTATTTTACAAGCTTCTAAGATCATTATAATTTTAACCTTAAATACATTAGTTTTTTTATTTCTTCATTAAAAATTACAACGGAATGCATGTATCATGATAGTGAAAATATTTATAATGTTTACTGAATTGCATTTTATTTTAGGTTTATTTTATATCTAAGTATATACTTAATCGCTTAAGTCGGTACTGTTGCCTCAGACAGATACAAGAGTAATCAGCCAGCTAAGAACCAGCTATCGGACCACAGGCAAGTTTCAGAGCTTCCCTGGGCCCTGTTAAGTCTAAAATTACAGTGTTAACACATTTAAAGCCCCATTCACCATGTAGGGACAAAAATATGTGGTAATGTCCTTCACTCTGTGAACCTGTTTTGAAGGTGATTTATCAAATATGAGCTAGTGACTTAAAACAAATCATATACGTGTGTGTGTGTGTGAGAGAGAGAAAGAGAGAGAGAGAGAGATAGCAAGCAAATGCAGGCTGGTAATCTATACCAAATCTTTTATTACAAAATCATATGTATAGTTACGATTTTGCAATAACATCATAATTCAAGTCCAGGTGTTACTTCTGTCAGACCTTGTATATTTAGTTTTTCTACATTTTGTGGATAACAGTTTTCTTTATTTTCTACTTAGAAAAATAAGCTTGTGAAGTCCTTTTTCTGTGTTTAATCATCTCCATGATTCCTGTTTGTCTGGAAACTGCAATGATCTGAATACGTATGCCCCACCCCGCAAATTCACAAGTTAAGAGTCCTAACTCTCAAAGTGATGGTATTAGAGACTGGGCTCTTTGAGTGGTGAGAAGGTTATAAGATAAGAACCATTATAAATGAGATTAACGCCCCTTTAAAGATGCTCATGAAGTTCCCTTGCTTTTCCCACCCGTGAGGGTGTAGTGAGAGAATGACTGCCAAGAAAGAAGGGGTGCTCAACCAACTCCACATCCATAGGCACTGTGATCTCCACATCCTGGCCTCCACAACCTCAGAAATAAGCTTCTGTTGTTTATAGTCCCTCCAGTTCATGGTATTTTGTTCTATCCGTCTCAACACACTGAGACAGGAAGACAAACAATGCTCAACTATGAGTACAGGAAGGACATGAAGGCAAACCTCCTTCCTGCCTATTCTAAGTTCCTCAGCATCACTCTGACGGCACCACTCATGGCTGTGGGTGAGAAAGGCCAGCGTGTTCTCCTGCCTGCGTTCAGCGCTGACATGCGGGGTCATTGTAACTAAGTGTGTGCCATCGTCTGCGATGCAAATCGGTCTGAATATAAACAAGGAGTGCTTCAAATGTTTTTAAAAATAAGACAGAAGGGGGCCTGAGTACACAGCAAAAATCAATTCAGTTCCCTGTACGTCATTGCCAAGTGTATGTCAGGTTGCTGCTAGAACAGTTGTGATAAATGTTTGAGAATTAATATCACAGAAACTTCTATGAATATCATCAGATTTCGCTCACAATGACACTGAGATTTTACTGGGACATGAATATTAGCCATAGTTAATAGAACAAGAAAGGAGAAAAAGACAAATTAAATGATTTGCTCGAGTTTTGCCAAATAGTAAATGACAAATTCAGATCATAATTAGGTCTTTTGCCATCCACATTTACCTTGTATTTATATATGTGGAAAAGAAATTACTTTTCCAAGAAACCAAGGCAGAGAAAAGGCATTTTGAGAAAGGAAGGGAGAAATAAAAATACTTATTAGGTTAATACACACTTTGCTAGGGTCTTATTAAATATCATGTCTTATATTTTTCAAGGAAACTTAAACTGCATGCACACTGTACAAGGTAGTTGAGATTCTTGCTATACCTCCATACATAGGACATACTTTGCAATACATGGACATAATGCAACTCTTTACAAAGGACAGTTATTTCACAGTTCTAAAAGGCCACACTTTCTTTAGAACAGTGAATATAGATCGAAATACGCAAAGCTCTTGGCTTTTCATAGTTATTATTTCCCCTCAGTTAATCATCACATAAACTGCTGAATTTTTTGAAACTCAACACATTTCTTGACCTGTGACCTAAGAAGTGACTGGATAACTAGGTGTCTGAGTGCTTGACTTCACAGCAATGGAGGCTTTCTTAAGAGGTATAGACTCTAAAACGAATAGGTAGGTGTTTTCCTGTACAGGTGCAGTGGGTCATTTTCTGGTAACAGCCCGAACAAGGGCACATCACGTTACAGTCTGAAGCACATATTCTGAAAGAACAAAGGCATGTTTGATTATGCGGAAGTGTGTAGTAGTGTAGGCCGCAAACACAAAGCTCCCCTACGCCTCCCTCACTCGCTATTCAGTGGAATCCAACCAACTGCATGTGTCCTAAAGAATTTTTTTAGAAAGACGTTTATGCAAACATTTTCCAAGTAGTAGTTTTCATGTGTAAAAATACCATCTTATAACTTTGAGAATGCTGTATTTGGTGTGTTATAGCCATCTGGGTGTTCCCATCTCTCTGAATATATATGCACGCGCGTGCGCGCGCGCACACACACACACACACACACACACACATGCACACACTAGCACACATGCACACACATACACACGTGCACACACACACGCACACACACGCGCACAGGCACACACACGCAAACGCACACACACACGCGCGCGCACACACACACGTGCACACGCACACACAAACGCGCATGCGCACACTCCCACATGCACACG
The DNA here is from genome assembly GCA_004026885.1 of Lyroderma lyra. Classification (NCBI taxonomy): domain Eukaryota; kingdom Metazoa; phylum Chordata; class Mammalia; order Chiroptera; family Megadermatidae; genus Lyroderma; species Lyroderma lyra. The sequence continues at coordinate 330,443 of PVJL010000823.1, forward strand.
CGCACGCACACACACATGCGCGCGCACACACGCACACGCACACGCACACGCACACGCACACACGTATATGCTTATACATTATAAGTATCCTTAGTCATCTTTCATTCTTGCATTTACATGTCTGAACAGCTTCTGTTTTAATAATGATGGTCACTTTGAGTCCATGCTTTACCATATTGTCTAAAAGGTTACTATATGGAAAGTAACTCTTTATACAAAAATATAAATGAAATTCAGAAATACTTTAATTAAAGGCGATTGTCTTACTATTATTCCCAGGCTATGACTGTACCATACGGTATTTTGGTATTTATAGTACACAAATGGGGGGGGTAAGGGGCTACAGAAATTGAAATTATGTGCCCTTAGGAACAGTGACTGTTGCTATTAACACTGTCATATTATGACCTGTTTCTAGGAAAAACATTCCACAAAATTCTCCAGCCTTTAGATGTAAATGTCTGTTTCACATAAAATGGTATAATATGTATGTGCATCAAAATTGCTTTATTTTATTAAAATTTAAAATTATAGATATTTTATATATTTATACTTATACTATTTCATAGAAATATCTAGGTTTATGAATGATTACTTATCCCTAAGAATAAGGGGTTTTTTTTTTTGAAGGATAACACTTAAATTATACCTAAAAATCTAATTTAAACTGAGTTCATTCAGATTTACTGTATATTCTTAGTTACCAGTAATGCAATACTATAACAATTAAAGAGAAATCCACTCTGATAAAATGAGACCACTTAAAACATTCCATTTTATATTTAACACAATAATGCAAAATACACTGTTAACATTTCTGTGTTATGTTAGACACCCTAGAAGTGCAGACTACCTAAGTTTATTTTAAAAGCCCTGTGGCAAGAGTTAAAATGAAAGAAAGCCTTTGACAAGGAAGAAAAAATAAGGTTGCAAATAGCATTAGGTGATGCCCTATATACATTTAAACACATCCAAGAGGGGAAATGGCTGTATCTCTCCCTAATAGATTGTAAAAGGCTCATTTTAAGAAAGAAAGCAAGAATGGAGCATTGCAGAGAGCATCTATTCGCTCAGCTTTTGTGAATGAAAGTTAGGAATGTAAAATTGGGAGACAGTTTCTGAGCTTTCTGCAGATAAGATATCTGCATATGAACGTTCTTTGTTTCAATGATTCCTGCAAAGCTTTGCATTGATGATGCAATGCTTTAAAACTGTCTTCATCCCAGCTTTATATATAACTATACACAAATGTATTATACAAGATGTTATGTTAATCCAAAATTGAACATCTTTGTTTTGTTTATAGCTCTAAAAAGCTAGTAGGTGATTCCCAGACTACAATCACTACCTTCTGGCTGTGGCAGGAATGAACAGTGTATTTGTATTAATACCATGTAGTTCAATATGATTTGTTTTCTGATATCAAAAATACACAAAGGAATTGTTATTTGTTGGCTACTAAATATAAATTTTCTGATCTTCCTCTTTCTTTGGGACAACTTTTAAAAATAGAATCAGTTTTAAAAAGGCAGTGGCTCAAATGCTAAAATGCCTACCAAATACATAGGAACCATATTTTCTACATACTTTATTTTTAAAAATGATGTAGAAAGATATGCACTAAAAATTAAACAGTGAAAACAGTAAGTGGTACAAAAGTTATAAAGGTAATTATTTTTCTTGGTAACATTTGTGTGCACTAAACATGAAGGTTAGATTTTATTTTTATAAAATACGGAAAAACACATCATATGATATTTACATAGTTTAGTTGTGCCTTACTAGAGAAAGGTATTTCATGTGTAGTTTTGCTTACTATTAACTTCCATTAGATAATAAGTTGTTTTTATAATATATTAGCCCTACTGCAGCAGACCAATTGACAAACAAAGATTAATTATAAAATTGTCTCAGAACCAAATTAAAATTTTAATTTCATTCATTTTTACTTGAGGAATACATTTTAAAATATGTGTTTGAAATAGAAAAATATTAATAGGAAATTATTAGACCATTTTACATAGGAGATCTAGAAGTGAATTTAAAAATAAATAACTATTTAATGTATACTTGTAAAATAAATCAATGGAGATTTTATAGTTCAACTTACAAATATATTTGTATAATTATCAGTATCTTAAAATGAAACACCCATGGTTGTTAGGGCAACAGTGCATGTAGAAAATGACAAGGACTAGACAGTTTAGTACCCGAACACAACAGTTATTTGAAAAAATAAGGTGTTTGGAAACAATATTGTTCTCCAAAGACAATTTTTAGCAGTCAGAGAAAACGAGAGCTTATTTTATAAGTAGGTCTTTAGTCACTCTTCCCAATCAAAATTTCTATTATAATAAAGTGCTTTACGATTCAGGGATATTGCAAAAGAACCTCAACTAGTAATCGCTGGACACATGGCAACAATTTTTAATTAATTTTTACCATGGCCAGATGCAATGGATAACCTCTGGGTAAAGAGCTCGTGGATCTGCTAATGATCTTTAGACGTCCTCTAGTTCCATAAACAGAAGCAATACTTAGATTTGCTTTTCCAAGAAGTTTTGATTGGTACATTTTAAATGAGACATATACAATATATTGTAAATTTGTTGATAAAATTCATGTCTCTTTCAACAGATTTTGTCCTTCCTTTTTCTGTAGTTCGGCAGTAAATAGCTCAGTGACTAGAAACATATTTACTAATTTAAAATCCTGGCTGCTAAGAAAAGAAGGAAGTCTTACACCTTTCTCAAGAGGAAACAGCAAAGAGAAAGATTAAGCTGTCTGTCCTTAAATACTATACAGCTGCTGAGAAGGGCAAAATCAGTTGCCTTCATAGGGAATGCCCGTGAGGCAGATGTGATGCCTGAGTTTTTATGGCCAGCCACTTTGATAGAAATTATTTTCGCAAATAGTTGATCTATTGCTTCAACAAACATGAAAACAAGGGATTGGATGAACTAACGATACCAACAACAAAATTCTGACTGCATAAGTAATGTAAACAAGTTAATTAACTTTTTAGTAGCTTAATTTTTTCCAATTTGGAAGAATAGTAATACAACTTGTCCTGTAAGATCTATATCAGGATTAAATGAGATAATGCATGGAGAGTTGTTGCATCAGAAAAGTACTTCCCCCACAGTAACTACTTAAACATTTTTTTGAACCTAGAGAAACTTGGCTTTTTTTATATATTTAAATAACTCTTTTAAATTAGCATAATTTTAGATTTATAGCAAAGACACTACAGAGTGTTCTCATATACCCTCCACCATTTGCCTTACTGTTAACATCTTACACTCTGTAGTACTTGTGTCATAAATAACAAACCAGTATTGATAGCAAACTAGCTAAACCAAATAAATTACACAGATTTAGTTTTTCCCTAAGATTATTTTTATGTTCCAGAATCCCATCTATGATATCATATTACATTTATTCATCATATAACCTGAGGCTCCTCTGGTCTGTGACAGCTTCTCAGACTTCCCTTGTTGTTTCTTGTTATTGTGCTTTTTTTTTCTTCGTTTTAGTTCCAGCTATTGTTTTTAGAGCAGTTTAAGGTTCACAGCAATATTGAGGGAAAGGTATAGAGATTTCCCATTTACTCCCTGTACCCACACAAACATTGCTTCCTCCATTGTCAGTATTTCCTATCAGAGTAGTACATTTGTTACAATAAATGAAAATCTTGATTTCTTTTCTTCTAAAATATACACCATGTCACACTTTCTTTTATTAAATAATACATGCTGCCTTCCCTGTTAAGCATCACAACTATTATCATGGGACTTAAAGTCCCTTCCAACATGCTTTCTCATGCAACTACATTTAATGGTGCCTCTGTGTGGTTATCTAATGGGGTATACAGAAAAATACTGCTGGTATATAATAAGGTCTCAAAAAAGTATTAAATTTTAATTCAATAGTTGAGATGAATTTTGAAAGAATTAGCTCGCTATTATCTAATGTGACATTTACCACCAAGGAATAATGATTACTTTTGGTGAGTCATTTCCAACATGGCTTCAAATTATTAATTTTAAGTATACTATACATATATATAGACAAGCCACACTTAGCTAAGTAATGCTAGTTGTTCATTAAAATAACACATCAGATAAGGGTCTAATATCTAAAATATATAAAGGACTAAGACAACAACAACAAAATAACCCAATTACAAAGTGGGCAGAAGAACTAAACAGACACTTCTCCTATGAAAAAATGCAAATGGCCAGCAGACATATGAAAAAATGCTCATCCTCATTAGCTATCAGGGAAATGCAAATCAAAACCACAATGAGATACCACCTCACACCTGTGAGAATGGCTGTTATCAACAAGACAAGGAATAACAAGTGCTGGAGAGGATGTGGAGAAAAAGGAACTCTGGTACACTGCTGGTGGGAGTGCAAACTGGT